>CM066032.1:1436830636-1437404447 GCA_033557465.1 Ichthyophis bannanicus | reverse complement strand
CCTAAATCATGATCATCTACATAGGCCAAGGTACTAGCACCAAATATACTTCGTTACACACCCCTGCTGGGACATAGGCCAAATGCGTGACCATACATATCCACACGAGTTTGCTGCTAGCTTGGAAAGGGCAAAACATACACTCAGATATTCCCAAACCCCCACTCATATTATAAATAGGCTGGCTCCTGGGTATCAACAACAGTCCAGAGTGATTGTGTTGAACCCAACACACACATGAGACGGGTTACCTGTATGGATGAGCAATTATCACAAGGTTTAATGACATCCAAGCCTTATTTGGCAATGACCCATCCATGATACGTGCAATATGAGGGCCAAACCCCCCCCCCCTCAGAATGTGTGCAGTTGATATTACCACACACTATGAGGGATTGTGCAACAGCCTAGCCACATGCACAGGGGTGTTTGTCACCTGCACCCCACTCCTGTGAATGTCTGGATCATATAATGCTAGGAGTCTGATGGTCTATGTTTGTTTGTAGCTGCTTGTATGGGTAGCCGTCTATACCCCTGTAATAATCTAAACATACAACAGTCCCCAAACAAACATTGCTCATATGTTTATCTAAAAGTTTATAGTGGGTTTTGCGAAAACGAGTTTGCTGAGCTATGTTGGATGGTAGACATCTGAAAGTGGTGACAACACAATACATAGACATTACGACACATTACATACTCACCCAGCAAAATACAGTCCCCATAACGTCCGCCCTCAGGAATTGTGTGAAGATTGCCGAGTGATGACCAGGATATCGGAGGCCTGGGTGGACCCGGGAAACCCTAGGGACCACAATTCAGAATGATGCAGAGTGAGCATCACAATACAACCTGAACATATCAGGGAATGGTAGTGGTTTTGCGGTTGCGAAACGCCACCCCTCCCTGTCCTCTAGGCGGGACCAGGCAACATGGTGGGCAATCAATCGCTCCCATCACTTGTGGTATCCCTGCTAATGTCTCAAAGGGCCTGGTTCAGGGTCGCCCCATTGTTGCCTAGTGTGGGGAATGGCTATGTAATTCCCCACCCGGCCTGACCATGGCAACGCAGTACGTGGTGGAGACATCGTGAGAAGGATGGGCGGCTCATTGCCACCCACTGCAGCCACCAGATGACTGGACACGAGCCAGAGGCAAAAAAATGTAAAGCAGCAAGGAGCTTGACTAAACCTGGTATTGCATGGGACCGATCAGTCAGGGGCTCGAGGTCAGGTCTTAAATCCTCATAAAGCTCCCTAATAGCCCTTGTGCTCAGTCGGTACAGGGAGATAACCTGGTCCTCACGCATGCCCTGGAGCTGTGCCCTGGGCCTGTAGAGGCGTGGCTGCCGAGCCTGCACCTCGGCACGCCGTCTGTGCCGTGAACGCACAGCATATGGCTGGACCACCTCCACAGCTGCAGGTCTGAGTTGCTGCGGGACTACACCCATGCCCTGTGCTGCAGCCCCGTGGACACCATCTCCCCTGTCCGGCAACCGCAGAATCTGCCCACCACTCAGGACACATGCATAAGCATATATTGCTGCCATAAACTCCTCCCGTCCCACTACCGGAAACACACTCTAACAACCACACAAACTCTAACAAACACACAAAACACACTATACAGTATCCAAAAGTAAAAACAACAAATGACAATACACACACAACACAATATAATAAGCAATACAAACACCAATAACAATCCGCTAGTACAACTGCATAGACGTTCGTTCTTCTCCACACCAACCACACTCCTCCTGCTCTTTCCTCTACAACCCTCAACGTGGGTAATGTTGTGATGGTAATATATTGTATTCTGGGGTGTGTGGTTTGCGCACACTGCGCATGCGCAGTTGATCGCATGCGATGCCCGTTGGTGGCGCGTGCGCCACTCTACGCATGGGCGTCGGTCAGTGCGTGCCCACACGTATGTGCGCCGGCGTGAACATGCGCACAAAACACAGACACCCATGCGGTAGTCGTTGTAGTGCGCATGCGTACTGCGACACATGCGCAGTACAGTGTCTCATGGGCGCATGTGCGTTTGTCCGCGTACGGCCACCCATGCGTTGGCGAGCACTCGCCCAACGCACGAGCGTCACTCCCGCCCAATTGCGCATGTGCAATGGAAGACACATGGCAATACACGAGAAATAGGCCTGCACACGTGCATCACGTTGAGGGTTGAGAAAGGAGTCACAGTTAGAGAGAGAGGGTGTCATAGACAGAAACAGAGACAGTGGTGGGACTACTGCACAGGAAAGAAGCACAGTGAGGGATAACAAAATCTATAGGTAGAGAGGCTGTGGTGGGAGTAGTCCAGAGGAAGGAGGGAGAGAGTCAGTCCAGGGAGTACGGCAGCGGAGAGAGGCAGTGTAAGATAGTCAGGAGCAGAGTAGCTTCCTCACCTAGTGCTAAGATAATATTTCTGTTTCCCTTTGTTATTGTGTCCTTTACTGTGTCCTGTACTGTAACATTCTGTAAGTCTGTATTGCATGCTGTGTATTGTTCTGTTTTGTTTAAGTGAGTGCTGTTCTGTTGAAAGGAGCATCTAAAACATACAGAGATGGAGAGAGAGAGGGAGAGAGACGGTGAGGGTGAGGGTGAGGGTGTGGGAGGATGTGTCCCAACCTGTGGTGGGTGATACACCGACGCTACAGACTGCACATCCTAGGGAGGGACATGCAGGACCATCTTTTGGGCCACAGCCTGCACAATATGTCCAAACTGGGAAGAGAAAAAGGGTACCTGTGCCTGGTCCACAGCGAAAAGAGCTCTACGCTTCAGTGATAGAGAGAACTATATCCTACTCTCGCATGTAATTGAAAACTATGACCTCTTATTTGGCAGGCTCAGCAGTCGCACAACAGTGGCCACCCGAATGGCAGTATGGGAGGAGGTGCGTGCCGCAATTGCAGAGGCAGGGGGCCCCACAAGGGATGTTGAAAGCCTCAAAAAGAGGTACTCGGATATAAAAAGAGGGGTGCGCCAGCACATGGTGGCTGAAAGACAACATGCGCATGGCACAGGTGGTGGGGGCCCTTTTATCCCATCACTCACACCATTGGAACAAGAGCTGGCAACACGTTTGGGCCACATCTATCTCCGTGGACTGCCGGAGGCCCTTGACACGGCACATCCTGACGCAGGTATGTATAGTAATTGCCAGGTTCACAATGTCCCTTCAGTACACATCATTCAGCTGCACAGACACTCCCATACCTGTGACCCAATCCACACCATGTTTAAAAAGTGGTGTCACATGTGTGTGTTATGGCCATGCACAAACTGTGTTGTTGCCATGCCCTGTCACAATATTACATATGTGTCCCTCGAAAACAGCAACCTCCCCATCTGTTTCCAAAACTACACACAACAATTCCTATCCAACCTGCACATCTGTGATTGCAAAGCACCATATGATTTTGTGGCACACTAATCAGGTAACGTGTGTGTGACATACTATTTGCACAGTGCTACATGTGCTTCTCAGTGGGCCACAGGTGCTGGCTACATGGGATCCACGGCACAATGGGTCACAGCCAAACATATCCAACAATGAGCATATAGTATGTCTAGAGACAATATTTCAAATGCATAATTAAACATAAACAGGCAATGTATGGTCAAAACAAGTGTAAGGGTGATGTATTCTCACACATGTGTGGACATATGTTGTACAGATAGGGGAAGGGATGTGATGGGGGACACATGTGGCATGGCACTCCAAATATACACATGGAAAATATGCAACATGTGCATGGCCACACGACACACATGTGCCCCAGAAACAGCTGAATGACGTAGACAAACATGTATGGGAGGGTTGTCATGGGTCGGGTACGCAGCACACACGCACATACCCACCCCATCATCTCTGTGGTGTCTGTGCCACACATATATAGATATGATTATGTTGAAACATATGTGTTTTCCTTGTTATTGTTCAATATGCAGGTGACTACAGTAAAATGGGAGAGGAAGAGGAGGGGGTGGAGGAGGAGGAGGAGGAGGTGGAGGAAGAGGGTGACTTTGACATCACAGTGCCAATGAGTGTGTTGGAGGATGAACCTGCTGTCTCAGGGGGCAGCACAAGTGCTGTTGATGAGCCCATAGAGCCACCTGTACCCAGTATATCACCACTAGGGGCAGCATCAAGGGAGAACATCCAAGGACCCAGGCCGCAAGTATACACCGAGAGCCCTGACCCTCAGGTGATGATGGCGGAGTTAAGGTCCCATGGCGTATCTGCACGTCGCGATGCTGAAGGTGGGTGACATACGACAGTCATAATTCCAAAATAAACACCAATAGTCACTAGTTGGTGTTTGTGTGGTGAATGTTGCAACATAACCACCACATATATCACATGTCTGGCTCATGTTGGTGGGATATTGTTTCGTGAAAGAATGGTGTGGGGTATAATATATGGTGTTACTATGACGCAAAACAGAATCACCGAAGGTCAGTTGACACCCACAGATGCAGGCCTAAAAGGAATGTTGTATAAGGGCCACCATGTTGTTGTCATGAGAAAGATCAACACTTGCCCTTGCAACAGTCTACCTCATTGCAGACACCCAGATGTCTGGTAAACCACAGCATGACATCTAAATGATAGTTAAAGAAACAAACATACCATATATATAGCAATGCAACCCTCCTCTGTGATGTAACAGCACAAAGACCGCATTCCCCACAGTCTGCATCTGCAGGTGTCAAATTACATAGCATATGGAGAGAGGTGCGAAAATATGTCAGGTCAACCATAGATACGGATCTACAGAGGGGTCTCAAACGTACAGTATGAACCTGATGGCTTGTTTGGAGAGAACATTCCTCAATTTCCTCTGTACAGAAAGACATAACATAGACTGTAATCCAGACAGAAAAGGAAAACACCATGTCCCCTTACTGTAAGGCCAACAATCCCTCAACAGATTGCATAGGCTGTGAGCATGTGTGTCCCAGTTAAATTGTGGGCCTATGTCCCCATACCGTGTGATGGTCCCCAGTATCATACGTGTCATACCTGCAATATGTGTTGTATGCAACCATACAGTAATGAGTATGACGCATGTCTATTTCTCAACAAATGGTTAAACAAGGACCAAAACCGTGAACAATTACTGTGCTGCAAAATAAACCTAAACACATATGACTAACTACAACATAAGCTTGCCATGTTGAGACCATATCATACACCACGTATCCACACAACATTACCAGAATTGGCACATCACCCCACCCCTCCTTTCCGAATGCAAACATTAGAGCATTACACAAAGACCTCACATAACATACTGGTGTATGATAGCAATTGTCAAGCCCAATGAGAAATAACATAAACTGAAGACCTCATCTCCTTTACAAAATAACCAGATACATCATCATAGAGCAAGCAACCAAAGAAAAACATTACCTAGTCGAAATGTGTTATTGGAGACACAAAAGGCAACTAGGGAATTTGACACAACACTGTATAGGTACTGGCCAGTGGGTAGATAGAGATATCTGACCAATCTGTACTGTCATACATACATTATCCCTTACAGCAAGGTAAAAAATAAACATACTGAAGCTCAGCCTGTAAGGATCCATATGCTATGTCAAATGAGAAAGCGGAAAACATATGTTGTCTAGTTGTTATGACTGTTTTCCATGTCCTAATTGCTGCATCCACGTTCACAATGCCTGTGCAAGAGTTCTGCTCACTCACCATAGTCTGATGTTTATGTATCCAGACAGCTCTATTGTACTGTTTTATCCACTCTACATTGTCACATTTGCTTTAACATAACCATTTATTCCGTGTAGTAGGTCTCTGACATCCCACACTATCAATGACGTATTCAGCATGCCAATGTCTATCCTCAACTACACTCACATAAGCAGCTATGTTCATAAGGTATCACCCACTCCCACAAAACACGTAAATGCTTCACGGGATTAACGTCTGTCAGCACCATCACATTCTAGTCATTCCCCAACATCAGCTCACGTACATTTTGTACACCACCAAGCATACATATCAGTGTAGTCCTTGCACCAGGCAATTCCAAGGACCAGCACATACGGATAATGTGTACATCCCCACATCCAGCCCTTATACTGACAATGTAACCCATCAGACCATACATTGTCATGTCATAAAACAATCATTAGGGCAGGCCAAACCTGATTTGCCGTCACACAGTCTTACACAAATATATGGCATCCCATGAGGCTACATCCAGTACAAACATCTCATGGAGAATAGCAAATTCCATAAACACATAACACACAGTTCCTGTCATAACATGCCCCAACAGCTCATGTGCATCTCTATGCCACATATAGCAAAACCCTGGACCCATACATGACCTGTGCAGACATTCCCAAACACACCTCGTACAACAATGCTTCTGGCCATCTGAGGTGTTTATGGCTGCTGCATGCTGCACCTGACCTAAATAATGGATATGAGATGACTGTCCTTGCCCAATTCTGTTGCCACGTCAGTAGTATGTGGGTGTGTATGCAGAAGCTATTGTATGACTGTTGTGTTGTCCTCCCACATCTTCTTCCTGTATAGTGTTCTCTGTGTTTCTATTAGTTGTAGTACACTGCGATATATGTGTTATACCCCTAACCATGTTCCCATATGACTCAGCACTATCACATTAGCATTAGTGTGGTATGTGTATGACATGTTGCTTTATGAAGGTGTTTTCGTGGAGAGGTAGTTCATTGACCACCCTGTGTCCCATTCACAGCCAATCGACGTGTTCTGGAGCGGATTCGCTGTGCTGTGGAGCGGAACACCAGGGATGTTTGTGCTGCGCTCCGGACATTACATGAGGGGGTCGTAGCCATGCCACTAACTCGCATGTGTGAGGCCCTTGAGGGCATACGTGATGTTCTGATCTGAGCTGCACCTGCACCACCAATGTATCCGGAGGAGGATATAGCCTTGCCAGGGAGAGGGGCCCGACGTGGCAGGCGTGGCCGACCACGCCGTCAGTAACCTATGATAATATAGAAATGTACAGCACGAAACCAAAGGTTTCTCTCTGTTGCACTGTTCATTTTTAGCAACTATGTACATAGTATTTTCTGTTATTGCGGCTTGGTTTGGGTTATATGTGAAAGTAGACATATGTGATTAGTATGTTGTGTTTGTGTTATGTAATTGGCTTGGGGGGATCTTTGATATGTCTTACACACATGTTTGTAACAATAGTTTTATATGAGAGAATTGCTGTGATAATAAACAGCTGTCCAAAAATAGATACATTGTCTCTTTCCAAAGAGTGTCCATTTGGTCCCATGTGTATCTCTGAGAGGGGGGTGGGAGGACCATAGGATCTGCAACCATGTCCACTGCATAAGCTACTTTGCCACACACATATACTATTTCCATGATCCACACATATGTGATGTTTCACTAGCACAATGTGTCACCACAGCCTCTGCGCTGCAGCGGCACAGTGTGCACAGACATCCATGTACGACATGGGTGTGGAACCGTGATACTGTGGAGCCGCAGACCAGTCAGGTTCTGAGCATATCCCTAATGTATATGCTGGCGATATATATCTCACCATTACAATTATCATGACCACCTTACTGGTTTGTGTCCCTCCAAGACTGGATTTTGAGAGCGCTGCCTTACACCTCTGTCATGTACGATTTATTTTGGGCTGGGTGCAGATGTCACAGACATCGGATGGTTATTTGGAATGCGTAACATTGCTCCCTGTTTCTCACCAGCAGTAACGGGTGGTGGCAATGGCAATATGTTGGTGGTGGGGAGAGGTGAGGAGGAATATGACACACTCTAGGTAACATGTTTGATGTCGGGGACATCTGCGCCTTGCCCACTCACATTCCAAAATGGCAGAGGTGTAATCCAGGTCTCTCAAAAGCGAGCCCTGGAGGGCCGAAAATTCAGTCACGCTGACAGGATATCTCCAATTCATATATCTCTGCCACACTCATTAGGAATATTTCCAACACCTGACTGCCCTGCGGCTCTACAGAACCACGGTCCACCACCCTTGATGTGGACACAGGGGTACTGTGTTATAAATGGCCTGTTTATGTTCCATACACATCACCATCTGCAACCCGTCATACACGACACATTGGTGCCATATGTGTGACCTGTGCCCTCACCTATATAAGTGGTCACATGCACCCCAACCCACCATAGGGATGCATGTTACAGAGGCAGACATTTGTGAGCCGCATATTTTGCCGGCTCATATATGTGAGAACATGTGGGTCATGTATATACATCCCTGTGGCAAGTACGTCTGTGGGGCAGCCACTACATGGTAACATGTAATGCAGCACCCTGCTATCACACACCTACACACATGAGTTTCCCGACACACTGCATGTGGTGCCAATTGAGGTATCACACGCATGTTTACCCGTCAGGAATGTATGTGGCTGCACACATATGACATGCTGGCATCTATAGTCATATGCTACGTGAGACACGTGACCATTACAGGGTTCAGAAAAAATACTTTAATATGTACAAACAAAAATACAACTATATACATATCTAGGGTAGGGGGAAAATGCCATCACCCACCCACCAAAACAAACCCTCCCCACCCCCGCACACACACACCCGCAATAAACACACTCCCACACACTAACCCCGAACCCCCACAAGACCCCCCCCACCCACAGCCAGCCCCGTGATGGCGGACAGGGCAGCACAGGGCACATGTGTGGACGTCACAGGCACCATCAATGATGCCTGTGACGCCCTTCAGGGGGTGGCTGCCGACATGGCAGATGCTCACTGTCAGCAACCACCCTCTCCATGGCTCCCGCCATCCATTCCTGCAGGTGCACCAACCGGTGCACCCGCTGCTCCAGTGCATCCAGAGCCTCACACAGATGTACAACACATCTGCCACCACACACACACATTGTTCCTGGTGTTTGTGTGGTGGCATCTGCATGCACTGTGTGTGGGGCCCTGGATGTTGGAGCCACCTGCCCTTGATGGCGGGAGCCAACAGTGCCCTGTGCTGCACTGTCCTCTATGTCACTCTCCCAGACACCCTGTGGCCACTCTTCCCCCCCTGACTCCTCCCCAACACCCCCCACCACCTCCCCCCCACCCACATCACCTGCGCCCTCACCCCCCCTTGTGACCCTGGCACCCACACCTTCCGTCCCAGCATCCCCCATGACCCCCTCCGCTGTGTCTTCTGCAGGACCCTCTGCCTCCTCCCCACTGGTGTCCAGGACTACCACCTCCACGGCAGCGCGGGAGGTGGGCCTTCGGAGGGCATAGGCAGAGGTACGGGGGTCTTCGTCACTGTCATCATGATCTGTGGAAGATGACAGTCATCAGCACACGTAGATGTGTGTGACACATCACATGTACCCATGCAGGTACCATGCACACTGATGGGCCACTGTGACCTCTGATGGTGGGCAGCCATGTCATCAATACGCACCATCACCATGTGATGATTCAGCATTCCTCACGCGCTCAAGGTATGCGCCATGGTGCAGGCGCAGCTCCCTCCCTTTCTTTCTCAGATCCTCGACCTGTGTGTGTGAGAAAATATGGGTGGGAGCATGAGTGAGCACTTACGTCTGGTGGGTGGGCAACAGAAACATAGAACAGTGTGTCCTGGGTCTGGACACTTCAGCTACACTGATGTGTGTTTCATGTATAGCATAGTTCAACACCTGTCACAGGGGATCATCATGGGCACATGGAATGTGTTATCACATGTGGACAACACCATTACCAACTGAGCCTACTCACCAATGTTGGTCATCGTCACATATGTCAGTCTCTGGAGCCATGCCATGGTGCTTGCGTGATGCTACTTGCTGTCCAATATTTGCATCTCTTGTTGTGTATGTTTTGCACACCAGGAGCGGGTGAAGGGATACATTGGAGCAGTTGTTGAATGCGACAGAACCCAAGGGGGACAGGGATGTTTGTTAATTTGTGCATCCTGCTGTGTCTGGCGACCACCTGTTACAGGCAATGAACTATGCTATCAGCAGCTAACAACATGGCTAAGTCACACATGTGGGAAACAGTGGGATGAGGAGGGCAGGAAAGGGTTACAAAACTGATCATGTGCTGTGGAGGGTCTGTACCTCCACCCATGTTGGCTGGCCATCCTGTGTGAGAGTCAGGTTGGGGTGTAGTATGTATGGGGTATGTTTGGTAGAGCAGCCTAAACAAACATACAACAACTGCAGGTGCCCTTATCTGAGCTTACCGTGCCCATGTAGGCTGGCCTATATCTTGTAGAAATGGCACTATGACCTATGACCTGTATGATGACAGCAGGTGTATTTTGATAAACCATGGACAGACACCAAACAAACACACTACGCAATTGCCACCTGTGCTCATGTGGCTGCTTGTGTCTGTGGTGTCCAACCACAAGAGGTGACTGTAGCTTTCCTACAACATCAGTTCTGTTCACCTGCTACAAGGTAATGGATTTGTAGGAGGTGTGAGGATGGGTAACCTAACTATGCATAAAGTGAGGGGAATATGGCTCTGTTACGGCCTTTGGGAATATCTTTGCCTAGGTCATGGAGATGTTGTACCTATACACACATCAACATGTGCACATAGCTTTTCATCGTGATACATCACAGACATGTGTGATGAGATAGTGACCTCACAGACTATGTGAGAGGTGCAACTTACCTGTCATAAACTACCACAACATGTGACTGCTATACCCACCAATGCAATGTGGCGTACGGCCCCATGGGGGTTGCGTGTTGTGCCACACATCATCAGCTGCATATCCCATTGCAGTGGGATCATAGACAAGTGACCTTACACAGGTCATAGGACTCCTGGAGATAGGGAGAATGTATTGAACTGGTTAGGCACACACAACCATATCACCAGGGTGCGTGATAGACCACTGTGATGGCCTCACTTAACTCCTGGGGAAAGGGATGCTCTATTAAACTCTTTATTCACACAAACAACCATATCACCAGGGTGCGTGATAGACCACTGTGATGGCCTCACTTAACTCCTGGGGAAAGGGATGCTCTATTAAACTCTTTATTCACACACAACCATATCAACAGGGTACGTGATTGCCAAGTGTGGTGGCTTCACTTAACTCCTGGGGAACGGGAGGATCTATTTAACTCTTTATTCACACACAACCATATCACCAGGGTACGTGATAGCCGACTGTGATGGCCTCACATAACTCCTGGGGAAAGGGAGGATCTATTACACTCTTTATGCACACACAACCATATCTCCAGGATGAGTGAAAGGCCACTGGGATGGCCTTTGAGGGCTCCTGGAAATAGGGTAGATGTAATGAACTGTTTGAGCACACATAACCATAGCTCCAGGATACATGAAAGGCCACTGGGATGGCCTTTCAGGACTCCTGGAACTAGGGGAGATGTTTTAAACTGTTTCAGCACACAGAACCATATCTCCAGGATACATGAAAGGCCACTGGGATGGCCTTTCAGGACTCCTGGAACTAGGGGAGATGTTTTAAACTGTTTCAGCACACAGAACCATATCTCCAGGATACATGAAAGGCCACTGGGATGGCCTTTCAGGACTCCTGGAAATAGGGAAGATGTAATGAACTGTTTCAGCACACTAAACCATAGCTCCAGGATACATGAAAGGCCACTGGGATGGCCTTTCAGGACTCCTGGAAATAGGGAAGATGTAATGAACTGTTTGAGCACACATAACCATAGCTCCAGGATACATGAAAGGCCACTGGAATGGCCTTTCAGGACTCCTGGAAATAGGGAAGATGTTTTAAACTGTTTCAGCACACAGAACCATATCTCCAGGATACATGAAAGGCCACTGGGATGGCCTTTCAGGACTCCTGGAAATAGGGAAGATGTAATGAACTGTTTGAGCACACATAACCATAGCTCCAGGATACATGAAAGGCCACTGGGATGGCCTTTCAGGACTCCTGGAAATAGGGAAGATGTTTTAAACTGTTTCAGCACACAGAACCATATCTCCAGGATACATGAAAGGCCACTGGGATGGCCTTTCAGGACTCCTGGAAATAGGGATGATGTAATGAACTGTTTGAGCACACATAACCATAGCTCCAGGATACATGAAAGGCCACTGGGATGGCCTTTCAGGACTCCTGGAAATAGGGAAGATGTTTTAAACTGTTTCAGCACACAGAACCATATCTCCAGGATACATGAAAGGCCACTGGGATGGCCTTTCAGGACTCCTGGAAATAGGGAAGATGTAATGAACTGTTTCAGCACACTAAACCATAGCTCCAGGATACATGAAAGGCCACTGGGATGGCCTTTCAGGACTCCTGGAAATAGGGATGATGTAATGAACTGTTTGAGCACACATAACCATAGCTCCAGGATACATGAAAGGCCACTGGGATGGCCTTTCAGGACTCCTGGAACTAGGGGAGATGTTTTAAACTGTTTCAGCACACAGAACCATATCTCCAGGATACATGAAAGGCCACTGGGATGGCCTTTCAGGACTCCTGGAAATAGGGAAGATGTAATGAACTGTTTCAGCACACTTAACCATATCGCCAGGATACATGACAGGCCACTGTGATGATCTTACAGCACCCCTGGGGATAGGGATATTGTTTTGTACTTTGACAGCACACAGACCAATATCACCATGATGACAGGTGAGCCAGTGTGATGGCCTCTCTAGTCCCCTGGTGATAGGGTGTATGTATTACAGTGCTTGAGCACACACAACCGTATCTCCAGGGTGACTGATAGACCACTGTGGTGAGCTCTCAGGACCACTGGGGATAGGGGGGCATATTGCACAACATTGGCAAAAACAACCAGATCACCTGGGTGATTGACATACCATTAATGCTTTGCTTCACATACCCTTTCTGTGGACGGAAAGGTTATTTTCTGCAGCTACACATTTCACCATATTCATATGATGTGATTTGGATATAATTAAGCTGATCTATTGGTTTGCTTTCTTACAGTATGTGTTGGCACGTCCACAGCAGCAAATGCCAGGTAATAGGGCTAGCATCATGACCTGTGTGACCATATCCATCACCACCTGGGTACAGGTCAAACCTGTCACATATTATACAAAGACAATATGGGATGTATGTTCAGCTGCAGCACATTACTGACACACAATACCTGACCCCAACAGCATGAGGATCTGCAATGCACACAGCCTCTAGATATATATGTCTATTTCTAATGACCTGTCCCCATCCACTTACCTCCCTTGGGAAGTCAGCTTCTCTATTGAAGCGTCTCTGTAGCCGTTCCCAGGCCCTGCGGACCTTTCTGCTGTCCCTGTACCTGTTTTGCCCGGGGAACAGCTTCTCCTGCCTTGTGGCAATCAGGCGAGACAGGATGCGGAGCTCCCGAGGAGTGAATGCAGGCTTTCTTGTTCTGGACGCCATTTTGAGATATTATCACCTGATTGCACGCAGCGTCATTGACGCGCATGCGCCCCGCAAATGCCACACATTTCCAATGTTTTACGTGCAACTGTGCCCCGCAAATGGCGCAGTTTAGCGACGTATGACGTCCAACTGCGCCCCAAAGATTGGCGCACTTTGGCGACGTAACACGTCTCATTGCGCTCCGCATCTGCTGCATGTTTTATAAATATTTTGTCCCACAGCGTCCCGCAACTGGCGCAATTTATACACATATGACGTTCAACTGCGCCCCGCACATTGTTTTGCGGAACGAGTTGCGCACATGCGCACAACAACTGCAATATACAGTGCTGTGTGTCTCTTATATAAAACACATAACTATTTCATGACCTCATGGTGTTGACACATTTGGGACTTGAACTTATCATCACTTGCACACTGGTTCTTAGGCATTTGTTTGATGTGATGTGCTACGCCTTTCACATTGCACTGACTGCCACTACAACTGCTACTTCAACAAGGTGTTTTGAGGGACCATCAGATTGGCCTATCAGGCACCCTGGTGATATGGGGATATGTGTCGCAATAGATGATATTCACTACTCCATCTCAATGTCAACACATAAATTATGTATGTGATGGCATGGGGGGGGGGGGGTTTGCATCTGCACATGCTACATCCACATTAGGTTGCATAGCACACATATTGAGCTTATTGAGATTGCCATGCGATGGACATGGATGTAGATGTTAGGTGGATGTGCTGACATACAGAGTGAGTGGCTGGGGTGTGCGACACATTCACTGTCATACCTACCTATGTTACAGACGTCGTGTTTGCCTTCACACCATCAGCCTAATCTATATAACTTGCTGGCACATTACTATCTACTATCAACAGTGGTTTGTGTGGCCTTTGCGTTTTGGATTTGTTTTTTGAACAAACACACTGTGACATTGCAATAACCTAGTGTGGCACATCAGGTACCCTATGAGTCACTTCAGAGAGGACAATATGAGGTGCAGTGTCCACAACAGCACCTTCTAATGTTCAAATAACCGAACCTTGTAAGGTACTTTTGAGGGACCTTCATGCTACAGCATTGAGGGTGTTGTTGGTGGCACCACCAAATGACATTACAAAGGGAAGAGGCCTCAGAGAGCCATATTAGATTAGACCACTGTAGAATCAGAGGCATTACCTATGTCTGTACACGTTGTGACGTCACAGGGGGCGAAATCTCCATAGCTCTGTGTATGAGAGACACTCCTCCTTGAACCCCTAGGCCAGTCTGCTGATCAGTATAGCCCTAATTAATATGCATGAGATCTATAGGCATCAGAGCTACCCTGGCAACCTCACAGATTTGTGGCCCTACAGGTCAGTATTTTTAGACCCCTGTCTTACACCTCTGTCATTTAGGTGTGTGACTGTACAAAGTGCAGATGTCAGTGACATGAAAAGCATATATACTCACCGTGACATACTTCCTCAATTCTCATGCCCACCATGCAGTTCTATAATCTATAAGATGTTGGTGGTGGTGAGAGGCTGAGAAGCATGTTACACAGTTTATGTGAACATTTTGATGTCTTGCACATCAGCACCTTGCCCACTTACAAACGTTAATGACAGAGATGTTTGTCAGGGTTGTTGATGGCCAGCCCTGGAGGGCCACACTCCACTCCGTTTGGCAAGACATCTGTAATGCATATATCTCATGCATCTTCATTTGTACTAACATAAACACATGTCATGGCTAGACTTTCACGGAGGACTGCTTCAGAACCACTGCCATAGCTGCTAACACACCCCTGGCTGGCTACAGTTTGAGTATGGGCCAACACATGACCTGTTTGCTTTCTTTACCAAGATAGACTTCAATCACACATACCCATGATGCACTGCACATGTAAATAAGCAGTCTACAAATATAAGCACTATGGTTTATGCAGCCACTGCAACACCTACGTATGAACATGATTAATGAGCGTGTAGGTTAATGACACAGAGTTAGTCTTGGACATCACATTGTGCGGCTCCTGTGCTCACCCTGAATGTGAGAGGGGAGACCCAGAACCATGACCACAGCACCTGGCTCAGCTAAGATAGCCTATGGTGTGAGTCCACATCAGTCACAGTGTCTGATGAGTAGCACTTGTTGATGCACATGCACATACACTTCTGTGCATCTGTTATTTCCCTGTGATGTGTAGCCCTTTAAGCAATTTGCTGCAACCACATCAGTCATATCCTGTGTGGTGGCCATTGTCATCGCCACATTAGTTATGGGAGGGGGAGAAGTGTGTTAGACAGACGGATTATGTGACAACACCCAAACGTAACATTCAGACTCATCACTGCAATGGTGCTGCTGGTGGGAAGTGATAACCTCTGTCCAGCAGAGGTAAATACAACTTACAGCATGGGGCATGCATTTATGTGAACATCAATAAGGTGACAGCAGACAGATGGCATGCCTGGACATGCTCAGCAGCCCACCACCACTATCTGACATTGTCCAGCAGCAAACACAGATAAGCTGCAGCTGCTACACCCTTCAAAGTGTGGCACCCTTACACATACTAGGTGCAAGCAGTCTGATAGCTAATCCATACTGCATACTACTGGTGACAATGTGTGCAACCCAAACTGGGACGTCTGCACACTCACCGAGCAGTTACGTTCGTGATTGGGCTCCAAAAGGCAACCCATAGATATCACTTGCAAAAGATGTTGTTGCCACTACAGCTGACCTAGCCATGCTATGGTAACTACTCAGTCAGGGTGAGACTGACCTTCCAGGAGGACATGCTTGGGCTACCTTGTCCATGCTACTGATGACCACACACTGCAATTTCACTTACATTGCCCTACGTTCTGTCCTCATGCATCCTGCCGAGACCAGCCTGTCGGGGGTATGACCACAATACCTAGCACCTCATTATGCACAATGGCAAGCTAACACTGCACACAGTACAAACATTGTGCGCTGAGTAAGGTGTTGCATACATCACACACTGGATGTACAGCCACACAATCCCACAGCTATGCCATCACTGTGCTACTATAGACAGTTTTTCCAGTCTATGCCAAATCAGCAGTCGTGGACACAGTGCATGCATGGCTAGGCTATGAAATAGTGCTACTGTCACACCCCATGGTGGGGAACATCGTCAAACAACAGACCTGAGACACACTCCACATACATCAGACATATTGGTGTGATACCACTCAATAACCATATTGTGGTGTACGTAGACATTGATATCTGCCACTGATCAGATCAACATGTTGCTATATGTGTGGTGTATTTCAAGGTTTATGGTGACAGTGCTACAGTGCGCACATACTAGTTTTATGAGATGGCCGCAACGCACACTATCATGACTGTCCAATTGGCTTTGGGTCCTGAAGCCTGTGTGTCTGGTCATTTCGCCTCCTGTTGATCGGTAATCTCTGGCACAGGTCCCCAACTCCAGTCCTGTTGTAACAGACACTGCTACATTTTCACAAATGTGCCTCAGATATATGCATGAGATATATCTGCATACCATGGACCGGCACATGCAGATGAACAGAGACATCTTTATTTACAACATCATAACATGTGAATAAATTGTGTCCCTACAGGACTGCATTTGAGGAAATCTGATCTATGTGATGCACATTTCTCTCTTATATGTCCACCTTGAGAGACAATATACATGTACTGTCCCTGTTTGCACTTTTCCCACTACAGGTGGTTTGTTTTTTGAGAAAAATTAGGGGATGTGACAATTGCGGGGATTGGTTCGGCAGACCTGACACACGTGATTTGAACTTGTGACCTTCACCTCCTGCAGGCAGTGCCTGTGTGCTTTGCACCACCTTCTTGACACAGAGACAGTGCATTTCCAGGTACATCCATGTCTGTTTGTCAGACTAACCCTGTCTGTTGCACTACACAGCACCCACCTAAAAACAGATAGGCCATGGTGTGATGTGGACAGGTGTCACCAGTTCCCCTGCCGTCAACATGTTCACATGGCCTTATATTGGAGTCTGCATTACCCTTTAATGATGTGGGGCACTCCAGGACTGCTTTTGTTTGAGTCTGCTGTAGGTGATGCACATGTTTATGTGGTGGGTACTGTTGATGATAACATAAACATATGCCAAAATATCTTGGGTTCTCAGCAGAAAAGTATCAGTCTTTAATGCTTGGTTTTTTCAGGGTACACTTATGTGCACTAGTTGCAAGGAGCCACAGACAGGATTTGAACCTGTGACCTTCTGTTGTTGCACACACTGTCTGTGTACACTGCACCACTGTTTCTAAACATATATTCTGCATTCCGAGGGACGTCCATGACTTTACATCTGACAGTGCCTGTCTGTTGTTGTGTACGGTGCCAGGCTACACACGCCTACGGCACTGTCTGCTGTGGCTTGCAGTCCTTATCTGGCAAACCCATATAACCTGATTGCGTTGTGGCACTCCAGGACGGAATTTGAGGGACTCGCCTGTACATAATGGCCATTGCTCTGGTTTGTGTGCGGTGTGGGGTAAAATGTAGGTGTTGAGCCCATGCTTATGTTCTCTGCAGTATAGCAGTGTGTGAACTCTCACTGTTCAGTGGTGGTTAAAAATATGGGTACTGGGTTGCCAGGAACCTCAGCTGTGATTTGAACCTGTGAACCTCTCGTCATACAGTCACTGGCTGTGTCCGCTGCACCACACTGTGCCCACAGAGACTGTGCAGTATCTGGAGATAGGAAACCTGGCTGCACAAGCCTGACACCCTGCTCTGCATAGGTTTACTGTGGGCACGTTTTCTTTGTATGGGGACAGAGGTGCAGGACACACACAAATATGCCCTCCAAATAGGTGCAGTCACAGAAATAAACTGAACAGTGCATCAGTGATATCACTGGATGACCTGATATGCACTCCCAGGACAGTTCCATTACATTGCAGTGCTTTTGAATGTGTCCACGGACCATGGACCCTTCCAATATTCATTTAAATTCTTTGGAGCTTTCCTGGGTGTGTTTATTATTGTTGCCCATTAATAGCAGTGTTGCCCAGCAGACTTAAGATTTTCGCATACTTGGTTGTGGTTATTTTCATGTTAAATTTGCGAGTTTGTTCTGTGCACATGTTTCACACTGCTCACGTTTTTTGGGTTTCCACGATGTTGCTGTACATTGCTGACGGAAATGGTTTCTCTTCCCTTTAAATCACCTCTAACGCGTGTTTCACTGGCGGTATTTTTTCTTGTAAATTCGGGCACGCTCCTGTGTGGGGAGTCTCTCCCCTCCCACATTCCACCCATTGACCCCATCTCTCCGCCCCTCGGGGGCCTTCCTCCGCCCTCATTTCGCCTTTCCACGCCTCTATCGCACATGAGCGCCCCGCAAACGTGCGCGTTTTCGGCGCACGCGTGCGGGACCCGTTAATGTGCCGCGCACGCGTACGGGGTGCTTAAGAGCACTTAAATGCATCATTTTAGGGCGCTCAGGTGCGCCCCGCAAAAGTGCCCCGTTTAGTAAACATGCCCCTAATTGTTGTTTAAAAATAGATGATAAAGGTCAAGTAGTTGAAGAAATTGCTGAAACTATGCGAAAACAAGCTTATGTGCCAGTACAAACCTGGCATTCACTAAAGTTTCCTAACTGGTTTGCTAACCTTTTCTCATGGCTAGGAGGACTTAAAACTTTTTTTATACTAGTACTAATAATTATTGCTGTCATTTTACTGTTACCATGTATAATCCCATGTTGTATGCGTTCTATTCATAGTGCTATTGAAAGTACAGTAGAGCGGAAGACCGCAACTAAGATTATGGCCTTATATCAACCTAAACCTCCTGCATATAGTCGGAGACCTCTGACCATGATATAACCATTTTAAGTGATTTAATTCTCACACCTTATTAAGTAATAGGGTGAGATTAATCAAAGGGGGGAATGTGGCAGGTGAAGGCCTGTGATCCACAGTGTCTGACATAAGCAAGCAGGCCTAACTAGCTTGACCTGTAAATGAAGCCTGTGAAGAGGCCCATAGGAATTACACATCCCCCAACATGCTGCTATTGTAGAATTAAAACTCAGTAAAAGTATTGGATTAGCTTAGACAAGCAGAACTGAAAGTTGGAAAAATACAGAAAAATATGTTTAAAAGCCACTGATAAGAGAATACAGCTGTAAGGGATTTAATTAAAACTGCTGACAGAAAGGTTACAGAGCCCTGCTTCCCCGCACGTACTAACTAGCCCAATGGCCTTGGAAATAGGAAAGTAACAAGTTGGTGAACCTGCCATTGTAATTGGGACTAGAAGGGGGGTGAGCAGGTGCTGAGCCCACTCAAAGAACATAATTGGATAATCTTATCAGTACCGGGACCAATAGATGGGGTACGGGAGGTACGGGAGGTTACCGGGACCAATGAAATGTTTTTCTATACCTAGAATGGAGCAAAAGTCTATAAAAGTTGTTGTTTTGCCAGAGAACATTGCTCAGCCATTTTGAATTTGATTCTGCTTGAGACTTGTGCACAAATAAATGATTTGGACCTTCTGAAGAGACTCCTGGTATCATTGGTTTGTCTGCGCTCTGCTGCTGCAGGTTTATGAGAGTGACCGAAGCAACCATTCAAACTGGCTAACGTTCACCTTAGATCAGATATGGAATCCCAAACAAGAGGGAAGCTTCACATTCGACTACTGATTGGTCACACCATAGAAACACCTAGGTAACAACTTGGATACATTCTGGAACTACACAGTATCACCTAGGATACCTGCAGTCAATGTTGTCAGAGATCACCAGGGATTTGAAGAGATCAGATCTATGTTAAAGTGGCTGAGGCTCTAGGCCTTAAGTAAGCCTAATATAAGGTCTGGCAGGTAGTATTATGGTTGTTTTGAATACAGGAGAGTTGTGTGTATGATGAGTGATTGTGTTAAAAAGGTGATCCATGTAATTTTTATCACGGTGAATGAGGATGAAAGTTGATGAGATGAAACTGCATACTTTAACAAATCAAGGGTCCACTAGAGCTCACTCTGAAATATTGGAGCACTGTTAAGTCTGATGGTGGTGCTTCCTTGAACAGCATCAGGTGTGATAAATCCTTCGCTAAGTAAATCGGATCCAGCTTCATATAGACCAATTTCGAGTCTACCTTTTTTGGCAAAAGTAATAGAAAAAGTGGTCCAACAACAACTGCAGGATTGTGTTGATGAAAAAGCACCACTTGACCCTGAACAACATGGATTTTGAACAGGGCATGATGTAGGAACACTGCTCATATCACTATGGATAGGATAACACAAGGACTGGACAAACAAAACAAGGGCTTTATATTGATTTTCCCAGACATTAAGGCAGCATATGATTTCATAGACCATAACATACTGCTGACCAGACTACAAGAGATTGGAATTAAGGACACAATTTTAGTCATACCTTTCAGAAAGGAGGCAACAAATAAGAATGGGTAACATCACATCTAAGCCATTTTCACAAAATGGGGTATTCCACAAAGTTCTGCCCTATTAGCTCTGTTATTTAGCATTTATATACAACCCATCTGCAAGATCATCCAGAGAAATAAGATCCATTACCACATTTATGCAGATGATATTATGTCATACACCCAAATTGACACAAACGAAATTAACAATTCAGGAATAGTTACAAGTTTCAATGATATCTCTGCAATGCTATCTGAATGTAATCTTCATATCAATTTTCATAAAACAGAGGTCCTTTATATCTCAAAGGATAAAACATTCAATCCACTGGCTACTCCATAGGTTTTCAACCCAGTCCTCGGGGAACCCTAGGCCAGTCAGGTTGTCAGGATTCCCACAATGAATATGCATAAGATAGATTTGCATACAATGAAGGCAGAACATGCAAATCTTTATCATGCATATTCATTCTGGGAATCCTGAAAACCTGACTGGCCTAGGGTTCCCCGAGGACTGGGCTGAAAATCCCTTACTCTAAAGGTTAGGGATGCAACCCTAGAAGTAAAATAGGAAGTGAGATACTTAGGTTTCACATCAGATCAACAGTTAACCTTGAATACCCATCTCAACAAGACCATAAGAGCAATATATTCAAAGCTAAAAGCACTGCAGCATCTATGGCCACTCCTATCCGCAAGTGACTTCTGCACAACAGTTCAAGCAATGGTTTATCCCCACCTGGACTTCTGTAACAGTATCCTGAAAGGTGTCCTGAAACAAACCATAAACAGGTTACAGATGGCTCAACACGCAGCGGCAAGATTCATATCACTGACCTCATTACACAAGCATATTACTCCAGTATTGAAACAGCTCCACTGGCTTCCAATAGAAAGCAGAATTAAATTTAAAATTTTACACACAACATTCAGAATCCTACAAAATGGCACTGTCACCTACTTGGGATCAATCCTTCAAACTACACTAAAAACAGACACTGTAGAAGCTATGCAAATAATGCATTACTAGTACCACGGGAGTATATGAGATGTAATGCAGTTACAACGAAAACAGCATTCTCACTTTACACACCAGGCCTCTAAATGCTCTTCCAGAGGATATAAGAAACACCACAGATCCAAAGGCCTTCTGCAAACTCCATAAAACGTTCCTATTTAAAGAGCACTATGGGGACTCGGCGACTTGACCAAGATATTGAATGACATAATTATACTAGTTATACAGCCCACATAATTGTTAACTAGACCTCAAAGGACTTAAGACTGAACTACATAAATATTCATGTAAATAAGTTCAAAATCAGATGTAAATTATTTTGATCAATTTGTAATGTTAAATGTAATCTAGTTTATGGTTCAGTTTCTAACACTGTGTTTTATGTAATAGTTCTAGGTTCTTGGTTTAATGTAAACTGCCTTGATGATGATGGAAAGGCGGTATATAAGATCACATAAATAAATAAATAAACCTGAAAGCTGCAAACCCAGACGTGACAAGGCCTGATTCAGAAGGAGTGACATAGGCTTAAGTTCCCCTATTACAACAAGATGCAATAACGAGGGGATGGTCGAGATAAACTCAATAAGATCCTGTGATGGTGATTCAGTCATTAGGCATGTAGATAGCTGAGTGGCTGGTGGACGTGAGGATCGCCTGGTAACATGCCTGCCTGGTGCGAAGGTAGCGGACCTCACGCACCGCCTAGATAAGATCTTAGATAGTGCTGGGGAGGAGTCTGCTGTCTTGGTACATGTCGGTACCAATGACATAGGAAAATGTGGTAGGGACGTTCTGGAGGCTAAATTTAAGCTTTTAGGTAGGAAGTTGAAATCCAAAACTTCCAGGGTAGCGTTCTCTGAAATGCTACCCGTTCCACGTACAGGACCCTAAAAGCAGGCAGAGCTTCGGAGTCTCAATGCGTGGATGAGACGATGGTGCAAGGATGAGGGTTTTGGATTTGTTAGGGGAACTGGGGAACATTCTGGGGAAAGGAGGGGCTCTTCCGAAGGGATGGGCTTCACCTTAACCAGGATGGAACCAGACTGCTGGCATTAACCTTTAAAAAGGAGATAGAGAAGCTTTTAAACTAGAAAATAGGGGAAAGCCGACAGTCACCCAAGAGCGCATGGTTCGGAAGAAGGTATCCTTGAAGGATACTACTAAAAGCAGTGAGGTTCCAAAAAAGAGTAAAGTAGCCCAAATGCCCTTGAGTATGGTGCAGACAGAGCGTAAAGATTCCAAATTACCCATGCCTACCAATAGCCAGATTAATATTAATAAAATACAGTCTCTAAAATGCTTGTATGCAAATGCTAGAAGTCTAAACAATAAGATGGGAGAGTTAGAATATATGGCACTAAATGAGAGGCTAGATATGATTGCAATCTCAGAGACATGGTGGAAGGAGGATAACCAGTGGGACACTGTGATACCTGGATACAAACTATATCGTAATGATAGAACTGATCAAATTGGTGGAGGGGTTGCGCTCTATGTTAGAGAGGGCATTGAGTCAGAAAGGATTAAAGTTTTGCAGGAAACAAAGGGGCTTGTTTACAAAGCCGCGGTAGCGGTTTGCGATCGTAATTGGAGCCGCGGCCCCATTGATTTCAATGGGGCCGCGGCTGCGATCGCGATCGCGATCGCGAACCACTACCGCGGCTTTGTAAACAAGCCCCAAAATTTGCTGTAGAATCTCTATGGATTGAAATTCCATGTATGAAGGAGAAGGTGATGGCAGTGGGTGTGTACTATCGACCGCCTGGCCAGAATGAACAAATGGATGATGAAATGCTCAAAGAAATCAAGGAAGCTAACAAAAGTCACAGCAGAGTAATAATAATGGGTGATTTCAATTACCCCGGTATCGACTGGGTCAGTGTCACAGCAGGACATGCTAGGGAGATAAAGTTTCTAGATGAAATAAATGACTGTTTCTTGGAGCAGCTGGTTCATGAACCGACCAGAGGGAAAGCCATACTGGACCTAATCCTTAGTGGAACACCAGATCTGGTGCAAGAAATAAGGGTGTTGGGACCACTTGACAATAGTGATCGTAGCATGATCGCGTTTGATTTAATTAGTGGAGGAGGGATAGTAAAGAAATCCACAGTACTACCTTTTAACTTTTGAAAGGGAGACTATGATAAAATGAGGAATATAGTTAAGAAAAAACTAAAAAGAGCGGTTGCAAATGTTAAAGACTTACATCAATTCAGACTCCCAGTGTAAATAAGATGTAGATATGTTCTGCCTGAAAACAGGTACCAGTGTAAATACAATGTAAATAGTTTCCCCCAGTTACTTCCAAGTTGATCTCCCTGTTTATTGTAAATACAACTCAAATTGCCTGTGTTGTATAGTTGATGTTAAATGTAAACCGCTCTGATCTAAAATAGAGCGGTATAGAAGAACTGTTAAATAAATAAATAAATAAATAAATCAAGCTTGGGTGTTATTTAAAAATACTATCCTGGAAGCCCAGACCAGCTGTATTCCACACATTAAGAAAAGTGGAAGAAAGTCCAAAAAACTGCCAGCATGGTTTAAAGGTGAGGTCAGAGAGACTGTTGCTGCCAAAAAAGCATCTTTCAGGAAATGGAAAAAAGAGCCAAACGACGAAAACTGGAAACAGCACAAGCACTGGCAAGTTAAATGCAAAGTATTGATAAGGCATGCAAAGCGAGAATTTGAGAAGGAAATTGCTACGGAAGCAAAAACATGAAATAAAGACTTTTTCAAGTACATTCGTAGCAAAAGGCCTGTGAGACAGTCAATTGGACCATTAGATGATAGAGGGGTAAAAGGGGCAGTAAGAGGAGACAAGGCTATAGCGTAGAGACTGAATGAATTCTTTGCTTCGGTCTTTACTGAGGAAGATGTAGGGATGTTACCCAAGACTGAAGTGGTATTTAAAGGTGATACTGCAGAAGAATTGAGAGAAATATCGTTACACCGGGAAGATGTATTACAACTATTTGATAAACTGAATAGTAGCAAATCACCTGGACTGGATGATATACATCCAAGAGTGTTGAAAGAACTGAAATATGAGATTACAGACCTGCTATTAGTAATCTGTGAACTTTCATTAAAATCATCTGTAATACCTGAAGATTGGAGGATCGCCAGTGTAATGCCAATTTTTAAAAAGGGTTCCAGGGGTGATCCAGGAAATTATAGACCGATGAGCCTGATGTCAGTACCGGGGAAAATGGTAGAAACCATCATAAAGAACAAAATTACACAGCATGTAGATAGTCATGGCCTAATGGGAGACAGCCAACATGGCTTTAGACAAGGAAGATCTTGTCTTACTAATCTGATATGTTTTTTTGAAGGTGTGAATAAACAGGTAGACAAAGGTGAGTCAGTTGATATAGTGTATCTGGACTTTCAGAAAGCCTTTGACAAGGTCCCTCATCAGAGACTTTTGGCAAAACTAAAAAGTCATGGGATAGGAGGCAGTGTACTATTGTGGATTGGGAACTGGTTAAAAGATAGAAATCAGAGGGTAGGGCTAAATGGCCAGTTTTCCCAATGGAAAAAGGTGAATAGTGGAGTACCCCAGGGATCTGTACTGGGTCCGCTACTTTTTGACATATTCATAAATGACCTGGAAAAGGGAATAACTAGTGAAGTTATCAAATTTGCAGACGACACAAAACTGTTTAAAGTTGTTAAAACCCAAGAGGACTGTGGAAAACTGCAGGAGGATCTGGATAAATTGGAAGACTGGGCATCCAAATGGCAGATGTAATATGTGGACAAGTGCAAAGTGGACAAGCGCACCTAGGAAAGAACAACCCACACTATGGTTACACAATGCAAGGTTCCACATTGGGAACCACCACCCAGGAAAAAGATTTAGGCGTCATCGTGGATAACATGTTAAAACCTTCTGCCCAGTGTGCAGCAGCAGCTAAGAAAGCAAATAGAATGCTAGGTATCATAAGGAAAGGAATGGAAAATAAAACAAAGGATATTATAATGCCTCTGTATTGTTCCATGGTACGACTGCACCTTGAATATTGTGTGCAATTCTGGTCACCGTATCTTAAAAAGGACATAGCGTTATTAGAAAAGGTACAGAGACAAGGATGGAAGGCTACTCCTATGAAGAGAGGCTACAAAGGTTAGGGCTCTTCAACCTGGAAAAGAGACGGCTGAGGGGAGACATGATAGAAGTCTATAAATTAATGAATGGAGTGGAACGGGTAAACGTAGATCGATTGCACAGGTACACTACCAAAAAACTGCCTCCAGTTTTGCAACTGATTCCTATAGATTTTGGGGTGCTGAATCCAGGAAAAATAGCCAAAATGTTCCATCACGTCACGTTTTCTTGCAAAATTAGATTTCTTACCCATATAAGGAATGTTCACATAATTTCTTTTTAGCCGACTGCAGTCTATTTTCTTGGCCCAAAATAGAGGTTGTAATGGTTAACTAACTAGAAACATTCCCTCATGATATTTTAGAGTGTTTTGTATTCATTTTATACATTAACAGGACAATTGGGAGGCGGGGGGCTAAATCCAGTACTCGCGCTGGCGCATGTTCTTTCCTGTTCGCCTCGCCTCGTTCGCTCGCTCAAACACGGTGGTTGCGACATGAACGTTCCTGTCAAATTTCAGTTTCTTGCAAGTTCATTATTACCTTTTGTTTGCTCAGTCGTAATCCAGCTTTATTCCGAAGTGGTTCACTACCGTTGTAGTTTGCAGTGCTGTGTATTTGTGATGGCTCACAGAGCCAGAGGTTGCGTCAACTCTCCGGACAGTTTTTGTTTTATTTGTGGGGAATATACCGTGAAAAAGCGGCAGAGGAACATTTCTGCATTTATTGAAAAAGTATATTTCGCCTATTTCGGTTTGAAGTTAGGCGATCAAGACAAACCGTGGGCTCCTCACAAAGTGTGCAAGACATGTGAGGAAGATCTACGCTTATGGATGAAAGGTAAAAAACAAGCATTTCGTTTCAGAATACCTATGATGTGGCGTGAACAAAGAGACCACAGCAGTGACTGCTATTTTTGCTCTTGCATTGTGAAGGGATACAACTTAAAAAATAAGAACGTAATAAGTTACCCCAACCTTCCCTCAGCAATTAGGCCTATGCCTCATAGCAACGAAGTACCTGTGCCTGAACCACCAAAATCTTTGGATCATATTTGTGTGGACGGTTCTGATCATGATGAGACTCATCAGATGGCTTTTCCCGATGAGTCCAGTACTTCCGAGTTTGAAACTGAACCAGATCCGAAACCTGAACTTTTCTCTCAAGCTGAATTGAATGATTTAGTCCGGGATTTAGGACTCCCAAAAGATGCTGCCCAACTGCTAGGTTCTCGGCTTAAACAGAAAAATCTATTGTCACCAGGAACAACTTTTTATTGGTACCGCAACCGCGAGACACAATTTTTGAAGTATTTCAGCAAAGAGGAAGATTTGATATTTTGCAACGATATTTACGGAGTGATGGAAAAGTTTAAACTCAAGTATGATCCTGCTGAATGGCGGCTGTTCATTGATTCGTCAAAAGACAGCATAAAAGGTGTTCTTCTTCATAATGGCAACACATTCGCTTCAGTTCCTATTGCTCACTCTGTTATTCTCCAAGAAAAATACGAGAATTTGGCCCTGATTCTTCAGAAGATTCGTTATGATGAGCATAAGTGGATGATTTGTGGAGACTTTAAAATTCTATCCATGCTATTAGGGCAGCAATCCGGTTTCACCAAATATCCCTGCTTCCTTTGCTTGTGGGATAGCCGGGCCCGCGACCTACACTGGGGGGAAAAAGACTGGCCAATTCGGGAGTATTTGAGACCCGGTGAGAAAAATGTTCTTCATGAGAGCTTGGTACCTCGTGATAAAATTCTATTACCACCTCTCCACATTAAGTTGGGTCTCATTAAGCAATTCATCAAGTCCCTTCCAAAAGATGGTGAGTGCTTTCGGTACCTTTGCTCAAAGTTCCCCCGACTTTCTGAAGCAAAGCTAAAGGAAGGAGTGTTTGTTGGCCCTGATATAAGGAAACTCATTTCAGATGGAGCATTCGCTGAAACGATGTCTGAGAAGGAAAAAGAAGCCTGAGATTCCTTCAAGGATGTTGTTCTCAAATTCTTGGGGAACAGGCGGGATGAGAACTATAAGGATATTGTTGCCAGGATGCTCAATGCCTTCAAAGAACAAGGCTGTAACATGAGCCTGAAAGTCCATTTCTTGCACTCCCATGTGAACTACTTTCCCGAAAACTTGGGGGCGTACAGTGAAGAACAAGGTGAAAGGTTTCACCAGGACATCAAGGACGCAGAGAGAAGGTACCAAGGAAGATGGAACACCACTATGATGGCTGATTTCTGCTGGTTGCTGCTGCGGGAAACCCCAGATGAAAAATACGCCAAGCAGCGCACCAAGAGAAGCATTCAGGGGAAGAAGAAACGGGCCCACCAGGAGATTGATTGACCCAAGAATGACTTTAAAATCTAAACTGTGTTGACAAATATTGTGTTTTTACTAAACTTTGAAATAAAAATTTGCTAGTTATTACCACAGTGTCGGATCTCATTTATTAGAATTTTATTTTCACACCATCGGGTGTTTGTCTTCATGTATTGCAATGGTGCGGTTTGCATTTTCTATTCTTACATACATACCTGTACAACATTTTTTGCACATTTCTTTGCTTTGCTTTGTGTCTAACCTCGCTCTTATATGCTCAATGTTTGTGCACATGTATGTGGCTGTTTTAAGTGCAGACAATTTTGCTACCATCACAGTGTGTTTTGTTGACATTACTCTATTCTTATGTGCTGCCTTGTTACAATTTTCTTTATTCTTATTTGAATAACTACTAAACAATTAGTATAAAGAATTCATCCAAGAAACTTTTATCTCGATCGCACTCAATCTGAAACGTTCACCTCAAACTGCTAACCCAATGTAGCAAAAAATCTGTACGTGATGGAGCAAATTGGTTACCAGATTTGGATTCAGCGCACCAAAAAACGTAAAAATCAATCGAAACATTAGAGGCAGTTTAAAAAAAAATTTTTTTAGTGTACCTGTGTTGTTTACGCTATCAGAATATGGAAAGACTAGGGGACATGTAATGAAGCTACAGGGTAAACTATTTAAGACAAATAAGAGAAAATATTTTTTCACTCAACGTATAATCAAACTCTGGAATTTGTTACCGGAAGGATGTAGTAAGAGCTGTTAGTGTAGCTGGGTTTAAAAAAGGTTTGGACAAGTTCCTGGAGGAAAGGTCCATAAACCATTATTAAAAAGGGACCCAGGATATCAATGCTTGACCCAATACAAGCATTGTGGAACCTGTGTCTCTTGGGGATACGACGTACTGCTAGGTACGTATGACCTAGATTGGCCACTGTTGGAAACAGGATACTGGGCTTGATGGATCTTGGTCTGACCCAGTATGGCATATCTTATGTTCTTATGATGCCTGAGTTTGTGTGTGAGATGTGAGTAGAAAAGCAGCCAAACCAAGGACCCTAAAGTTAGGAACAGTTGAATTTCATTATTTTTTCCCTGAGTTAGGAAATATAAATTTTGACACCCTATTGTATTAAATTATAAAGCCCTTTGCCAGATTAGATAGGGTTTTTGCTCCCTTTTCTTTTCTTACTGATTATCTACTGAGAAGAAACAGCGGAACAAGATTGCTGATTCAGAAGCAGAAGGAACAACAGTGCACCAAAGTTTGCTGCCCTGGCACCAGTGTACATTCTCGAGTTACAGGAAGAAGGGAACAAAGCTTAAGAGAAATTAGTTTGAGCCTTTTACTTACCTGCTTCAGACGGAAGAATGTATTGAGGGAACATTCCTATTAGAAAAGAAAAAACACACAAAGAACCATTCTTTGTACTGAATAATATAGAATTTCAGAGCTATTGAATAATACTTATAGACAAATATCGTTGATACTTATCTGATGTTGATGATCCAAAATAATTGTCTGTTTTAAGTTGATGTTGATCATCTGTAAAGAAAATCAGAACTGTTAAAGTATTTGGGTTTTAGGTTAAAAGGAGAAAACCTGACATTAAATAATTGATTACTTTATGTTTTTAAATAAATAATTGTTAAAAATTTTAATTTAATTTTCTGTATTGATCATTTTAATTATTATTATTAGTACAATAATTTATTTATTTATGTGGAAAGCTTACCTGAGCATGGCATCTTGAGTGAGTTAACCCGGACCTTAGCCACACGACCATGACTTTAAACATCCGCAGGGAAGGCTAGGGAGGGGGGATCCATATTTACAAAGCACAATCGTTATACAATAAAGAGTAATACATTTCAAGCTGTGTTTGGTGGAAATCCAGTTCTGACTCGAGGGAAGAACCTTAGGAGGAACATTTCAAAAGTTTTCTTCATGGAAAGGATAAGAAGACTGAAGGACTGCCCCACTATATGGAACTGAGCTGGTGAGACTCCCTAGATAAGAAATTGTTGGTGCATCACTTGTCATCCAAGATTTAACTCGTATGGTATATCCCATTGGTTTATTTATTTATTTATTTATTTATTTAATATCTTTTATATACCGCGCTATTTGTTATCAGTGCGGTTTACATTCAACAAAGGTTGCACAATTTAGTCAAGACTAGTTTGTGTTTACATTATAACAGGGAATAAAACTTGGGATAAACAGGGTAACTATATACATATTAACATATTAACATAGAGCATAAGATTATAATATGGCCGGTGTTGTCATAAAACTATAGGCGGGGCAACATTTACTTGAGACACCTTTGTTTATGAAGTATATGGAGAGTCTGTGAGGGTTGGTGGGTGAATGATCGGTGGTGGGGTGGGTGCTTGTGCAAAGTGTAGCAGGAAAATGTGATGTTTGATTGCCTTCCGGAACTGAATGAGGTCTTTAATCGGTCTTATTTCAGGTGGGAGATCATTCCAGCATTTTGGGGCGTAGAAGGTGAAAGCTCTTCTCCTGGTTGTTTGGGTGCACTTAATGGAGTCTTTAGGGATGATCAAAGTGTTGTCTGTAATTGTCCTCGTTCTGTTTTTCGGAGTAAGGGTGATGAGGTCGTTGAGTGACATGGGGGCTAGATTGTTGATGATCTTGAATATAATGAGAAGAGTTTTGTAAGTTAACCTGCAGTGTATTGGCAGCCAGTGGAGTTCCTTAAGTATCGGGGTGATATGGTCCGTTCTGGCAAGACCACAGAAAATGCGAGCCGCAGCATTCATCACAAGTTGCAGTGCGTTGATGGTGTTCTTGGGGAGACCATACAGGATTACATTTGCATAGTCGAAGTGTGGTAGAATGAGGGCCTGAAAAATGGTTCAGAAATCATTAGGGGGAAGCATAGGTCTAAGGTGCCTTGTGTTCTGATTTTATTGTATATGGTCCTGGTAGTGTTTCGTATGTGCTCCTTAAAGTTAAGATGCTGGTCCAGAGTGATCCCGAGGTAGCGTATGGTGGGTTTACTTGGAAGCTCAGCATCTCTTACTTTTAGGGAAGTTGGGGGGGAGAATGTTTTGTTCCTTGAGATGAACAGAACTTCGGTTTTCTTGAAGTTTATGTGGAGATTTTGGGATAGTAGCCAGTCAGTGATGGCGTCGAAGCAGCTGACAAGGTTGGTGAAGTCTGGGTGTTTGACTTTGAATGGCGTAAACAGCAGGACTTCATCTGCATAAATTGGAGTGGAAATATTGTAGGCGCGGATGATGTCACATATCGGCTGCATGTAGATATTGAACAGCAGCGCAGATAGAGATGAGCCTTGTGGCACACCTTGTTGTTGGTGGAATGGTGCGGATGTGATGGATCCAATCCGGACATGTTGCCAACGATCCGTTAGGTAAGACCTACACCATTCCCAGGCAAGGCCACATATACCCTTCCCCTGGAGACGGATGAGAAGTTGATTGTGATTGACGGAGTCGAAGGCGGCGGCGATATCCAGGAAGATGAGAGCAAAGCCATTTTCAATAATGTCTATTCCTCTATTCAGAGTATTGGTTAGGGTGGTGAGCAGAGTTTCTATTCCATGAGATTCTCTAAACCCGTGTTGACAGGGGTCAAGAGGGGCAGCTACATCAATGTGATGTTGGATCTGTCTTTGGACCACCTTCTCGATTATTTTGGCTAACAGAGGTATACTTGAGATAGGGCGGTAGGAATCAGACTTCAGTGGGTCAAGTCTGTTATTCTTCAGAAGTGGTCTTATTGAGGTTTGTTTGAGGAGTGAGGGGAATGAGCCTGTTGCAAAGGATTGACCAATGATGTTCGTTAGAATTGGACTAAGCTCAACTCGCAGGGCTCTGACCCAGTATGCTGGGCAGTGGTCATTTGGAGCTGTAGAAGTGTTGATGATGGTGATGAGCTCTTGGATGTTCTTCTCGGTTGGTGAGGTAAACTTTGTGATAGGTGTTTGTAAGGCGGGAGAAAGACAGGGTGTGGAAACTGAAGCTTTATCGGTTAGGAGGGTCTTGGATTTGAGGTAGTCAGCATATGACTGGGGGGATATAGGATCAGGTTGAGTAGGATAGGGTTCCTTAATTAGGGATTTTGCTAGGTTGAAAAGATCTCTTGGTTTGTTAAGGGAGCGGAGTAGGAGCTTGGAATGGTATTCACTCATTCTGAGGTATATTGTTTCACGGTAGGACTTCAAGTGTTCTAGATATGTTGACTTGTCGGCTTGGGAGTGAGAGCGTCTCCATTTCCTTTCAAGCTTCCTGAGAGAGAGGAGAGATGTCCGAAGTTCTGTTGTGAACCACGGAGCTGGATGTCTTTTTCTTTTACATCTCTTGGGGGTTGCTGATTTGTCCATGGCTGGTAGTTCGGCGAATGCTTTCAGGGTGGTGTTCCAGTTGGTGATTGCTTCATCAAGGTTCAGTGATGTTTGTTTGAGAGTAGGAAGAGCGTGTTTGGTGAACTCTTCTATATCTAGCGGTCTGAAATGAGGAGTCTTAGAGGGTTCTGTCTTGGCTTGGTAAATGCTGAGTCAGATTTTGTGGTGTGGATGTGGTGATTCTGCTTATTCGTGAATAAGGTAAAGAGTGAGAATGATGTAGTGTTAACACATAGAATAAAGTGCAGAGGAAACAGCCAGTGAAATAGCAACACAGTAAGGGATTTTACAAAGTGAATGGAAGCAACCGAGTGGTAGTAGGGGTGTGCTAACCTAATATACAGGAGGAGTAACACAGTAGCACAAAGGAATGAATACTTTGTAGCACAATGGGGTGATTACTTTGTAGCGATATTGCTGAGGCTTGAGAGCAAACAGCAGAGAAATCAAAGTTACAGAGAGTACCTTGTTCAGAATTTGAGAGATGCTGGGAATGCTGCAAGGCCCCGATTGGGCTGTGGGAGCTGCGGGAGGGGCAAACGTGCTCTGGCCTCCTGTGCTGATCGGGGGTCTGGAGAAGCTGCGATGATGATGTCCGGTACAGAGAGGGACTCCCGGCAGCGTGCAGCTGCTTTTCTACAGTGCTGCAAGGCCCCGATTGGGCTGTGGGAGCTGCAGGAGGGGCAAACGTGCTCTGGCCTCTCTCTGTGCTGATCGGGGGTCTGGAGAAGCTGTGATGATGATGTCCGGTGCAGAGAGGACTCCCGGCAGTGTGCAGCTGCTTTTCTACAGTGTACTTTAATGTTTATTTATTGTTCTATGTAATCCACATTCTCTGTAATTTTGAAGTTTTGTTCCATGTAAACCACCTTGACCTTTGGAAATGCATTATTTAAGACCTTTTAATTAAATAAATGAATAAATAAATAAATAAGACCAATACATTTTCAGTTACATTCGGTTCTTGGTGGAAAGGGTCTTCATGATTCTTGAGTTTAATTAACCCAAATGGCATGAGGGGGCCTGAATGGGCCCAAGTTAGATAAGTAACAAATGCCTTTATAGAGAGGAAAAGAACACATAGAAATGATAATTAGTTGATGTTCAGGGTAATTGAATGTTATTTAATCATTAAAATACTACATAACATTCATAAGAGTAATTTTTATAGAATATATCCCCCCAGTCCTCACTTCCTCCGGTTCATAGGGGGAATTCTTCTTCTTCCCCTTCTGTCCACTTGCTGATGGGTGTTCAGTTAAGGTTTGTGGAAACGTTGACAATTCTAGCTCACTGGCAAATCACCATGACTAATACATAAAATCTCATTATTATGTTTATTCAGAACTAGTCTATTTTGCTCCATCCAAACTTTAATCAAGGAAAAGAAGAATTTAACGTAACAGAAATCCCAGCAAGATACTTCACAAGGATCACAACCTCATGTCATCCACAAAAAACTTAAAATTGTATCCACGTGACTGCAATAATGATGCAAATAAAGCAAGAAACAGATTAAAAAGGACTGCAGACAACACTGGACCCTATCGTATCCCATACTTAAGCTAACTTCAATCAGAGACTCTAGCAGCAAACTCAGTCCTCTGCATCCATCCACTCAAATATGATTGAAACAACCCCGCAAAAAGCCCTCAATCAAATTATCATAAGATCATACTCGATCATATAAAAAGCATATGTAATGCCCTAAAAATTCATATGACAAGTGTAAGAAAAAGGAAGGGACAGACAACATAGGTAGGGTACCGTATGGTAAGAAGGTGGAGACTGAAGCAGCGAAGGTGTAAAGATTGTATAGAAAGACATCATTATGGGCACTTGAAGAAAAAAGGAAAATAGAGAGGTCAAACCAAGGATGAAGGGAAGAAGGAAGTGAAAGAGAAGAATGAGAGAAGAGGGCAAAATACTGTTAGAAACCATGTAAGGTGGTTGTATTCTGGCTGGGAAGTAACATTTAAAAAGCTAGCAAAGGAAAACATAAATGCTAACAAGAGGGCAAGTACTAAGTGCTCTCAAGCTACTAGATCTAGAGCCTTTGCCTTTTTTGCACCATCTTGCTGGAACGCACTTCCGGCGCCTATCAGAACCATCAGCGATCTCTCCCAATTCAAGAAGGAACTGAAGCATCACCTTTTTCTCCTTCACTACGATGCCGCAGCCCCCCCCCCCCCCCCCACAGTCACCTACTTCCACACCTCATGGTAGCTCCTCAAGCCCACGCATCTTACACTCCTAGTCTGAATACCTGCAACCACACCTTAACCGCCTCCATACTTAACTTACTCTGAGAAGCTCGTGCTGTGCACGTAACCATGTATATAGTTACATTAACTTGCCTGTACATAGTTATTGTTCTCCCTGTTAAGAAACTTGTTCATTGTATACCCGAGTTATTTTAAATGTTTATTGTAAGCACAAATCACTAAACTGAGATGTGTAGTTTCAATGTTTATTGTAAACCGCACTGATCTTAAATAGCGCGGTATAAAAGAAAATGTAATAAATAAATAAATAAATATGGCTAATGAAATGAGGTGGGGCAAGAAAAGTGAAAAGAAAGGACACATAAGTGGCATAACAAGGCGAAGGGGTGATTTCAATCCACAAAATCCCTTTATTCTGAGAGCTGCACGTATGACTGGGACTGCATTTAAAGGGAACAAGAGAAATCCAGAGAAAAGGGGAGAGTAAAATATAAAGGACTGCAATGCTAACCCATGAAAATGTTTCCAGATTAGAATTTGTTTTTGCAAAATTTAGCTACAAGATGCAAACGAGCTCCTGGCTCATCCGTATCCTAGCTAAATTTAGCAATACATTTTTCATGTGTTGCCTTGACCAGGAACTTCACACATTCCCAACTGTGGCAACCAACAAAAAGAAAAAAATTAAATCTGTCTTCCTTTGCACAGTAGAATTAGAGGCCCCCACATCCTGGAAGATCTCCAATCTCTGATGGACAACAAGCCTTCCAATGACCCCCTTAGCCTTAAATGAGGCATAAATGTTAAAAAAGGATTCTCCTTGATCCCACCCCTGGAAGGGGGCCCTCTGATACTACCACTAAGGGGTCAGGATGAATTGGAATCATGGGGTGCTGGGTGCTGGCCCTAAGTTTGGTACTTAAGAAGGCAGCAGGACCTAAAGAGGATGGGATTTCAATAGTGGGCTAATTTTTACTGTTTATGTCATAGGTCAGCAATAGAGAGGGTTAGGGGACTACATGACCACCAGAAGCATAAGGTTCCTCCAGGGGAGAGGTCTGAGAAACCCTTTTATCATTTATGCTCTATGCTGGGGAGATGCTGGCCAACCAGGGATTGTTCGATTCTTGGGGAAATCAGGGGGAACTTCCAGTTTGGGCCATGTGGGTCCTTTAAATCCTGCCCCACCACACAAAGGGAGAAGCTCTTTCTTTTTTAGGGACTTCACGAAAAATAACTACATCTCTGTTGTGTAGTTATTTTTCTTATGAAAACAGTTTCACAAAGCCCTTTTTCATGCTCTTTGCTATTTTTGGCATTAGTGAGCTGGTTTTGCATGATTTAGCATTGCAGCAGCTCATAAATGCCAAATTTAAATAAATTTTCACATCATGTGGACTCTGCATGATGTGACTGTGAAGAGTATTTTGGTGAAGTGACTTTACAAAAGTGCATGTTGCATGAAAAATAATGGAAAAAACACCTGAAATTTAGCATTTTACTTGATTCTATCATTTTGTTCTGTTTTTCATACAAAGTGCACTTTTGCAAAGTCTCTTTGCACTTTAAAACATGAAGCCCAAGGGAGGGAAATGCATTAGAGAAGAGGAAGAATGATAAAAGAAGTAGGGGGAGGGAGAAGAAAAAGGAAAAAATTGAAGCAGCAAACGTGACTTCCACAACATGTACAGGAAGGCAAGATAGCCAATGAACCCACATGAATTATATTTATGCATGTAAATAGATTGATAATTATCTTTTACATCAGCTCTAGAAAACAGACTGTGTCCCGATATTCGCCTACTTATATGCTTCTGGAATTTGGTAGACTCAAACTTCTTTGTATTCAGTGTAAAGAAAGGTCACAAGGAAACTACAATAATACAGTTTATTGTGAGACAAACAATATCCTCTTTGTTCTGGTATCACAATAAATGATATTCCTTGAGTTTCCATGGAATCATTCTCGGGCTGCTTTTTTCCCCCTTCTCTCTTGCTGCATTCTTGTAACGTGTGTTGCACACAGTGAGCATGCCACATGCTTGTTTTGCTTTAACATCAAGACAAAATGGAAATACGCAGCTCAAAGGTTGAATTCCTCAGTCTTTGCTAATAATGTTTCTTTAACGCATGCCTTAATTTTTATAACACTAATGCTTTATCCATCATTCAGTATTTCCTTCCATGGGAAGGGAAAGAGTAGTCCGTTACTTCCAAAATCATCAAGATATGTGAACCTTAAAGCTATCCCAATCCTCAACAGATGCCCTCTGGTTGTAAAACATAATGTCTTTAAATGGCAAATGTTATCTCACATACCGATCAATTATAACATTTGATATCAGCTGGAAAATATATGCAAGCATTTGTCACAAGAATTAAAATGCTTTAAGAGGGGAAAAGATCTTTGCATAAATTTCCATACCTTTGAGAGCAAAGCAATCAACATTTTATCAGCAGAATGGTCGCTTCAACTGTATTCTGTCTTGATATTTCTCATTGCATCATAAATCAGGGTTTTTTTCTTTTGAATGATTGATGCTTTCTAATGTGCTGTGTGATCATAAAATAGCTCTATATAAAGACTATTGAGATGAAGTGGATTACCGCTGAGTGCAAACACTGAAAATTGATGTCTGAATGATTGCTAACTACATATTTCAAGCTTTTCTCTAGGCACCATAAAGTCAGTCCACAACTGACTCAGAACATTACAAAAGGTCTGCACAATCATGACTCAAATTTTTGACCATCATTATAACCTGGAGGCCAAAATCCTGACTTTAGTGACAGACCTTGGCATATAATGAGGCAATGGATTAAAGTCCCGAGGCTGCTTGGAGAATCTTTCTCCCCATCCATTGTATTCAATTAAAGTCAACCAACTCAATGAAGCAGCCAAAGATAACAAGACCTTCAAACTAGAGTTGCTCAGGAGAAGCCGGGCAGGCAATGGCAGTCTATTAATGGCAAAAGACCCAGCTTTTAAAGTTCTTTGTGCTGCTGGATTGTCTAGATTGCCTTTTTGCTGACTTCTCTGGACCACCTGAGACAGAAGAACCTCTGTTTCTGAGTCATCACCATGTGAATTGATATTTTGGTTCTTAGTCATATAGGGGCATGTTTACTAAAGGGTGCTACCTGAGTAATGTGGGGTAAGTGTGCGTTGTCAGCACTGCGCTAAAAAGTAGCAAGGTGCTCTGTGCTATAAAACCCATGCTGCCCAAATAGCATGCATATAGACAATGAATATGGGGGCATGGGCCTGCTACCATGGGCCTTGAAAGCCTGCGCTGCCGGTGCTTGGCAGAGAGCAATTACCGCCAGCAGAATGGGTGGCTGTAGTTGCTCCCTGTGGTGGTTTTAATGCTATGAGCTACACTGAATTCAGGAGCCTTCCCCTACATCTAGCACATTGCCCCATGCTAGCAATAAGGCTCAAACCCACATTATTAGCATGGGGCTTGGTAAACATATTGGTATCTATTCCGAGCCCAGCTAGCGGGGATGTATGCCCTGCCTGGACGTACATCCCCACTGTACATTCCCCTTGCCATCCCCATGCAAGGATCCCTGAACAAACAGTAGAGTTGTACAGGAAGCCTTAGACAGGGTGGGAGGGAGCATGAGGAAGGCAGAGTGAGGGTGGTGCATGGGCGGGTCATCACCCTGGACATATAAGGCCGATTCTGAGGTCAGCACTCTATGTCTGGAGTAGGCCGGTTAGACGGGAGACTTATTCCAGCTCAGACATGGAATGTTGCCCTGGACACGGGGTAGTGGCAGCAGCCAGTGGGGGCAAAACATGCAGGGGTATAGGGAGTGCCCCACAGCTGGACCCTGGCCATGGGAAGTCAGATTGGGGGTCTGGCTGCAGGGAAAGGACAATCTTGGTGGCAGCCGGAAATAGCAGCTCCTGAATGGAGCTATTGTGCCATGGCAATGGGACACCATGGCATCGCGGCTCCATTCAGAGGCCTGTCAAGCTAGACATCCCCGCAGGATCAGAATCAGGTCTACCGCTGTACGCCCCGATTCTGAGGGGACATTCACAGGTTGGATGCCCAGTAGTGAATAGGCCTCCAAGCCTTTTCTGTACCAACTGTCCTCTAGAAAATATAATGATTGCACCTAATATAATGATTGCACCTAAGCTGATTGTGCCCTGTAATTGTTTTAAAACATTCCATTTGCATACATATACATTTCATTTGGAATCACTGTTACTTTTTTTAAATATCTTCTTTACAAGAAAAACAATCAGTTTTTAAATGGCATATATTGTTTCTTTCTTTTATGGGTTGGGATCTGAAATTAATAGATATCTTTCCCAATGGCTAGAGACATAAGGGCCTATGTACTGAGCTAGGTTTGCTGTTTCATGTGAGATTTACTGCACACTAAGAGTCCAGTGCTTTTAAATGTTAGCATATGCTAATTCCCATATTAAACAGTCAATGTGAATGGGAGTGTGGAATGGGTATGGAATGGGCTGGGTCTGCTTTTTACATTAACGTTACCATGTTAGATATGGCTGCGAGCTTGCTCCAGATGCACCTGACATGCTTGATCCAGTCCTGGGTTTACCCCATTGCATGCAGAGACTTGTGGTGTTGCTTTTCCTAAGGAGTGCAATAGAGAAATCAGAACTTCAGCCTAGGATTGGATCAAGCTTGTCGGGCACATCTGGAGCCAATTGGTAACCCTAGTGCCAGATAGAGCAGAGCACTTAATCTCACATTAGAGGTTTAACTAACTGAATTAGGCATTATCTAGCTCCTAGTTACTGCATGATAGTGTCGTCACCCTAGCCTGGGCCAAAGGCCTAAAGGCACAGGGCTGCCAATGTTAGTCCTTAAATAAAGAATTCTACTATTCTTGTCCACAGCTTGGACTTCTAGGACTTGTAGTTGTTTCTCCTTATTTAAAGACAGTAGTGTGAAACCGATGGGGTTTTTTTAAAGGCAAACAAGAAGAGGACTTCCGGTGACATGGTGGGCTAGGAAGGACGTCTCCTGCTTAGCTCCGGAGCCCGTATTCTCTCCCCCGGCTATCTAACTTGCTAACGAGCGCTAATTTTCACCGGCCGGGGGGCGCACACATACCTTCGCTGGGGGCGTCTGCTTTCAGGAGCCTCAGGCAGATAGAGCCTGCATGGCAACAAAAAACCCCCGCCGAGAGCGGGCCCGAGGAGGTGACGCAAAGATGGCGGATGGAGCTCCTGATGGGCAGCTGCTGGTGGCCGCGCCGTCGATGGTGGCGGAGGTGTCGAAGGCCGTCGTGGAAGCTCTGGAGGGCCGTTTGGGCGGTTTGGCTTCCCAGATTACCGAGGTGGCACAGGCGGTTGCCGATTTTACCAGCCGTGTAGAGCAGGTGGAACACCGCCTCGGCACCCTCGAGGACACGTGCGGGCAGGACGGGGCCCGAATCAAGAAACTGGAGGAGGCCCTGGTCAGGCATGAAGAGAAGCTTGAGGATCTTGAGAACAGGAGCTGACGAAACAATCTCCGCTTCATTGGCATAGAGGAAGCGGTGCAGGAGAAAGATCTTCGGGGCTATTTGGAGTGGTGGCTGCCTGCTAATTTACCTCTGGATGCGGAGGTGGGCGCCATAGTTCTGGAAAGGGTGCACCGGTTGGGGCCCTTCAGGGCTGGCGACAACAGGCCCAGAGCGGTGATCGCACGTTTCCTGAACGCTGCCCAGAAGGAGGGGGTTCTGCGTGCCTCAAGGATGAAGCGGCGTTCCGGGGGTGAGCCCTGCAAGGTCCTGATTTTTCAGGATTATTCTGCGGGAGTGTCCCAGCGGCGGCGTGCCTTTAAAGATGTCTGCAGTCGGCTGATAGAACGTGGCCTGCGCTTCATGATGGCTTACCCAGCGACTCTACGCGTCAACTGCGACGGAGGCCGGCGGACCTTCTCCACGCCTGAGGCAGCTTTGGATTTCTGTAATGGTCTGCGTTGAGCGACTGGCATATCTCCGGTGGAGTTTGATGCAGAGGCCTCTACTGTTATCTTTAATCTGCTCAGTGGGACGTTGGACTCTAGCTCTGGGACTTTGGTGAGGACGGTGGAGTGGTCCCCGGGCATATACGGCCCTGGAGGAGGTTTTTTCTTCCTTTTTTCTTTTTTCCTTTCCCCTTTTTTTCTCCCTTCTTCCTCCCCTCTGGGGGGGTTATTTGGGGGGTCTCGTTGACTCCATATTGCCCTTTCCATTGGTTTTTAGCTAGGGTTTATGCTAACCTCTGTGGGGGTTCCTAAATGCCTACGTTTATTGAGTGTCTTCAGGTTGGCCCTTTGGCCTTTTGGCTCTTTGATATGTATGCCTGGGGGGGGGGGTTCTTCCTTTAAGTATTTAATTTATTTACTTTAATGTAATTTTATTTTATGGGTTTGGCTGACTGGGCCGGGATATGGGCTGCCCCCGTGCAGCGTGTGGGGGGGGGCGCTCGCAGCGGCCCATGGAGGATGGGTTTGTGGGGCCGCTGTAAGTGCTTCCCATGGCTGGGTCCTCTTGGGGGCTTGCGGGGTTTACTGGAATGTGATCCTGGTCCTGCAATGGCTGGAGTTGCTCCCTCCCATTGGGGGGTGTCCCAAGCTATGGGGGTGTGCAGGGTGGTAATCAGGGGATTGGCTGGGAGATCAGTCACCCACGGCTTGGTGTTCCCCTGGGGGGTGCGGGAGGGGAGGACAGTACCCTGTGGGATGGTGACTGTATATCCCTGCTCAGCCTGCTTAATGCGTATGCTACATGTGTTGATCTTTGCTGTCTAGTGGCCTCCAGGGTGCGGGGCAGCGCCCCTGGGGCTGGTTCCCATTCTTTGTATTTGTTTGTGCTCGGAGTGGAAGGCTGGACAGTGGGGCGGGAAGATAGAGTTTGGGGTCTGGCCTTATCTGGGATAGTGGCGAGGTTCCTGATCTGTCCGGGGGGGGAGGGGTTCTACATGCATCGGAGGTCATGGAGTGGCCAGTGGTTGAGGAGGGCTGGGGGTTGGAGATGGCTGGGATAGGGGGGGGAGGCAGGGAGGGGTGGTGGGACTGGGTGGGTTGGGGGGGTGGGGGCTGTGGAGGGACGGGGGGATGGGGGAGGCGGGTTTGGGAGGGGGGCATGGCTGGTATCGGGTATGGTAGGTGTGCTGGAGCAGGATGGTGGCTGTTTGTGTGTGAATGAGTGGATGCGACTGTTTTGTGTGGCATGGTTGTGGTTGGTGGGGGAGACCCTAGGCTGGGGGGGTCTCCACCTTCTGGAAGATTGGTTTGATGCTTTGTGGTGGTTTTCTGGACAGTCTGTTATGAATGCTGGTGCTAAGATAGCATCTTGGAATGTCTGTGGCCTAGGCTCCCCGATAAAGCACTATAAAGTGCTTCAGCTTTTGAAACGTAAACAGATTGGGGTGGTCATGCTACAAGAGACACACCAGTCTATGGTGGAACACGAGAAGTTATGTAAAGGTCATGTTACTAAGGTTTACGGGTCCCCGGCAGTAGGAAAAAAGAGGGGGGTGGCTATCTTGATCACCCGCTTAGTGAATTGGGTGGAAGAGCGTGTGGAGACTGACCCCGAAGGTCCGTATGTGTGTGTGTGGGGGCTGTTGGCGGGAATGAAAGTGGCGCTGTGCTCGGTTTATGCCCCTAATGTATACAATGCCCGCTTTTTTCAGGCTCTCACCCGGGTTCTGGCAGGCACTACCGGATATCAGGTCATTCTCGGGGGGGACTTCAATGAAGTGCTGGATGTCGGTATGGATCGGTCCGGGCCAGCTGGGGGTCGGAGCCAGCGGACCCGCCGGCGTTTGTGGGGGCTGTTGCTAGGGTCATCAGCTTTTAGACATTTGGCGGGCTCTACACCCGGGAAAGCGGGAATATACTCATCAGTCTCGGGCGCATGGCTCGTGGTCACGCATTGACTATTTTTTGGTCTTGGCTTCATTATTTAGTCGGATTCAGGGTGCAGAGGTTGGTCCCTCCGTCCTTTCCGACCACGCGATGGTGATTTTAGAACTTCGGGATTGTAATCCGGGTCGGGGCCGGTTATGGCGATATCCCTTGGAACTCTGTGGGGACCGGCACTTTGAGCAGTACCTCCGGGACCGTTGGAAGGACTACGCTGCCCTTAATGACCAACCTGGGATTTCCCCCGCTCTCTTCTGGGAGGCTGGCAAGGCTGTCCTCCGAGGCGACATCATCAGCTATACTAGTCAGCGGCGTAAGCAGCTAAACCAGCAGATCCTTAGGTTGGAGCGGGACTTGGGGAAAGCACGGCGACTGGTGGCTGGCTGTCGGACTGTGGAAAACCAACGTAAGCTGTGGGAGCTTCAGATAGAGCTGGAGATGCTCCTTCATAGGAGGGCACAAAAGTCACTGTTGTACTATCGCTATAGGCTTTATCAACACGGGAACAAAGCTGGCAGACTGTTGTCTTCCTTGGTGAGACCTGCGGGGGGGTCACGCACTATTGGGGCTGTGCGGCATGCGGATGGGACTCTCCGGCGGGAAGGTGCAGATATTGAAGCGGTCTTTACTGACTTTTTCAGGCGACTGTACGCGGGGGAAGGGGCTCCAGCGGCGGCAGGTCGGGACTTTCTCAAAGATTGTCGTTTGCCCCAGCTTAGTGAGGAGGGTAGGCAGGCTCTGAGTCAGCCATTATCGGGGCGGGAGGTTCAGGAGGGGATCAAGCATTTAAAGCTGGGCCGGGCACCCGGGGTTGATGGTTACAGGAGCGAATTTTACAAGGTCATGGGCGAGGAGGTGGTAGCACCCCTCGTGGGTTATTTTGAGGATTTGGTGAGTATGGGGCGGTTTCCCTATGAAGCCAATAAGGCATTGATCACCATACTGCCTAAGCCCGGACGAGACCCGCTTTTGCCTGGTTCATACCGCCCCATTTCGCTTCTTAATGTCGATATTAAGTTATTGGCCAAAATAATGGCGGATCGGTTAGCACGGTTTTTGCCGGATTTGATTCACAAGGACCAGGTGGGCTTTGTACGGGGCCGTCACGCTGCCTTTAGTGTGCAGCGAATCCTGCTCTCTATGTGTGCCAAGCAAGTTGCGGAGCATGGCTCCATGCTTATTAGCTTTGACGCTGAGAAAGCATTCGATAGGGTTAACTGGGACTTCATGTATCAGACCCTGGACGCGATGGGTTTCTCGGGTTTCTTTGTGGATGCCGTCCGCCTACTGTATGCTGAGCCACAGGGAGCGCTTCTGGTGAATGGCAACATGACAGAGGTGTTCGACATTCAGAAGGGCACTCGTCAGGGCTGTCCACTCTCTCCGCTCTTATTTGTCCTGACATTGGAGCCTCTATTAATTCAGATCCGGGCTGCCATGGGGTTCCGGGGCGTCACTGTGGGGAAGACCGAAGTTCAGGTTGCGGCTTCCGCCGACGACTTACTAGTGCACCTGGGTAGTCCTCGGGAGGGGTTTCCCCACTTATTGCAGCTTATCCAGGAGTATGGGGTGCCCTCGGGGTTCCGTCTGAATCTAGACAAATCCGAAGCGATGTTGTTAGGCCCTGCGGCTCAGCGGGGGTGGCCTGGTGAATTTCCGTTGAAGTGGGCTGTGGGTCATTTCAAGTACCTTGGTATATATTTGCCGGCGCGCCTACGGGACTTGTATTCTCTCAATGTTTCTAAGTTAGTTGCCGCCGTTTCGGTGGCGGTGGACAAGTGGCGGGACCTGCCATTATCTCTGGGGGGACGGGTAGCGTTGTATAAGATGGCTCTGTTTCCCAAGATTCTTTACATGCTTCAGATACTCCCGTTGTTTCTCAAGCACACTGATCTTCGGAAGTTACAAGTTCTACTTAATCGCTTTCTGTGGCGGGGGCGGCGGCCACGGCTCTGCTTAGCAGTCTTACAGCAACCGCGTCCTTTAGGAGGCCTTGGCCTCCCGGACCTTCGAAAATATAATGTAGCTTGTCTATTGCGTATTGCGAGGGACTGGCTCTGGGACCTCGAGGATTGCTCGCCTCTGGAGCTGTTCCGGGGGGCGATTAGACCCTTTCACCCACGGTTTCTTCTCCATGCTCGGTGGCTGCAGGGACTACATCGAGTCCTTCGGGAGGTGGTGGTGGAACCTGTTCGGAAGGCCTGGTGACTATTTTGCAATGCGCGACGTCTGTCGGTGCATTATTCTCCTTACATTCCACTACGAGGAAATGATGACTTTTTGCCGGGTCTGGGGGGGTCTTCCTTTGAAAGGTGGGCTCAGCTGGGGATAGAGAATTTGGAACAGGTGGTCACTCTGGATGGGGAGGTGGAGGACTTCTCTCGGCTCCGCCGGCAATATCCTTTGGAGCCGCGGGATATCTTCCCATACTTGCAGGTCCGTAGTTATCTTCGGGGGGTCCCTAGGGAGGCTTTATGGGGGGAAGTCAGTTCTGCTCTTGAGGCGGCACTCCGGGGGCGGATCTGGGTGTGAGGGTCTCATGTCTCCATCAAATGCTCTGGGAGACCGTTGAGCCGATTCCGGTGGATGAGCTGGCTAGAGCTTGGACTGCAGAATTGGGGGTAGTGGTTCCCGCGGAGGGGCTGCTGCGTGCTTTGGCAGACCTTCCTAAGCTAAGCGTGCAGGTGCTTCATCGCGATGTCCAATTTAAAATATTGCGCCGTCTATATTTTGCTCCTCATAGGGCGTGGCGGGCGGGGCTCGTCGGCACCCCTGGCTGCCCCCGGTGTGATGAGGCCCGGGCCACGTTGGGGCATATGTTTTGGACTTGCCCGCGGGTTCAGATATTCTGGGAGAGGGTGGTGCTCCATTTGGTTCAGTGTCTGCAGCGGCCCCTACCCTTGAGTGCTGACAATGTGGTATTGGATGTGTGGGATGATACGTGGATGGCTGACTTTCGCCCAGGGGCGATGCACTGGCTGCGCTTGGTGTTGCTGCTTGCCCGTTTGACAATCCTACAGAAGTGGCTGGATGCCTCAGGGCCTGTGTATGGTATCTGGAGAGTGAAGCTTCACGAACTACTGCTCCTGGATCGGCTGTATGCTGCTGGGCGCCCGAGGCGCTGGCAGCGGTTTCTGAATGGTTGGGGGCTCCATCTCTCTCTCCTGCCAGTTCGAGTGCGTAGTAGGGTCCTGGGCGGTCTTTGATGGATTGGTCGCATCTGCTGGTTGGTTTAACTGTCTACCCGTTTTGGTGATGTGAGAAGTGTTATGCTTAGGGGGGGGGGTAAGGGAGGGGGGGAGGTAGGGTGCTAAGGCTGTAGAGTATGTGAGGAAGTGAATGTTGTCCAATTGCAGGAGGAGGTACGTCTCAGCTGCTTGGCTTGTGGTCGAGCCTGGGAGAAGAGTTCACCCTGGGCTTGTCCAGGTCATTGGGCTGGGGCTGCCGTACTGTGTCGGTGGGGGGGGGGGAGGCGGGAGGCACATGGTGGGGGGGTTGCTTGGTTCCCCCCCTTTGGGGGCTCCCAATGTCTGTACTCCGCTGTCCTTTGAGGTTGTTGTACAGTTTCTATTATACTGCCGTTTGGGGGATTGGGTTGCTGGTGTCTCTCGGCCCACCCCTGGGGGTTTGCCTCCAATGCCTGTCTGTGTGTCTCCAATGTTTGCCACCAATGTTTGCCTCCATTGTCTGCCTCCACTGTATTTTCATTTGTGCGCACATTCCTGATCTTCATACCTGTTTGGTTGTATTATTTCTGTATTCAGTTGACTGTTGTATTTTGCTGGTGGAAAATCAATAAAACAAATTTGAACTAAAGGCAAACAAGAAATTTATTTATCTTCCCCAAAAGCACTAAGGCTCAACACAAACGTTAGGATTCTTCTCCAAGCAATAACATCAGGAAATTATAGACAAACTAGAACTGAAACTGCTTCATAAGCCTTTTAACATGTGCAGCTGTTTACATCAAACGTTCAGCAAACAAAACATAGCTTCTTCCTTCAAGCAAAGCAAAATGTCCATTTTTGTCTTCTGCTTCTTTAGTAGTTCAAATACAAATTATGCAAGCATGCTTTCTTATTAGAAGTGGTTCCTAGCATTAACCCAGATAGGTTAACTCACCCTGTTTCTTCAGTGCTTTCTTGGTTAAAGACTTTTTATCAGAAAGCTTCAATCTGCCTTCTCTAGCACAATGAACAGTCCATTGCTAATTCCTCAGTTATAGAATCCTGCTCAGGACAGTCTACCTGCATCTCTTCCTGCTCTACAGCATGTACGTCTGACTCTGAGCTTTCAGGAACGGTTTCTGGCTTAATGCTCTGTAAGAGCTCCTGGACTTCTCTCCACAGGTGCTGTCCACAATAAGGAACGTTTGTACCTGGAATGTGAGGATTCCTTCTCTGGATCAACTGCCTCAGTTCTTCTAACTTGCTCAGCCCTGGTTCTTTCCAACAAGTTGGGTTCTGGTCACTTCTAGCTGTGAGTATTTCCACCCACCTTTTGGCAGCCTGAACTCTTTGAGCTGGTCCACGTACCGTTTGAACTGCAGCCTGACCCTCGTCAGCAATTCTCCTAGCCACACCTCGGTTGGCTTCAGGACTAACAGCCCTCCTCCTGTAAGCTTGGCTTTCTTTATGGCTGCTACTTTCACTGCTGAGCTCCTCACCGAAATCTTCACTGTTCTCCTCCCCGGTGATCTCCTTTCTGCTCCCCGGTGCTGGCTCCTTTCCTTTTCCTTCCCTGGGTTTATAAGGCTGTTTCTTAACTAGCATACACTGCTTCTTAATCAGGTGTTTTTCATTACTCCCCAAGCCTGCACTTAGGTTAGCAGAGCTTGGGTGTGGCCTGACTTCAGTGACTGCGTGTTTTCTTCCTTTACCTGCACTCTGAAAGCTGTGAATTCCCTGCCTGTTTCTCTCCTTAAAGGTATATTTACAATTTTCCTCTATTTCCATGGGCTCAGCAGAGCTCTCCTCATCACACATCCCCCCCCCTTAAGATATTACGGGCTGGCGCTATATTACCCGCACAACTCGTAATTCTTGCTGGGATGTTAGTGCTTGTCTGCCACCTCTCTGCCCTACGTTCTACTGTGGCTAAATGAGCCAATGCTATTCGTTCATGCCAAGGCCTCAATACGTTTATGTGGTAGACATGCTGGCGGCCCCTCCTGTTTTCTACTGAGTAAGACACTGGACCCACCTGTTTGACCACCTTATAGGGTCCTTTCCATTGACTTTCAAACTTTGGACTGGCACCTGCGACCATTACTACTACTTTCTCCCCTACCACCAGTTGGCGAGGTTTTGTACGTCGATCGTAGTAATTTTTCTGGCGCATCTGACTGGCCTTTAAATTTTCCTCCGCCACTTGGGAGGTTCGGTGTAACCATCCCCTAATATCCTTCAAAAACTGGGATACCCCCACTTCTTCTACCCCGGGCTCAACCCACAGCTCCCGCAGTATATCTAAAACACCTCGTGGTGCCCACCCATACATTAATTCGTAAGGTGAGGTGCCTAAAGATGCTTGTTTCCACTCTCTATAGGCGTACAAGATGAAAGGAAGCATCATATCCCACTCCGGCATGTTACTCTCTAAACCCCTCCTCAACATTTTCTTTAATGTTTGGTTTTGTCTCTCCACCAGTCCATGTGACTGCGGATGGTAGGCAGTGGTTTTAACATGACGGATTCCGAATGCATCCCATACTTGGGCTAAATACCGGGACATGAAATTATTGCCTCTGTCTGTCAGGACCTCTCGTGGAAATCCTACTTCACAGAATAACTTTATCACTTCTGAGGCTACTGTTTTGGCGGATATATTACGCAAGGGAATGCCCATGGGAACCTTGTGGCTTGGTCCACTATGACCAACATGTATTGGAAACCTCGGGGTGTCCTTATCAGTGGTCCCACTATATCCATGGCCACTCTGTGAATGGGCTTAGATATCACGGGTATAGGAAGCAAGGGCACCTCTGGTAGACGAACCGAGGTGACTCGCTGGCATGAAGGGCAAGACTCACAAAATCATGAGGTCTCTTTAAAAACGCCAGGCCAGTAAAAACAGGCTAATATCTGATCTAGCGTCCCTTGTACCCCTTTGTGACCTCCCATGGGATGGTCATGAGCTAGTCTCAAAACTAAGGTTTTAAACATTGTAGGGACTACCAGCTGCTTACAGACGTTCCCTGTACGGGGATCTAAACTTTCCCTGTACAACACTTCCCTATCCAACAGGAATCTAGGTAAGGTTTTGACTCCCTCTGGGCGTACTCGAAGGCCCGTGAAAGAGCAGGATCAGCTTGCTGCTCCTTGGGAAAGGATGGGAATTGTTCTACTAATTCAGCTGGGACCCAAGGTAACCCTTGTCCGGCCCCTATCTCGGCCCTGCTCTGAGACCTGCACTGCCTTTCCCGGCGTTTTTCCCCTCTTCCCTTCTTATTCTTATCTACGGGAGTTACCAGGTCCTCATGAGATGGTAGATCTTCTAATGCCTCGTCTGAGGGTTCATCTTTCCTCTCTAGGGCCTCGGACTGTGCTCTGTAGATACCATACCTACCCTCGGATGTAGACCTTTTTCTAGTCCCTTCTTGAATTGGGGCCAATCCCTCCCCAATACCAGGTCATGGGATAACCTTGGCACAATTGCTACGGGAATTTCCTTCTTAATCTCTAAGCCTTTCACTAAGACTTTGTATATGGGATAAAAGGACGATGCCCCGTGGATGCACCTAATTTTTACCTTTCCCTCAGATTGGCTCTGGACTACGTTACAGCGGGATTCCATTTCCTGCCAGAGTTTCCTGGACATTATACTCTGATCTGCTCCTGAGTCTAATAAGGCATCGGTAGCAATGCCCTGCACTTCCACAGATAAAAGGAAACCTTCCCTGATCTCCTTTATATTGGCAGTTATCAGGGCGGTTCTCGCTTTACACTCCTTTTGCAAGTGTCCCTCCCTGCCACACCTAAAACATTTCCTTCTTATGCAGTGGTTTTTAAACAAAGGCATACACACTTTCATATTATCCTCTTTTGACCTTACCTTCCTTTCTGATAATTCAGAATCTGCCATCTTGGAAGCACTCCCTTTTTCCTGACCCGCCAATTCTGCTTCCATAAAGCGTTCGGTCAATAAGGTTGCTTCATTTCTGGCAGTTCTGTAAAATCAGGAAGGCTTGTATGTCCTTTGGGACTGCAGCCATACATTGTTCTAACGCAATACTATCTATGATAGACTCTACAGTTTTAGCCTCTGGTGTTAGCCACTTTAATACCAAGCTCTCGACTCTCTGGCATAGAGATTTTGGCGTCTCACCAGGTTTCAGTTTGGTACTCCTTAACAGGCGATGATACACCATTGGTGTTAAACCTAGGTGATCCCTTATGGCTTTCTTTAGCTCATCATAATCATTGGCAAGTGCCGCAGGCATGGCCCTGTATGCCACCAATGCCTCACCAGTGAGTGATGTGGCCAGGCGTACAGCCCATTGTTCCTTAGGCCACCCTATTATGTGCGCTACTCTATCAAATGCCTCGAGGAAATCATCAATATCATCATTCTCAGACAATTGTCCAAAAGTGAGTGTCCCATTAGACTGTGGTCCTGGCCCACAGGTATGTAAGGCTCCTATAGAACCTGGAGGTGTCAGTGTTGGTTCTGCTGTCTTCTTCTGGGTTGCCAGCCATGCTTCCATCATGTCCAATAGTGGCTTTTGTTGTGCCTGCATCACCGCTGCAGCCTGCTCCTGGGCTTGGTAGGACATCTCCCTCTGCTTCTCAAACTGGCCAGCCATCCATTGTAGCACGTCCTTGCACTCCATGGTCACGGCTGCTCTGTAAGAAAGAAAAAACAGAGAAACACCACCAAGTGCGGTACGAAAACAGCAGCTTAGCTATCCTCCTGGCTTCCACTGTTTAGACTTCTGCACCACTGTACTGGTATCCTCTTTTAAACCCACTTATCTACGGGTTACCTGATAACAGGTGTAGATTCTGGCTTCTCACAATTGAAGGTCTCTGCTTGTCCTCCGTGACTCAGGTTTTGACCTTAGCTGTGATTATCCTTTGTGATCCTCTGCACAGCTTATGCAATCAGCGTTGTCTTTAGTGCAAATCCTGGGGTGCTTGGCAAAATCCTGGCGAATGCGTGAAATCCAAGAACTACGCCACTTGTCGTCACCCTAGCCTGGGCCAAAGGCCTAAAGGCACAGGGCTGCCAATGTTAGTCCTTAAATAAAGAATTATACTATTCTTGTCCACAGCTTGGACTTCTGGGACTTGTAGTTGTTTCTCCTTATTTAAAGACAGTAATGTGAAACCAATGTTTTTTTTTTAAAGGCAAACAAGAAATTTATTTATCTTCCCCAAAAGCACTAAGGCTCAACACAAACGATAGGATTCTTCTCCAAGCAATAACATCAGGAAATTATACACAAACTAGAACTGAAACTGCTTCATAAGCCTTTTAACATGTGCAGCTGTTTTCATCAAACGTTCAGCAAACAAAACATAGCTTCTTCCTTCAAGCAAAGCAAAATGTCCATTTTGTCTTCTGCTTCTTTAGTAATTCAAATACAAATTATGCAAGTATCCTTTCTTATTAGAAGCGGTTCCTAGCATTAACCCAGATAGGTTAACTCACCCTGTTTCTTCAGTGCTTTCTTGGTTAAAGACTTTTTATCAGAAAGTTTTCAATCTGCCTTCTGGCACAATGAACAGTCCATTGCTAATTCCTCAGTTATAGAATCCTGCTCAGGACAGTCTACCTGCATCTCTTCCTGCTCTACAGCATGTACATCTGACTCTGAGCTTTCAGGAACGGTTTCTGGCTTAATGCTCTGTAAGAGCTCCTGGACGTCTCTCCACAGGTGCTCTCCACAATAAGGAACATTTGTACCTGGAATGTAAGGATTCCTTCTCTGGATCAACTGCCTCAGTTCTTCTAACTTGTTCAGCCCTGGTTCTTTCCAACAAGCTGGGTTCGGGTCACTTCTAGCTGTGAGTTTTTCCACCCACCTTTTGGCAGCCTGAACTCTTTGAACTGGTCAATGTACCATTTGAACTGCAGCCTGACCCTCGTCAGCAATTCTCCTAGCCACACCTCGGCTGGCTTCAGGACTAACAGCCCTCCTCCTGTAAGCTTGGCTTTCTTTATGGCTGCTACTTTCACTGCTGAGCTCCTCACCGAAATCTTCACTGTTCTCCTCCCCAGTGATCTCCTTTCTGCTCCCCGGTGCTGGCTCCTTTCCTTTTCCTCCCCTGGGTTTATAAGGCTGTTTCTTAACTAGCGTACACTGCTTCCTAATCAGGTGTTTTTCATTACTCCCCAAGCCTGCACTTAGGTTAGCAGAGCTTGGGTGTGGCCTGACTTCAGTGACTGTGTGTTTTCTTCCTTTACCTGCACTCTGAAAGCTGTGAATTCCCTGCCTGTCTCTCTCCTTAAAGGTATATTTACAATTTTCCTCTATTTCCATGGACTCAGCAGAGCTCTCCTCATCACAATAGCAACATTGTGTTTGTATTTACTGCATGGCAGCTCTCCCAAAAATGCAGGGACTGTTCACAACAGTTAACATAGAGGTTTTGCAGTTACCATGCATTAATTGTGGCTATTATTGCGTAGTATCTGTAAATGTTTAGTACAAATGAGTAATATAGTTGTATGCTAGGTGCTTTCAAGACATATACTTGTAGTTTTGGTTTACGAACACCATTCCTTTCCCAAAACATAGTTTCTTACTGGAAACCCAAAGATCTCATTCACATTCACAAAGGTGTAACAACTGAATCAGGAGGACAAGAAAGGTAGCATTATGAAGAGAAGATCAAAGAAAACAAATATCTACATTTCTCTTTCAGGAGCCTTTATACTCTGATACAGTAGATGTTTTCAATATTATAGCATTTATAGCAGAAGTACTTGGCAATTAGCCATGCTTAGATCTGACTGTCCCTTATGGTATATTTCTTAACTTCAGCGGTGGATACCAGGGATTCAGCTCCATTAGTATGTGCCACAATTTCAGGTAAATTTTATATGACACCTCATTTTTCCAAACATCTGAGCAACTTTTTAGTTTCAATCTTTATTAAGATAACAAAATGACATAAAAACCTCCCAGCCTATCATGTAGTGTTCCTTACACATGACTGGTTCTAACAAAGGCACAAGTAAAATTTTCATGCCTTTCCTGCTCCTCCATTCCCTCACAAAACAGCCAGCAAATTCCTTGAATGGTGTTGAAAGAGACATATTTAACCGTATTCAAAACTGAATTCCCTTCATCAAACATTTGTAACAGTACTTCTAGCTCTATGCATCTAAACATGTTCCCCAAATTTGCAGAAAGACTGCTAGGACCTCTTATTCGTACTCCCTTGTTGCCACTTTTTCCATAATAAATATCTTATATAATGCTAATCTCCACTGTGTAACAGAGGGTTGAGTCTTTATCTATCCACCTAGACAGAATGCACTTTTTAGCCGACAGCCATGCTTTTCTTAAAAAAAGATCTCCATTCTTATTCCCCCTCCACCCCACCACAGACATCAAATAATATACTCTCAACCTCTAACTTCAACTGCAGTCCTACAAGCCCTTTAAAATATTTTTTAACCTCTTCCCAAAATGTCTTACTAATAAGATATAATCAAAGAGGATGCTCAGTGTGGCATCAGTCATTCTGGACAATTATGGGTTTGCTTTACTCATTGAGGAAATAAGCTGAGTATAGTAAGCAGAAATTGAGGCCTAGTTTTCCTTTGCCAATAAATGGTTTTTCTCTAAGATCTCCATGTCCTGATTTGAAAACAAATGAACTCTAAGTACATCATGTTTGAGTGAGGGGGATCCAAGATGGCCACATAGGCAGTGGTGTCTCCACATGTGCTATTCTGGAATGCCGAAAAGGAAAGGGAAGCCTCGCAAAAGAGCTTCATAAGCTTGTGAAGACTCCCTCTCGCTTACCTCTACTCCTCGTCCCATGGATGTTTATCTTGCTTGTGTGGGGAGTCCGCAGGCACAAGCCGGCGTTTCTCAGAATTTGATGACGCCGGGGCTTGAGAGCTTGGCGTCTTCACTCGGGTGCAACCTGTCACTGGAGCTGTGGCTTCCTCCTGCTTTGCCTTCTGGATTACTTCACCCACTTATCTCCATAGGCGCTGACCCCATGTTGGGTTGTGCAGTTCTATCAGCAGGAGGCAGCAAAACCTGGATAGGACGGTGGTTGAGCTGGCGTCTGCGATCACTGCCTTAGCTGCTGGAGGAGCACATGAATGGAGGGATATGGAAAATGAAGCACGAGGGCAACATAAACTGGAATGATGGGAGGACACCCTGTACCCTCTATGAACATGGTGGATTCCAGTTCTGACTTTCCATTCTCGTTTTCCTTAAGAATATAAGATATGCTATACTGGATCAGACTAAGGTCCATTAAGCCCAATATCCTGTTTCTAACAGTGGCCAATCTAGGTCACAAGTAGCTAGCAGTTTCCCAAAAGGACACAGGTTCCACAATGCTTGTACTGGGGCAAGCAGTGGATATCTCGAGCCCCTTTAATAATTAAAAAAAACATTTTTGAGAGCTGTTTTGGTTATTCCACATAATCTTTATGTTTTTTGGTGCGCTGAATCCGAAAATGACCTCCATTTTGTCATAGGACATCACATTTCCTGACAATTTAGGTAACTATGTTAAATAAGGCAATACCTCAAAATAAATGGAAATAGACTTATAAAATTAAAGTTTTATTACAATATTTTCATGAAAATCCTTTTTTGAACAGAAATAAGCTCACCTACACACACTAAACTCGATTCTTCTTCCTTGTGAGGCTCCTCTTGGTGCATTTACGCTTGTGAGTAACATCTGGAATGTCTCTCTGAAGCATCCAACTGTAGTCTGCCATCATTGTAATGCTCCATTTTCCCTGGTATCTCCTTTCCATCTCTTTAATGTCTTGGTGGAATCGTTCACCTTGTTCTTCACTCACAGCTCCCAAATTTTCAGGAAAGTAGTCAAGGTGGGACTGGAAGAAATGCACTTTCAAACTCATCAGGCAACCTAAAGCTTGAAATGCTTTCAGCATTCATCTGACGATCTTTTTGTAGTGAGGATCTTTGTTATTGCCTAAAAATTTCTGTACGACTTCTTTAAATGCAATCCACCCTTCTTTTTGAGGATCCGTCATGGTATTGACAAACTCTTGATCAACTATAAGCCTTCTAATGTCTGGTCCGACGAACATACCTTCCTTCAATTTTGCCTCTGACAGGCCTGGAAACTTGGTGACCAAATATTTGAAGCATTCTCCATCTTTATCTTTATCTTTATCTTTATTAAAATTTGATATACCGCTACAGCAGCGCATTGAGCGGTGTACAATAAAATGTGATTAACACTACAGTCCAGGAAAAGAACGCCAAATTCAAAACAGGAAAGGAAAGGAAAAGAGACAGTGACCAAAGCAAGACACTAAACCATAATTCATAATAAATTTGACACATCAGATGTTAACGATGTACAACAATTCATAACAAATCAAAAGAAATTAACAATAATCAAACCAACAAATCATAACAAATCAAAAGAAATTAACAATAATCAAACCAGGGCATACAAATACAAGGTACGTGGACATAGACATTACTTAGTTAGACACATCGACAGGACCATTCAGGGTGGGTCTTCAGAGGGCAGGTCGAAAGCTTTGTGGAATAAGTAGGTTTTTAACCGTGATTTAAACTGTGAATAGGATGGTTCTAGCCGTAATGAGGTGGGAAGTGTATTCCAGAGTGAGGGTCCAAGGAAAAACCAAGCTGAATGCCGCGTCTGTTCCAGACGAGCTTGTGAGGGAGAAGGAAGAGATAACCGATTTGTTTGGGTGGAGCGGAGCAACCGGTGAGGAGTATACCGTGAGATACAGTCAGCGAGATAACGAGGGGTGCAAGTGTAAATAGCCCGGTGAAGAAGAATCAGAAACTTGTAGTGGTAGCGATATTGGAAAGGGAGCCAATGCAAATGAAGCAGAATTGGAGTGATGCGATCATACTTGCATGAAAAGGTGACGAGACGGGCGGCGGTGTTCTGAATACGTTGTAGTCGTTGGAGAGAGTATTTGGGAAGGTTAGCTAGGTATACATTACAATAGTCTAGTCTATTGATTACAAGGGCGATAACAAGCGTGATGAGGGCACTGGAAGGCAGAATAGACCGGACGGCCCTAATCTGACGTAAAGCAGAAAAGGAGGAACGAGTGACATTGGACAGATGAGCAGAAAAAGTTAAGAAAGAGTCAAGAGTCACACCTAAATACCGAACAGAAGAAGTAAGAGGAATGTTAGTTGAACCAATAGAGGGTGCAAGTGTGGGACAGACACCACTAAGTGAAATCCACATTGCTGAGGATTTGGCTGGGTTAAGATGAAGAAAGTTCTCCGATAACCAAGAAGCAACGTGAGAAAGACAGAGGTTCAATGAAGTGATATCAGGGGAGAGTGGTGACGTGTGAAACAAAAGGACTATATCATCTGCATATAAATAGGATGAGATTGAATACTGTTGTATGATCAGGGGCAGAGGGGCAAGAAAAATATTAAATAACAAAGGGGAGAGAACAGAACCCTGTGGGACACCACATGAAAGGGGGAGGGTGGATGAAGATTGATTCTTCATATGAACTGAGAAAGAGCGGGACAGCAGAAAAGAGTGAAACCATGACCAGACGGGACCATGAAGACCAATACTAGAGAGTCGGGAGAGAAGTGTATGATAATCAACCAAATCGAATGCTGCGGATAAGTCAAGGGATACGAGCAGGGTAATGTCACCACGATCATGAGAAATATGTAATTCATTGAGTAATGCTAACAATACGGTCTCTGTGCTGTGGCCTTGGCGGAATCCTGCCTGTCGAGGGTGAAGAGCATTAACAGCTTCGACATGGGAGCTAAGTTGGTTAAAAGCGCACCGTTCAAGAAGCTTTGCAAGGAATGGTAAGTTGGACACCGGTCGCCAGTGGGAGAGAACGGATGGATCCAATGATGGTTGCTTTAACAGGGGACGAAGAATAGCGGATTTCCAAGAAGATGGGAAGTGCCCGGAGGAAAAACTGGTGTTGATGATAGTAGTGATGACTGGGACTAACTCAAGCGAGGGCTCTGAGAGCCATCTAGAAGGGATAGGGTCAAGTGTGCAAGTGGTTTTCCTTGCAGCGGTTAGAGATTGAAGCACTTCTGCAGTGAGAACTGGTTGAAAGAAGGACCAGGTATGAGAGCAGATAGGGTCAACAGGTGTGGGACTGAACTGTAAGAAGGTAGCAGAGGAGGGTAAGGAAGGGTTGAGGGCCACTACGGGAAGAGTGGGCAGAGGGGAAAGAGGAGGGGGCGGAGGTGGTGTGATAAAGGATGAGCGAAGGGATAATACCTTGTTAGCGAAAAAGTCAGCGAGAGATTGAGGATCAGGGGCAGCAGGGACAGAAGATTCACTAGGCCTAGTGGACGATAGTGTCCGCAAGATGGTAAAGAGTTGACGTGAGGAGCTAGCAGCAGCAGAAATTTGAGCCGAATAGAAAGTTGATCGGGCAGAACAAATAGCCGAACGATAAGCAAATGAAAGATGAGTGAAACGCAGGTGATGCTCAGGTGAGGGGTGGCGGACCCAGTGACGCTGTGCCTGACGTAATTGAGAACGAAGCGTGAGCAAGGAGGGGTGGTACCAAGGGGATGAAGGAGGACGGGGACGTCCTGAAGTAGAATGAAGAGGAGCTAGATTATCAAGGGATTGCAGTAGAAGAGAGTCCCAGAGAGCAGCTTGATCATGAATAGAGCGGGTGGCAAAGTCCATAGGAAAAATCGCAGAAGCTGGCGGAAAAGCATGAAGTGTCTCCGATGTTATTTTGCGGAGAAGGGTGGTGGTGGAGGAGGGCATCGGAGGGTGCATTGCTGTCTGAGGGAAGGAAAATGATGAAAAAACACAGAAATGATCTGACCAGGGAATAGGAGAAGTGATTTTATGAATTGCTTCATCAATCCCAATTTTATGTGGAGAGGTGGTAGAAGAACTTTATGGGAAGGTACCAAAGTTTCTCGGAGGACATTTTTTTCACCGACTGTTAGCACCCTCGGCTGCCAACTCTTCTTGGTTCAGTGATTTTGTCAGTCTCAACTGTCCCATAGACACAGAAAATAAGGATATTTGGTATACCCAGCTTGTTGCCCGAGCAGCATGCACAAGATCTTCAAGTCCCCACACACTGGCGAACCATGATCTTCATATTTAAGTTTACGAAGAACCAATTCCAAGTTCTCGTAGGTTTCCTTCAAGTGTACGGAATGACCTACAGGTATGGAAGCGTAAAAACCGTTGTGGAGTAAAACTGCTTTGAGACTTCTTTTTGAAGAATCTATAAAAAGACGCCATTGCTCTGAATCATATTGGATTTTAAATTGACCCATCAGACCTTCGACATCGATGCAATAAACCAACTTGTCTTCCTGGGCGAAGTAAGGAACGAACTCCTTTTCACGATGTCTGAACCATGAAGATGACACTCCTGGCAACAATAAATTCCTGCTTTTCAGCCTTGATTCGAGTAACTCAGCGGCATCTTTGGGAAGATTCAAGTCTCTTACCAAATCATTCATCTCCTCCTGAGAAAACAATTTTGGTCTTGTATCATCTTCAAAGTCAGAACTTGATTCGTCATCTGGTTCAGGTATGACTTCACCTTCATCGGAGCTAGGTATCTCTTCCAAGGTAGCAGGGGGCTTGGGTACTGGTATATCTGTGCCATGGGGATGGGACGAATTGCCGAGTGAGGATTGGGGTATGAAATGGAATGCTTCCATTTGGAATTAAACCCTTTCACATCGCATGAACAAAAGTAACAGTCGTCACTATGGTTCTTTTGCTCTCACCATACCATAGGAATCCCATAACGGAAAGATTTTTTCTTACCCTTGAACCAGTTTTGGAGGTCCTCAACACACCGTTTGCACACTTTATGAGGCACCCAGACTTTATCTTGATCTCCAATTTTTAGTCCAAAGTATGCAAAGTATACTTTTTTCACAAAGTCTGTAATATTCTGCTGTTGCTTCAATACTGTATATTCACCACAGATGAAACAGAAACTGTCTGGTGAATTAATACACTTTCGTGGAGCCATAACATAACGGTTGAAGAATGACGAGCTAACACGAATTGCGATGAAAAAGTGTGAACAGCCTAGAACCAAGAACCTGATGATGATTCGTGCACAAGTGTGGCATGCAGGAGAGAGCAGCTCTGTGTCTGTACACGAGACATCACAGTGCTGGCCACGCCCCCCTGCACTGACCGGAGCTGCTGCTATCTGCCCTGTGTCTCCCTCCCACTGGATTCTTCAGGAAAGATTAACCCCTTCTACCATTAGAAGCACGGACTTAAAACTTGCTTAGCTTATGTATATATTGCTGACCATCAGATTTACAGTGCTATATTTTTTTTTACATAACTCGGACAACCCCTTTAAGGTTTTTTTGGCATTTTATATCTTAAATGCACTTATGTGAATTAATTAATAGTAATTTGAATTAATTAATAGTAATTTGAAAAAATTTGATAAATTTGAAGACAATTTTGCATGTTGTGGCAAATCATGACGTCTAGGAGTTTTTTCAATATTTTATTTGTTTTCAGCACACCAAAATACATGGAAATTAGATGAAAATAATCAAACAGCTTTTTAGTCACAGACCTGTGTAATGGTTTATAGACCTTTCCTCCAGGAACTTGGCGTTACTGAAATTTAAGTACACCACATCTAGGGCTTTCCCTCGGTCCAACTCCCTGGTCACTCAGTCAAAAATATCATTCAGATTTTGCTGACAAGACCTGCCTTTGGTAAACTCATGTTGCCTCGGATCCTGCAATCCATTGGACTGCAGAAACCTCACTATTCTCTCCTTTAGAAGATATGGACAGCGATTTCCTTTCTGGGTTAAGTAGTAGTACAGCAGACAAATAGAATTGTGATGCAGGTTACTGTGTTATCTCAGGACAATGCTAATGAATTGGTTACTGTTAAAGAGTCAGTTACAAAGTTGTAGTCAGAGGTTCAGAAGCATGAGAACTATTATTCTTTGATTACAAAAGATTTATCTGCTATGAAATTTAAAACTTGACTGCTAGAAAATCAAGTCCGCTCAACGAACTTACGCCTAATTTTCCATGTTCACCTCTAGTGTCGGCAAGAGATATATTGAAACAGTACCTGATTGAAGTATTAGGGGTACCTCCTGAATCCCAGCCTCAGCTTTCAAACGTGCATTTATGTTCCTTTTCAGAAGAAAGGTTCTGTTGATTTCTGCCCACTTCTCTTCCTGATTTACAACATGTTGATATTTTAAATATGTCTAAAATACTTGAATCTATTGATACTGAAACTGTGATTCCAGCTATTCTGTTAATTTCATTAGCATTGCCATCCGATCATGAATGGCTGTTTAAATTATACTTTTGGAAGTGCTCCACTCCCTTTAAGGGATTGTTAGTTCGCATATATCCAGATCTGGCCCACAAGACTCAGCGGCGGAGGGAATTCCTTCTGCTCAAGCTGACAGTAGTCCAGCTGGGAGCACTGTTTTCTCTAAAATTTCCGTGTAAGTGCCTTGTTTGGCTACAATCTCAGAATATTTTTTTTTTTTACCCTCCCCAGCTGGCAGGCATTGTTGGCTTGCACCTCCCTATTTCATCTACAGATGTAGTCCAGTAGGCTAAATATGCAGCTATGGATAGGAATCTGTTCATTAAACTGCCTTATTATGCTTTCCTTGCTTGTTTGATAGATATTTGGTTTCTGTTCTTGGGTCCCCACTGTTGTTGGGCTAGTGGGTAGGGAGTATAAAAGCTTATTACTTCTGTATTGCATATTTCTATATTTCTATGTCTTTACCTACCCTGAATTTTTCCTTTACAAGTGTCATGCTTAGAAAATTTGTATAAATTCATAAATAAAAAATAAAAAAAATACATAATGTCTAAGTTGAAGACGTGAAAAAGTATTTTGCCTCAATATTATATACAGTACAAATCTCCTTATAGACTCACATCTGGCCCTCCTCATCCAGTATATCTATCAAACTCCACACCCCCTTACATTCCCAGCCCATGAACGCTAGGCATGTGCATGCCAACGATTTTTGGACTCCTTTTTGTTTGTCTGATCCATCCCCATTAAAGTCTATGGGTAAGCTGATTTGTAATGCAGCAGTTAGGTTTATCAGCTAATTTCAATCCAGCCTGCTTGAACCTTGATGGCAGATATCTCTAACAGCACTGCCAGTCATCAATAATGTCGCAAAGCCCCCCCCCCCCCCCCGGGGCACCACAAGAGGGACAAAGAATACGTATGGTGGCAGGATGAGTACTAGAGACCACCATCAGAAGGGCTAAGCAGTACAGAGAGTACAGTGAATACCTCAGATAGGGGAAGAGGGCAATGAAGCACCACAATTGGTGTAAACAGTAAAATGGTGACGAAACCAACACAGCACCCAGATCAGCTGCAAGGCACTAAATTATGCCAGGAGGACTAACCCAGCACCCAGATTGGCTGGAAGGTCCTAAATGTTGCAAGGAGGACCAACATAGCACAACATCCAGATTAGTTAGAACATCCTAAATTAAAGTGATTCTCAAACCTATCCTGGGGTACCACCAGCCAGTTGGGTTTTCAGGATATCCACAATGAATATGCATGAGAGAGATTTGCATGCCTACTACCTTCATTATATGCAAATTTCTCTCATGCACATTCATTGTGAATATCCTGAAAACCCAACTGGCTGAAGGCCCCCTAGGATAGATCTGAGAACCACTGCTAAATTATGCCAGAAAGACCAGCACAGCACCCAGATCACCTGCAAGGCAACAGGTGGCAACACTGTAGGAAGAATTCAGCCAGATATTCAGCATTAAAAAGTTTGAGGGAAAGCATATCTTGTTTCAGGCTGTGACAGCCTCCTCTGTGAGGCTTTGCCAGAAGTGACCGAGTTCCAGGGATTTATTTTTCTTGAAACCGCCCAGGAGAGTGTAAATCACATCTGACTAGCTGAATCCAAGACTATGGGCTTGATCTGGTTCAATAGCAGCAGTAGTAAAGATTCCCAAGCATATACAGTACCATGTACTCATACCTGAATAGAAAGTTGAGATATTGCACTTTGATCAGCAACAGGATGGAGGTGTACATTATAGGGGTCATTCCGATCCTTGTTTAGTGGGTCTGGAGAAAGAGAAAGACTGTCACAATTCAGGAGCAATACACAAGTAAAAACCTACTTATTCAACTACAGTAGCATTCCAGTTTCTGAGGATATGAAAAAACCCCACATATATTTTTTCGTTGGTCTTCGTAAACAGACCAAGATTTTAAGATCGAGGTGTATTTAAAAACTCAAGCTCATTTACTCTTTTTTTATAATTAATACTTTAACTTCAAATAACTCAGTTTTTCATCAATAGTACTTTAATTTTAACTTCAAATGTCTCAGTTTAATATGCAAGACCACATGGCCAAAAGACCATCTAGATTCATTGTTCAAACCAATAAAAACTGATTCCAACACAGCGCTATGTTTCGGACCAAAGCTAAAGTCAACAATTCTGCATCAGGGAGTTTCAACTTAGCTTGTCAAGTTGATCTCATACCCAAATCATTTCAACAGTAATACCCACAACACGGCCATATAGTAACATCGAGACCAAAGCAAAGCAGCTGTTTCTTTCATAGGACATCTGATGTCAGACATCTGGGGGTTCATTAACTCTTTAAACCCCGGTCCAATCAGAAACTCTCATTATCCACAATTCAGGTAGAGAGATTAGAGGAGTGTTCCCTAATCAACATTGACTTTCATTCCATTAGAGGTCCAAGAGTTCAAATAAGAAACACCATCGTTGTTCTAAATAATCCAATCTCCCTTGGCAATCACCACTATAAGGGGAATCAGGAACAAAATCAAGCACCGTCCATTTAAGAAAAGTAAACACATAGTTCTTTTCCATACAATGAGTCACCATAGGAGCAGTGGTACTTTATTTATTTGTGCTTATATACTGCTTTTCACTGGGTCAAAGTGGTTTACAGATATATGCTAACAGGCACTTTTTTTTATTCCCTTGTCCCTGAAGGGCTCACAGTCTAAGTGTACCTGAGACAATGGAGGGTTAAGTGGCTTGCCCAAGGCCATAAGGAGTGGCCATGGGACTAGAGACCCCAGTTCCTCTGGCCTGAGGTTATGTCCCTATGTGAACCCCTGGCCCTCCAGCCTGAGGTACCTGTCCCAACCACTAAGCCACTACTCCCCCTTGGTTCTTTAATCTGGACTTATGTTCTGTGAACCGCGTTTTTACTGGGTGACTGGTCTGACACACATAGACCTTCAGGTACTCACATTGAATCAGATAGATTACAAAAGAGGAGGTGCAAGTGGTCATATGTCTAGAATGACCAACAAACCAATCAGGTCCTTCATGTGTTTGTGAACAATACTGACAATTGTTACAGTGATAGTAACCTGTCTGTTCAATATTCATTCCCCTTGAAAAGGCCCTAAGAGGAGGGAGATGAAATCCAGGGAACAATGTTCCATAGGGATAGAGGCAGTCATCAGCCTCCATGCTTTGACATGCTGCATTTGCCTGTAGCTTACAAGATTGATGGTTTTGTGCACTAGGTGCAAGAAGCTCTTTGCTCTTAGGGAATGGGTCCAATCCCTGGAGGCTAGAGTAGCAGACTTGGAGGACATAAGGAAGACAGAGAGGTACAGAGAAGAGACCTACAGGAATGTAGTCCTGAAGTACCACCTCCAGTCTGGCAGCATCACTGTTGCCATGGAGGAGAGAGGTCACATGATAGGAGAGCATTACGCTGGTATGGCAGGAAGTGATTCTGTAACTAGGACCTGTCCTCCAGGTGATATAAAACCCTCTCACACCAAGGCCATGTGCCCATGAGGTAAGGGTTAGGACAGCCGTTATAGTTGGTGATTCGATCATTAGGCATGTAGATAGCTGGTAGTTAGTGGACGTGAGGATCTCCTAACATGCCTGCCTGGTACAATGGTAGCAGACCTCATGAGCTACCTAGACAAGCCTCTAAAATGCTTGTATGAAAATGCTAGATGTCTGAAAAATAAGATAGGAGACTTAGAATATATAGCACTAAATAAGAAGTTAGATATGATTGGCATCTCAGAGACATGGTGGGAGCAGGACAATCAGTGGAACACTGTGATACTTGGGTACAAATTATATCGCAATGATAGAGTAGATCAAATTGGTGGAGGGTTTGCTCTCTATGTTAGAGAGGACATTGAGTCACACAGGATTAAAGTTTTGCAGGAAATAAAATACACCGTAGAATCTCTTTGGATTGAAATTCTATGTCAAAAGGGGAAGGCGATGGCAGTGGATGTGTACTATCGACCACCTGGCCAGAATGAACAAATGGATGATGAAATGCTCAAAGAAATTAGGGACGCAAACAATATTTACAGCACAGTAATAATCAGCCCATTTCCAGTCCTAGCCTCCCCGATCAGCTCATTTCCAATGCTAGTCCCCCTCAGTCCATTACTAGTCCTACCCTCCCATTAGCCCATTATCAGTCCTAGCCGCTCCTAATCAGCTCATTTCCAGTGCTAGTCCCCCTCAGCCCATAACCAGTGCTAGCCTCCCCTAATCAGCCCATTACTAGTCCTAGCCTCCTCTAATCAGCCCATTTCCAGGAGCAGAGCACAAAGGTTCCCAGTGCTGACAGCCAGCCTGTAGCAAGTAGGGAGAATAGTTCCGGTCTCCACTCCCTCCCTGAGAGTCCTTCAGCCAGGCACAGAAGAGCCCCCTGAAACCCTAGGACAGGAAGAACCCTGATAGGACAGGAAGAACCCTGATGTCAGAAGAAGACTCTGCCCCCCCCCCCCCCCCGGCTAGAAGAGGGAGTGACATCAGTTGCTGAGTCTGCTTCTTGGCAGCACAGACTCACCTTTCCTTTCTATAGCAGCTGCGGTTCCTGCTTCTTGAAACCGTGGCTGTGCTAGCGAGATCTGCTTAAACACAAAGCCAAACCAGTGCGGAGCCTTCCCGTGCAGCTGCGTCCCGCCCCCAAAGGAAGTTCTATGCAAAGGAAGTTACTTCCTTTGGGGACGGGATGCAGCTGCACAGGAAGGCTCCGCATTGGCTGGCTTTGTGTTTAAGCTGATCTTGCTAGCACAGCCGCGGTTCCAAGAAGCAGGAGCTGCAGCTGCTATAGCAAGGAGAGGTGACTCTTCCGCTGCCGAGAAGTGGACTCGGCAGCAACTTGAGCGTTTGGATTTTTTTTATTTTTAACTTTTGAAGGCGAAGTGAGGTGGCTGTTTTGGGGGCATTTTTTGCCGCCTTCAAAACTTTGCCACCTGAGGCAGCCGCCTCACTTCACCTCATTATAGAGCCACCCCTGTTTGGTAGCTTCCTTTTTCTTCATTTTCCATGTAAATTTGTAATTTCTTATCATGGGTCTAATTCTGTATTTTTTTAATTGTCCTGCTTAGAAAATCTTCTTCAAGGTAAGGTTTAAGTCTGGTATTGAATGTTTTTTCTTTGGGGGGTTTTCTCTTCTTAATTTCTTTCTTTTGGGGGTGGATAATGAGGGTTTATGTAAGATTAGTATTTTGCAATGTACTGTATCAGCCTTGATGTGAGATAAATCCTATAGTTTTGTTGTCCGGGAATGATGTTATTCCTATGTTAAATTTCTGTTTTTCTTTACATTATTTTGTATTAGGATATTAAAATTTCTTAAAAATAAAATCAATAACTATCTCAACCTTGATTCCCTCCTCCCCTTTGCTTCTAAACTACTCAAATGTGCGATTCACTGCAGTAGTTTTGACTTTCTTTCCTCTCAAGCCTTTCTGGATCCACTGCAATCTGATTTTCGTCCTCTGTATACTATATAAATGGCTCTTGACAAAGCCTTCAGTACTTGTTCCTTGCCAAATCCAAAGCTTTTATTCGATCCACATCCTTCTTGACCTTTCTGCTCCTTTTCATATTGTTGATCACCACCTTCTCCTAGATCCACCTATTCTCACTTAGATTTAGGGACTCTTATGTCCTAGTTTTCATCTTATCTCTCCCATCCAGGGGTGGCTCTATAAAGAGGCGGAGTGAGGCGGTCGCCTCAGGTGGCAAACTTTTGGGGGCAGCAAAAAATCCCCCCAAAACAGCCACCTTACTCTGCCCTCAAAGTTAAAAGACAAAAAAAAGGGTAGACAAGCTGCTGCTGCTGCTTCTTGGCAGCGGCAGATTTAATCATCCCCCCCTCCCCCACTGCCCTGGGAGGCCCTGCACTTGCCTGACTGGCCCGAAGCCCGGCACCCCAGCTCACCTCTGCAGAGCCATGAGAAAGAACAGCATTTCCCTTCTTTCCTGCGGCTCTGTTAAAGTTGAGACTGGCGGAGTACAAGACAGGAAATGCTCCAGACACTCAGCGTGCCATCAGGCTCAACTTTAATAGAGCCACAGGAAAGAAGGTAAATGCTGTTCTGTCATGCAGCTCTACAGAGGTGAGCTGTTGTGCTGGGCTTCGGGCCTCCCCAGCTCCCTCTGAAGTCGGACAGGCAGGCGGGCTCTTCCGGGTGGAGGATAGGACTGGTAATGGGCTGATTAGGGTATGTTAGGACTGGTAATGGGCTGAGGGGGGGGGCTAGCACTGGAAATGGGCTGATTAGAGGAGGCTAAGACTGGTGATGGACTGATCAGGAGGGTTAGGATTGGTAATGGGCTGATGGGGGGGCTAGCACTGGAAATGGGCTGATCAGTGGGACTAGGACTGGAAATGGGTTGATTAGGGGGGCTAGGATTGGTAATGGGATGATCGGGGGTTAGGACTGGAAATATACTGATGGGGGGCTAGGGCCAGAATGGGCTGATGGAGGGGCTAGGACTGGAAATAGGCTGAGACTGGGAATGGGCTGATTGGGGGGGACTAGGACTGAAAATGGGCTGATTGGGGGGACTAGGATTGGTAATGGACTTATCAGAGGGGGTTAGCACTGACAATGGGCTGATGGGGGGCTAACACTGGAAATGGGCTGAAGGGGGGCTAGTACTGGAAATGAGCTAGGACTGGAAATGGGCTGATTGGGGGGGGGCTAGGACTGGTAATGGGCTGATTGGGGGCTTAGGACTGGAAATGGACTGATGGGGGGAATGGGCTGATGGGGGGATGGGACTGGAAATAGGCTGGGACTGGAAATGGGCTGATGGCAGGGAGGGGAGGAGAGAGCTGCTGGCCCTAGAAGAAAACTGGACTCTAGGGCTACAAATGGGCTGATTCAGGGGGATGGGACAATGGGACTGGAAGGAAGCAGATGCTGAGATAGGCTGTCAGGGGAAGAAGGGTGTAGGAAAAGAGCTGGCACTTGAGGGGGGAGGTGGGGGCAGGAAGGGAGCTGACATGGGGGAAGGAGGGGGCTGGAAGGAGGATGGTACTGGAGGAGGACTGGGAGGGTGATGATACTAGGGAAGGGAGTAAGGGAATGGAAGGAATCTGACACCTGGGAATGGTACTGGGGGGGGGGGGACTGGAAGGGAGCTGACACTTGGGGGTGTAGCTGGAGGGAGCTTACACTTGGGGATGGGACTGGTAGATGGCCGGATAATGCGGAAGATGCTGGAAGGGAGGGGCCACTGGGGATGGAAGGGCACTGACGTGTGGAGATGGCACTGGAAGGGGGTGGACAGAGGGTAGGGTGACTGGGAAGCTGCTGACATGAGGGGAGGGGTTGAGGCACTGAGGGTGGATGTGAGCTGATACCTGGCATGGTATTTGGACTAGAAGGGGCTGGAGAGTGGTGAAGGAGGGGGACTGAAAGGGAATGGACACCAGTGACAATCCTGGGAATGCAAGGGGGTTGACATTGAAAGATACTGGGAGGGGAGGACTGGAAAGGGGGCTGATACTGGGGAGGATTACTGGGACTGGAAATAGGCTGATGGAAGCAAGTGAAGAAAACAAGAGTCAAGAAATGGTAGATATAGACCATAGAAAGAGTGCTAAGAGAAGACAGGAAAGTAGAAGCCTCAGATCAGGACCAGCATGATCAGAAAATAAAATGGTCAGAAAACAAAGGTAGAAAAAATAATTTTATTTTCATTTTAGTGAGTGGACTTTGCGCTATCTTTATATTTTACACAGTATACAGTAAAAACTGTTAGTGTAGCTGGGTTTAAAAAAGGTTTGTTCTCATGAAGTCTTCCTCCAACTCTATTGGAAGTGCTCCATAGAGCAGCTCTTGATTTCCCAATGCAACCCTTCCCTCTGAGCCAGCATGTAGGAACAGGAGTGGAGGGAGTGAGCTTGGAACAAAGAGAGAAAAGAAGAGCCACTCTGCTCCCTAATCTACCCCTCCATCCTGTCATTCAAGGGTGAAGAGGATGGGTGTGACTGGAGCAGACATTGCAGAGCAAAGAAGAACACCTACTCTACCTGTTCCAGCCCCTTTCTCTTCTGTCTTAGAGTCAAAATGCAGCAATTAGGGGTAGCTGTTAGGGAAGAAAAGATAGCAGATTTATAGAGAGTCTAGTTAGAGGGTGATGGAGAGATGAGAGGATCAAGTGCTGCAATAGGGAGAGTTGGGGGGGGAGGTGAAAGATAGTAAAAGAAAGAAGCAATGGAGCAGAAAGGAAAAATCCAGTTGTGATTGCACATAATTATATAAGAACATAAGAAATGCCATACTGGGTCAGACCAAGGTCCATCAAGCCCAGTATCCTGTTTCCAACAGTGACCAATCCAAGTCACAAGTAACTGGTAGGTTCCCAAAAAGGTACACAGATTCCACAATGCTTGTCCCTGGGTAAGTAGTGGATTTGTCAGGTCCTCTTTAATAATGGTTTATTGGAAAAGATTATGTTATGAGTGAGAGATTTAAAGGTACAGCGGAAAGAAGAGGAGGAAAATGAGATACTGTAAAAGGAAAAGACTGATGTCAGAGAGAGGGGTAAGGGAGGAAGTAATGACGACAGACAAAAGAAGAAAGCTAAGATGGAAAAGATCATTTCATTTACAATGTAGTTATTCAAACATGTAACACAGTGATCTAGTAGCTGTGTGGCTCCTGCAGTAAACTGGATGCTATAGAAGCCAACTAAAAACCTCTCTAACATAGAATCTAAGGGGGTTATTTTAGAAGCCCTATTTGTGGATGTCCAACTTTGAATGGGGTGCTTGGTAGAAGCGTGGCTGGGGCATTCCCAGGAAGCTGGACATCACTGCCTGATCTCAGAAATGTCCTAGACGTCCGGAGCCACGTCTACGTTTAGACCTGCTCCATGCATAAATAAGCATTGGGAAAGTACTTGTATTGACTGAAAAAATATCCAGAGGGTATAAAGAAGATAGCACTCCATCATCACCAGTACTCAGCACAATCACAATGACAGCAATATTTGAAGCCTGGTTTCTTTGGTCCTAGCCCACTACTCTAATCATTAGGGTATTCCTAGACATACAGGTTCTGAAATACTATTCTGGGGATGTCTATATAGACACCTCCACAGATATCCCTATCGGGCATATCCACGTTTGTGAAATCGTGTCAGCATCTGGATGTGCCTGCTTTTTTTTTTTTTCGGATATTCTGGCTTAGACGTCCCTGATTGCACTTGGATTTCCTTTCTAAAAGAACCCTCCACATGTCTGAAATAGTTGAATTGTTTGGCTAATTTGATTTCTTTATCTGATGCATGCTTATACCATCCAGCCCAGAATCATTTATATTGGGCTTGAAAGTATTTTATGGCAACCAACAAAACAAAAGGTGGTTTTAAGCATAGTTTGAAAATATATTTTACAATTTTCCATGGAGACAGTTCATTGGATTGTCCCCCAGAAAAGAATTATTCACTCACTATGGGCACTACAGGATACAAGTCTCAGATTCATGCACCATAAAAGTGGTAATTTTATCCTCCATCCTTCTTTTCCACTGGCAGGAGAGCAGCGTTTTCTGCGTGTACCTCCTTCCCTGGCTTCAACATGACAAAGCGTGGAGTCCTGTAATCTTGCAGGTTCTAATGACCTCATATTTTTAAGCTTCAAATTTGAAGCCAGCAGAATGAGGCACACAGATTTTTTTTTAAATACTGCTATCCTTCTACTGGTAGGAAGGAGTGGGGATTGAGAGTTACACAAAATTTGGTTTGGTGTGCCATAATGGTTGAACAAGCTCAAAAGTGTGCCACAAAATAAAAAATGTTGAGAAGAACTATTTTAGGAGATTAGGGTCTCTCTGTTGAAGAGTATTTTGAGAAATGGGATAAAGTCTTGGGTACCACATTGCATGTGATTGACCTGATACAAGTCAGGAAGAGAACTATTAAATCTTTCAGATAGTACAGCCGAGCTAAAGTGATCTTTATGAAAACTGAAGGCTGATGGTGTAAGATCAAGAATCAGGATAAGAACATAAGAAATGCCATACTGGGTCAGATCAATGGTCTATCAAGCCCAGTATTTTTAGTCCAACAGTGGCCAATCCAGGTCACAAGTACCTGTCAGGTTCCCAAGAGGTATATAGATTCCATACTGCTTGTCCCATGGATAACCAGTGGATTTGCCCGGTCTTCTTTAATAATGGTTTATGGACCTTTCCTCCAAGAACATTTCTAAATTTCTTTTAAACCCAGCTACACTGACAGCTTTTACTACATCCTCTAGTAATGAATTCCAGAATCTGATTACACGTTGAGTGAAAAAATATTTTCTCTGATTAGTCTTAAATATGCTACATTATAGCTTCTTTGCATGACCCTAATCTTTCCACTTTTTAAAGGAGTAAACAACCAGTCTACATTTACCTATTCCACTCCATTCATTATTTTACAGACCTCTATCATATCTCCCTTCAGCCGTCTCTTTTCCAAGTTGAAGAGCCCTAATCTTTTAAGCCTTTCCTCACAAGGATATTCTTCCATCCCCTTTACCATTTTTATCGCTCTTCTCTGTACCTTTTCTAATTCTGCTATATCCTTTTCAAGATATGGAGATCAGAATTGCACACAATATTCAAGATGTGGTCGCACCATGGAGCGATACAGCGGCATTATAATATCCTTAATTTTATTCTCCATTCCTTTCTTTATGATTCCTGGCATTCTATTTGCTTTCTTGGCCGCTGCTGCACACTGAGCAGAGGGTTTCAACATATTATCCACGATGATGCCTAGATCCTTTTCCTGGGTGGGAATTCCTAATGTGGAGCCTTGCATCATAGTTTTGGTTGTTCTTGCCTATGTGCATAACTTTGCACTTGTCCACATTAGATTTCATCTGCCATTTGGATGCCCAGTCTCCCAATTTTTCAAGGTTCTCTTGCAATTTTTTACAATCTTCTTGTGTTTTAAAATTTTGAATAATTTTGTGTCATCTGAAAATTTGATCTCCCTCATTATTCCAATTTCCAATTATTTGACCTCCCTCATTATTCCAATTTCCAGGTCATTTATACATATTTTAAGAAGCAGTGAGCCCAGCACAGATCCCTGGGGTACTTCACCATTCATCTTTCTCCATTGAGAAAATTGGCCATTTAGTTCAACTCTTTGTTTCCTATCTTTTAACCAGTTCCTGACAGAAACCAGTTCCTGATCCAAAATAGTACATTGCCTCATAAGAACATAACATAAGAACATAAGATATGCCATACTGGGTCAGACCAAGGTCCATCAAGCCCAGTATTCTGTTTCCAACAGTGGCCAATCTAGGTCATACGTACCTACCAGTTTCCCCAAAAGACACAGGTTCCACAATGCTTGTACTGGGTCAAGCATTGATATCCTGGGTCCCTTCTTAATAATGGTTTATGGATCTTTCCTCCAGGAACTTATCCAAACCTTTTTTAAACCCAGCTACACTAACAGCCTTTACTACATCCTCCGGTAACAAATTCCAGAGTTTGATTACACGTTGAGGAAAAAATATTTTCTTTTATTAGTCTTAAATAGTTTACCCTGTAGCTTCATTGCATGTCCCCTAGTCTTTCTATATTCTGATAATGTAAACAATCGATCTATGTTTATTCGTTCCACTCCATTCATTAATTTATAGACTTCTATCATATCTCCCCTCAGCCATCTCTTTCCCAGGTTAAATAGCCCTAACCTTTTTAGCCTTTCTTCATAGGAGTATCCTTCCATCCCCTTTACCATTTTGGTGGCTCTTCTCTGAAACTTTTCTAATAACGCTATATCCTTTTTTAAGATACGGCAACCAGAATTGCACACAATATTCAAGGTGCGGTCTCACCATAGAACGATATAGAGGCATTATAGTAGCCTTTGTTTTATTTTCCATTCCTTTCCTTATGATACCTAGCATTCTATTTGCTCTCTTGGCTGCCACTGCACACTGGGCTGATGGTTTTAACATGTTATCCACAATGACGCCTAAATCTTTTTCGTGTGTGGTGGTTCCTAATGTGGAACCTTGCATCGTGTAACCATAGTTTGGGTTGTTCTTCCCTAGGTGCATAACTTTGCACTTGTCCGCATTAAATTTCATCTGCCATTTTGATGCCCAGTCTTCCAATTTATCAAGATCCTCTTGCAATTTTCCACAATCCTCTTGGGTTTTAACAACTTTAAATTGTTTTGTGTCATCTGCAAATTTGATAACCTCACTCGTTATTCCCCTTTCCAGGTTATTTATGAATATGTCAAAAAGCAGCAGACCCAGCACAGATCCTTGGGGTACACCACTACCACCTCCTATCCCATGACTTTTCAATTTCCCCAAGAGTCTCTCATGAGGGACTTTGTGAAAGACTTTCTGGAAATCCAGTATACTATATCAACCAGCTCACCTTTTTCTACCTGTTCACTCACACCTTCAAAAAAAATAAGAGATTTGTAAAATAAGACTTTCCTTGGCTAAATCTTTGTAAGTTTTCTGTCATTAAACCATGAATCACTATTTCCATATTCAGTAATTTTCTTTTTTATAATAGTTTCTACCATTCTGCCCAGTACTGACATCAGGCTCACCAGTCTGTAGTTACCTGGATCACCCCCTGAACCCCTTTTTAAAAATTGGCATTACATTGGCCACTCTCCAGTCTTCAGGTACTACAGATATGGGGTAATGTGGCATGCAGTGGGAAAGTATTTTCTTTAAAACACAGGCCAGACAGCAGTTCAGGTAAAACAAAATAAGCTTTTTATGTCTGTCCCAGCTTGTTAAACCTCCACAAGATGGTTCTCCCGGCCCTCTCTCCAGCCTCAGTTAAAGTTCCTACCTTAGAACTCCTCGCATGGCTTGCCTTGAAAGAACGTCTGGCACCACGGACTCCTCTCTCTCTCCTGCAGCCTGCTGGGTTCTTAACCTCTCCCTGTGAGCCATGCCCTCCCAGCCCTGAACTCTGGACTTCAGACTCTCTTAAAGGGGAATGTTGATACTCCATTTGGAGAGGGATGGGTAACATTCTATAGACCCTATCACACCTCCCACCTCCCCCTCAGTTCAACCATGGCCCGTTGAGCTCCTACCTCACCCGGGATCACCACCCGGGAACGGAAGACCATGTTCAGGTGAGTCCGACCAGCCCTATGATGGACCCAAAACTAGTAGGTTTGGAAACTCAAAAACCACTGCATATTTATTTATTTATTTTATTTATTTACATTCTCTTATATACCGCGCTATTCTGCATCAGTGCGGTTTACATTGAACAAACTGAAATTACATTGAACAGGGTATTATAACTTGGAGATAACTATTTACAGGGAACATGGGCTATATTGAGTGGAGGAGTGGCCTAGTGGTTGGGGCAAGGTACTTCAGGCCAGAAGGTCAGGGGTTCAAATCTCACTAGAGGACAGCAACCTTGGGCCGGAAGGACTGGGGTTTCTAGTCCCACAGGTGCTCCTTGTGGTCTTGGGCAAGCCACTTAACCCTCCATAGCCCATGTCCCCTGTAAAATAGTTATCTCCAAGTTATAATGCCCTGTTCAATGTAATTTCAGTTTGTTCAATGTAAACCGCACTGATGCAGAATAGCACGGTATATAAGAGAATATAAATAAATATTATAGCCTTTGGACTCCTTATGTTGAGCTAGCCACTTGAGGAGTTGGTGGTCCATTACCAGCATAAGCAGACATACGAGCAGGCAGTATTTGAAGATCTCAAGTGCCACTTGACAGTCAGGGCTTCCTTTTTGAGCATCACATAATGCTGTTTCTGAGGAAGCAGCTTCCTGCTAATGGATGAATGTCGACAGTTGCACAAGAGTGCATGGTTCGGAACAATTTATCCTTGTATAACAGCAAAAAAATTGAACTTAGGGAATATCAGCAAAGAGGTTCCAATAAAGACTAAAGTAGCCCAAATGCTCTTGAGTACAGAGCAGACACTTAAAGATTCCAAATTACCCCTGCCTACCGATAGCCAGACTAATATGAATAAAATGCAGCCTCTAAAATGCTTGTATGCAAATGCTAGAAGTCTTAAAAATAAGATGTGAGAGTTAGAATATATAGCACTAAATGAAAGGTTATATATGATTGGTATCTCCGAAACATGGTGGAAGGAAGACAACCAGTGGGACAATGTGATACCTGGGTACAAACTATATTGTAATGATAGAGAAGATCAAATTGGTGGAGGGGTTGCACTCTATGTTAGAGAGGGCATTGAGTCACAAAGGAAACAAAATACACTGTAGAAGAATCTCTATGCATTGAAATTCCATGTAAAAAGGGGAAGGGGAAAGCGATGGCAGTGGGGGTGTACTATTGATCGCCTGGCCAGAATGAACAAACGGATGAAGAAATGTTCTAAGAAATCAGGGAAGCTAACAAAAGTTACAGCACAGTAATAATAATGGGTGATTTCAATTACCTCAGTATCAACTGGGTCAGTGTCAAGGCTGGACATGCTAGGGAGATAATGTTTCTAGATGAAATAAATGACTGTTTTTTGGAGCAGTTGGTTCATGAACTGACAAGAGGGAAAGCCATTTTGGACCTAGTTCTTAGTGGAACACAAGATCTCGTGCAAGAGTTAAGGGTGTTGGGGCCATTTGACAATAGTGATCATAGCATGATCGCGTTTGATTTAATAAATGGAGAAATGGACGGCAAGGAAATCCACAGTACTACATTTTAACTTTCAAAAGGGAGACTATGATAAAATGAGGAAAATAGTTAAGAAAAATCTAAAAGGAGCAGTTGCAAAGGTTCAAGATTTACATCAAGCATGTGTGTTGTTTAAAAATACTATCTTGGAATCTTGGAAGCACAAACTAGCTGTACTCCATGCTTTAAGATAAGTGGAAGGAAGTCCAAAAAACTGCCAGCATAGTTTAAAGATGAGGTCAGAGAGGCTGTTGTTGCCAAAAAAGTATCTTTCAGGAAATGGAAAATGGAGCCAGATGACAAAAACTGGAAACAACACAAGCACTGACAAGTTAGATGCAAGGCATTGATAAGGCAGGCAAAGAGTGAAATTGAGAAGCTTGCTGTGGAAGCAAAAATGCATACATTCATAGCAAAAAACCTCTGACAGATGATAGAGGGGTAAAAGGGGCACTAAGAGGGTACAAGGCCATAGCAGAGAGACTGAATGAATTTTTTGCTTCAGTCTTTACTGAAGAAGATGTAGGTATGTTACCCATGACTGAAATGGTATTTAAAGGTGATGCCACAGAAGAATTGAAAGAAATATCGATACACTGGGAAGATGTATTACAACTATTTGATAAACTGAAGAGTAGTAAATCACTTGGACCAGATGGTATACATCCAAGGGTGTTGAAAGAACTGAAATATGAAATTGAAGACGTACTATTAGTTAGCTGTGAACTATCATTAAAATCATCAGTAATACCTAAAGATTGGAGGATGGCCAATATAACACCAATTTTTAAAAAGGGCTCCAGGGGTGATCCAGGAAACTACAGACTGGTAAACCTGACATCAGTACCAGGAAAAATGGTAGAAACCATTCTAAAGAACAACATTTCTGAACATGTAGATAGTCATGGCTTAATGAGAGACAGCCAACATGGCTTTAGCCAAGGAAGGTCTTGTCTTACTAATCTGTTATGCTTTTTTGAAGGTGTGAATAAACAGGTAGACAAAGGTGAGTCAGTTGATATAGCGTATCTGGATTTTCAGAAAGCCTTTGACAAGGTCTCTCATAAGAGACTTTTAGCTAAATTAAAAAGTCATGGGATAGAAGGCAGTATAGTATTGTGGATTAGGAACTGGTTAAAAGATAGAAAGCAGAGGGTAGGGCTAAATGGCCAATTTTTCCAAGGGAGAAAGGTAAATAGTGGAGTACCCTAGGGATCTATGCTGGGTCCGCTGCTTTTTGACATATTCGCAAATAACCTGGAAATGGGAATAATGAGTTAGGTGATCAAATCTGCAGATGATGCAGAACTCTTCAAAGATGTTAAAACCCATGAGGATTGTGGAAACTTGCAAGAGGACCTTGATAAATTGGAAGACTGGGCATCCAAATGGCAGATGAAATTTAATGTGGACAAGTGCAAAGTTATGCACCTAGGAAAGAACAACCTAAACTATGGTTACACGATGCAAGGTTCCACATTAGGAACCACCACCCAGAAAAAAGATATAGGCGTCATTATATTGAAATCCTCAGCCCTGTATGCAGCAGCGCCCAAGAGAGCAAATAGAATTCTAGGAATCATAAGGAAAGGAATGGAGAATAAAACAAAGGATATTATTGTGCCTCTGTATCGTTCTATAGTGCAACCGCACCTTGAATATTGTGTGCAATTCTGGTCGCCATATCTTAAAAAAGGATATAACGTTATTAGGAAAGCTACAGAGAAGAGCCACCAAAATGATAAAGGGGATGGAAGGATACCCCTATGAAGAGAGGCTAAAAAGGTTAGGGCCCTTCAACCTGGAAAAGAGATGGCTGAGGGGAGATATGATAGAGGTGTATAAATTAATGAATGGAATGGAAATGGTAAACATAGATCGATTGTTTACGCCGTCAAAATATAGAAAGTCTAGGGGACATGCAATGAAGCTACAGGACAACCTATTTAAGACTAAAAAGAGAAAATATTTTTTCACTCAACGTGTAATCAACTCTGGAATTCATTACTGGAGGATGTAGTAAAAGCTGTTAGTGTAGCCGGATTAAAAAAGGTTTGGACAAGTTCCTGGAGGAAAGGTCCATAAACCATTACTAAAAGAGACCCGGGATATCCACTGCTTGACCCAATTTGGAGGATACTGCTAGGTACCTGTTACCTAGATTGGTCACTGTTGGAAACAGGATACTGGGCTTGATGGACCTTGGTCTGACCCAGTATGGCATATCTTATGGTCTTAAGTTCTTATGTTCTTATGATGTTCTTCACCCCTGACCTCCTGGGCCAGAACAGCTCCTAGGTCCACCTCTGAGGCATCAGTTTGCACAATAAATGGTAGAGAGAAATCGGGGCTAATCAGGGTGGGTTCAGAGCAAATGGCCTTGTTTAGGCACTGGAAGGCCAGATCTAGATCTGGTGACTACTGAATACATTCAAAAACTCTCTTCCAGAGGAAATTTATTAATGGCTCCATCACTTCTGCAAAATGAGGGATGAACCGACAATAATAGCCAAGCAATCTAAGGAAGGCTTGAACCTCTTTCTTCGATTTTGGGTTAGAGACCTGGGCAATGGCATTCACCTTCCATAGCTAAGGTTGTATCTGCACATTCCTGATTAAATATCCCAGGTATTGAATGTCCCGATCTTCCAGAAAACATTTCTTGGGGCTGGCCATCAACCCGGCCTTCCACAGGCTGGTCAACACAGCTTTACTTTGGTTAGATAGATGGCCCACTCTGCTGTAGATGACGATGTCGACAAGGTATGCTGCCACATATTCCTTGTACAGTCTCAGAAGATATTTGACTAGGCATTGAAACATGGCAAGAGCCCAGTGTAATCCAAAGGGCAATACTGTAAATTGGAACAGGCCTTGCGGTATCAAAAAAGCAGTCTTCTCCTTGGCAGCTGGAGTCAAGGGCATCTGCCAGTATCCCTTGGTCAGATCCAAGGTAGATATAAAGTGTGCTCCAGCAAGTCACACAATTAGCTCATCTAATCTGGGCATGAGATACCAGTTAGAAGTTGCAGTTTAGAAGTTGCATTTACCTTCCGGAAGTCAATGCAGAATCTGATGTTCCATCAGGTTTAAGAACCAAGATGATGGGTGACGACCACCCACTCATAGACTCTTCTATCACTCTCAGGTTAAGCATCTCTTTCAGCTCCTTGGTGATGGCCTGTCACTGGGCCTCTGGAATCTGATAGGGTCATTGCCAGATAACCACCCCAGGGTCAGTAATGATATAATTAGAAATGAGGTGGGTTTGTCCTGGGTGGGAGGAGAACATCTTTAAGTACCGGTGGATCAAAACGTCTAAATCTTGTCTCTGGGCAGTAGGATGCTGGTCTCTAATTGGGACTTGAGCTGGATTGGGTGGAGCTGAAATTTCTTGCCCAAAATCATCTCCCTGTACCACCATAGCTGTCACTGGAGTCCATTTTTCAATAAACATAGAAACATAGAAACATAGAAATATGACAACAGAAAAAGACCACATGGCCTATCTAGTCTGTCCTTCCATACAACTACAACAGTCCCCTTTTTACCTTTAGAGATCCTCTGTGTTTGTCCCATGCTTTTTTGAATTCAGTTACTGTCCTCATCTCTACCACCTCCACTGGGAGACTATTCCACGGATCCACTACTCTTTCTGTAAAGAAATATTTCCGCATATCACTCCTGAATCTATCTCCCTTCAACCTCATCCCATGTCCCCTCGTAGCAGAACTTGCTTTCAATTGAAAGAGGCTCTCTCCCTGAACATTTATGCCACAGAGGTATTTAAACATCTCAATCATATCACCTCTATCCCACCTTTCCTCTAAGGTGTACATATTAAGATCCTTAAGTCTGTCCTCATATGCTTTATAATGAAGACCACTAATCATTTTAGTAGCCACTCTCTGCACCGACTCCATCCTGTTCACATCCTTTTGAAGGTGCGGTCTCCAGAATTGCACACTATACTCCAAATGAGGTCGCACCAAAGACTTATACAGAGGCATTATCACCTCCTTTTTTCTGCTAGCCATTCCTCTCCGTATGCACCCAAGCATCCTTCTAGCTTTTGCCGTCGCCTTTTCTACCTGTTTAGCTACTTTAAGATCATCAGACACAACCACGCCTAGGTCCTGCTCTTCTTTAGTGGACAAAAGTACTTCACCCCCTATACTATATTGCTCCCTTGGATTGCTGCAGTCCAAATGCATGACCTTACATTTTTTAACATTAAATCCCAGCTGCCAAATTCTAGACCATTCTTCAAGCTTAGCTAGATCCCTCCTCATGTTATCTACCCCTTCCTGGGTGTCTACTCTATTGCAGATTTTGGTATCATCCGCAAAGAGGCAAACTTTACCTGAAAGCCCTTCCGCTATATCACTAACAAAGATGTTAAAAAGAATCGGATCAATGACAGATCCCCGGGGCACACCACTGGTAACATCCTTCTCCTCAGAGTGAGCTCCATTTACTTGTACTCTTTGTCGCCTCCCACCCAACCAATTTCTAACCCAAGCAGTAAGTTTAGGGTCCATCCCTAGGGTGCTCAGTTTGTTTATAAGTTGCCTGTGAGGAACAGTGTCAAAGGCTTTACTGAAATCTAAATACACCACATCTAGGGCTCTCCCTCGGTCCAACTCCCTGGTCACCCAGTCAAAGAAATCAATCAGATTTGTCTGACAAGACCTGCCTCTGGTGAATCCATGCTGCCTTGGATCCTGTAATCCACTGGACTCCAGAAACCTCACTATTTTCTCTTTCAGCAGCGTTTCCAATAATTTACTCATCACCAAAGTTAAACTAACTGGCCTGTAGTTTTCAACCACATCCTTACTTCCTCTTTTGTGTAAAGGCACCACATGAGCCTCTCTCCAGTCCTTTGGAACCACTCCCGACTCCAACGAGGAAATGAGAAGGTCAGTCAGTGGAGCTGCTAGAACGTTCCCAAGTTCCCTCGGTATTCTCGGGTGTATCCCATCCAGTCCCATCGCTTTGTCTACTTTAAGTTGAGATAGTTTCTCACGAACACAGTCTTTTGAAAATTGTTCAAGATGTCCTTTGCTTCTGTTCCTATTTGTGGGTGTTTTCTGAGGTTGCTCCTGGTTGTTCATCTGTGAACACAGAACAAAAATATTTGTTAAGCAATTCCGCTTTATCCTTATCAGCTTCTACATATTCCTCCCTGCACCCTTGAGTCTGACAATACCACTCTTGCCCTTCCTCTTCTCACTAATATATATGAAAAATGTCTTATCCCCCCATTTTATTGCATTGGCTATTTCCTCCTCCTTTTGAATCTTTGCCTTCTTGACTACTTTGCTAGCTTCTCTAAGTTTTTCCAAATACAGATGCTTGTCTTCCTCTCTTTGTATGGTAAATTTTTGCTTTCTTCCATTTATCTGTCTGAGCAATCATATAGTTAACAGTCCTCACTTTCTCTTCTGCCTCATAGAACCCCTGCCATTTACAGTGTAACTTGCTCTCGGATAAGGTCAGCAAGACCAAAATTCTGTCTCTTAGTTGGAAGGTACGGTCATGGCTGCCCAATTGTAGCCCCTGGCCTGCTCAGCTTGGCCTTTTTCCAGACTGAGTATGACCACCTCTCCGACTTTCCTCAGCCGGCCTTGCATTTTTATAATGTACTCCACCAAGTTACGCCCAGCATGAGAATCTTCTTCCCAGGTTTCTCTTACCACATCTAATATGCCTCTTAGCTGTCTTCCGAAGAGCAACTCAAAAGGCGAAAACCCTGTGGAACTCTGAGATACCTCACAGATAGCAAACATCAAATAGGAAAGAAGACTATTCCAATTCTTCCCGTCCACCTGCACAAACTTTTTTAACATCTGTTTCAGAGATTTATTGAATCGTTCAATGAGACCATCTATCTGTGGGTGATATACTGATGTTTGCAGCACCTTAACCTTCACCAAAGCACACATTTGCTTCATCATCTTGGATACAAAGGGTGTTCCTTGATCTCTAAGGATCTCATTGGATATTCCCACCCATGAGAATACTTCCCAGAGGACACTGATAATCGTAGTAGCTTTCATATTCCTTAAAGCAATGGCCTCTGGGTATCGGGTAACGTCATCCAGTATGACTAAATTATACTTGTTGCCTCGGGTGGTTTGTTCCAAGGGTCCTACCAAATCCATGGCCACCTATTTATATCTGTGCTTCTAAGGCAAGCTCTTAATTTCCTGGGTGATTCACACTGCCCTTGGTTTGATAGGGATAGCCTTTCAAGCTGCCCCTTTGAACTGTTACTTGGCTTTAACACCTATTTAAAACAACTTTACAGTTCTCTTGCCTCCTAACTGGAAGGCCTCTTTGTAAAAGGTCTCTAGAAAACACTTTATCTCTATATGTTGTTGTATATTTAACCTATTCTACTCTCTCTATTTATTTATTTATTTATTTTATTTAACAGTTTCTCTAAATGTTTGATGTAAACCAAAGCGGTTTACATCAAACATTATAACAATCTTGGTAGAATTGTTTTACAATGAACAGGGAAAAGTAACTTGGAGAACAAAGGGTTTAACAACAATAAAAACAGGGGGGGGGGGGAAGGTTCTTGGTGGATAGTGGAATAGTTAGAGGAAGAGCAATTTGGGTGAATGGGGTTGAATAAGGGGGTGTGGGGCTAAAGCTGTCCATTCATGATAGGTATTGTCATCTGGTCCATAGTGTTCCTTGAAGAGGTGTGCTTAATAGTTTTTTAAAGATATTTTAAGATATCTCTGTTAAGATATACCATAAATGTCTTTAATTTAACTGAAGGCTGACTTATAATACTAAGCCCAACTGACTTTAACTGAAAGCTGGCTTGTAATATTATGCCCTAACTTGCTTTAATTTTAACTGAAGGCTGGCTTGTTCTACCAAGCCCTAACTGGCTTTAATTTAACTGAAAGCTGACTTGTAGTGCTATGCCGTAACTGACTTAATACAACACTGAATTTTAAAATGCACATATTTTATCAGTTTTAACCCAAGAATTCCCTTTTCCCCGAGATTTAGAGAATTTCTCAGAAGTACGTATAAGTACAGATTTCTTCCTAGCAGTAGCAGTCTTCTTGGTTGTCCTTCAGGAATGATAGAATAGCGAGGAAGAAAACTGCTGCTTGGTATTTCTCATAGCTAATGGCACCCCTGTATCTAATTATTTTAATTCATTTCATTTCCAAACAAGTAAATTGGCTTCATATAGGAAGAGCTCTGAGGATGACACAGGGTGTTTTGCTAGCAGTCTCACCAGACAGGGGAATAAGGAGGAGTAAATCACATACTATGCCCTTAGACCCGAAATCAAATAAGAATTACATGAATTTCCATAAAAAACTGAAAACATTATTGTTTAGGGGGTCATAAAAGTGCTGATGAAAGACTTGATGAGGGATGGCATTCTGTGGGTGGGAATTAAGGCCTGTGGGGATATGTCTGGTTGGTTTGGCTGAGAATGGGGAAGGGGAAGGAAGTTTCTGTGAATGTGGAGGAGAGGCTTTAATGGAGTTTGGGGGAGGGCTATTGCTATTAACTTGTAAACCTCTCTGAGAGTTGTTTGTGCTGAGAATGCAGTATAAAAGAAATAAATGAAATGAAATGAAAATACTTACTGTAGATACAGTGGTTTCATAAACTATGAACATTTAGAGCCCATCCTCTAAATCTGGTTCAGGGTGCCCTGAGTCTAGGTTCTTCTCTCCATGAGCTTGCGTCTGCCACTGCTCACCGGTACCTCCCACCTTTCATTCCCAGTCCTGGTGCTTATAAAATATGAACTATTTCCCATGTTGTGTCTAGGTTTCATAAGTGCCAGTCCTGGATGGGACAAAAGGGGGGAAGGAAAAGTAGAAAAAGACAGGCCAGAGATAGATGCAAAAGCAGGAGCAAGCTTCAAGCTCTAAGAGTTTATTTGAACACTGACTTGAGGTTGGGAGGTTGGGATAGGATATTGGAAGAGTAGGGTATCCCGGTTGGGGAGGAAGGAAAGAGGAAAGAGCTGGGACTCCAGAGTGGTAGCTATGGGGAGAAGAAAATGGAAACCTCTAGAATGAGTGAGGAGGGCTAAGACTCCCAAATTGGGTGGGGGATTCAGGAAAGGGTGAGAAGAGTGGCCACTCAGAATTTGTGTGGGATTACGTAGTGTTGGGATATTTTTGACTTAGGGATAGTTTTGCTCCTTCAGCTGCTATCTGTGACTGTAGTTTTTGTGACGGAGAATATCTTTATAAGGGGACGGCTCTATAACTCAGTGGGCAGTCTGCTCCCCAATTCCGGTGAGGGAAGTGGACTGTCCACCACCTTTCTCAGACAGAGACTTTTGCTCAAAGCAGTTGCTGTTTGTTTGTTCTGGTACCCAAATAAAAAGCATTGTATTGGAGCAATTTGTTGTCTGAGTAATTTGTTGCTAATTGGTAATTGGTGATATCTAGAAAAACAGTTGTTGTGGGATACAGGGCCCCACAGTAGACTCAGAAGAGGGAAGATATGGAGATTAAGCAGGGATTATAGAACAGCAGGACACAGTACTTGGGTGGAGATATGAGTGGTAGATGGGCTGGGAATTATGGTTGTGAGATAGGAGCAAAGGGTAGTGAAGGATTGAGATACAGTGTGAAGGACCTAGCAGGCTGAGGAGTCGGTAAAAGTCAGTGAGAAGGAATGGGGAGAAGATGAGAAACAAAGAAATTCAGGTCTGCAAAAAAGTGAAAAAAAGTAGAAACGGAGATGGAAAAGAGATGAAGTAGAACTAATGGGAGAGTAGGCGAGGGGTAGGAGACATAAGGGACTGGAGGCATCTGAGAAAATGAGTGAAACAAGGAATAGATACCAGGGTCAAAATACAGCCTTTTTTCCTAGGTTTAATTATTTATTTTTGAATGGAGGAATCAATCATTATGCATTCAGTTCCCTGTATTACCAACAAATGCACTTACCTTCCTCATCTGCAAATGACCTTTATGCAATACACCTGCCATTATCTCAATTTATGATTTTGTGTCTCAGTTATATTTTAAGTTTCTAAAAAGTACATAGTATGAACCCAATTTTCCAAACGGAGATAAAATGGGAAATATTCTTTGGAAAACAGAGATTTTGGATTGGCTAATAACATTAATTCACCAACTATTTCCTTCTTTCAACTACTTAGATTTGGGCAATTCTTTGGGGAACATAAGAACATAAGAAATGCCATGCTGAGTCCATCAAGCCCAGTATCCTGTTTCCAACAATGGCCAATCCAGGTCACAAGTACCTGTCAAGTTCCCAAAAAGGCACACAGGACATATAGATGAATGCAAAAAATTGTGCAGGCCTTAGTCCTTTATGTTCCCCCAGAGAAAACTTTCTTCTTGCTCCCTAAAATATAACTGGAACAAAGTCCCCATTAGTAGCTATCAAATATAATCTGAAACATTTTCAAATAATTGAGAGGCTGACAACAAAGAGCAATCACTGACAGAGCATTCACCAGGCTCTTGCACCATGGTAGGAACATCTCCCTAGATCAGCCTAATCAAATCAATAAATTCTTAGGGATCCTGAAGCTGAAACAGTACATTTCCTGACAGATCCCCCATGCTGTTGAGAAGGGGATATGCTTTGAAAATTTTCTATTATTAAGGGGCCAGTTTACTAAACCGTGTTAACTGTTAACAGTAGATAGTTCATGCTATCTGGATGTGGTAGCAGTTAACGTTGGGCAACTGCAGATAATGCAGCATTTTTTTTTTCGCTATTTGCAGAAAGTGCATTATCTAAAGGAGTGGGTAAGATTAAGATAGAGAGTGGGTATGTCTGCAACATGCAGTTACAGTAGGCCTCAACAGAGCATGGAAACTTGGATTTGAGGACATCGTGGTTTTCATCCTCTTCACTTTTGATGTGTTATCTGCTAGGGAACTGCTGTGCACGCCCCCAACAGATAACCAGGGCCGGCCGTCCATTGTGTGGGAATGTTGCCTGCACATGGTCCTGTGCCGCCCTCAGGGGGCCCGTGTCTGACCGGCTGCAGAGGGAGCCGGAGAGATCTGAAGCCCCAGTTAACCTCTGAACAGCTGCAGAAGTACAGAGAGGCGTTTGCCTTCTCTGTCGCGGCTGTGATAAAAAGGAACCCGCAGATGCGTTGAGTGCTGGGAGATTAAACGGGGATATGTGCACAGATCTTTTGTGTGGGAGGGAAGAAAAATCTATGTTTGGATGAGTATTGGGAGAGTAAATGTGGATTGAGAATGGAGGGGTGAAATTTGAATGAATAAAAAAGGAATAAAGAAAGAAATGAGGAAAGAGCAAAAGGGGAAAGATCAGTATGTTAGAGGCAGATGTAGAGAGAATGGAAAAAACTAGAAGAGAGACGAAAGGACAAATGGACAGCAGACATTGGAGAGTTAGCAGAAGACACAAAGAAAGCAGAAGAAAGCAACTGGGGCAATTACAAATGAAAAATAAAATGCCCAAACAACAAAACATAGAAAAAAATATTTTATTTTGAATTTATTAACTGGAATATATCAATTCTGGGAAATGTGCATCGCTAATGTTTTGCATTTTGTTTAGTACAAAAGGAAATGAATTTATAGTTTTATTTCTCCAGTGTTGTACATTCCAAGTTTGGCTTTCCCAGTTTAATTATTGTCTTCATATTGTGATCCCTTGTTTTATCTTTGGTGACGGACTATGTTTTGCATGTGTAACTGAGCTGCTGTGTTCTGTTCATGTAGTTTCTATGTGACAGTCCCACTTGTTCTCTTTCCCCAGTAGCAGATGTATTGGTATTCTTTGAGATGTATTGATTTACTATTTGCAGTGTTGCCTTTTGATAGGTAGGGTTTGGTGCTTAGTGAGTCCTGGTAATGCTGTTATGACAAAACGGGTTTGCTATGGATTCTAAATGAGCAGGTGTATAGTACTTCCTAATGTGCCTGGCAGTTGACACTGGAATATAGTAATATAGAAATCTGGTAGTCTCTTTATCCTCACTGCCCATGCAAATGGTTTTGAGACACTCATTAAAAGGCATATCTACTAAAAATTAGTGCACATTAACATTTGTAAATGCGCATTAAATGCAGAACACCCATTTATTTCTATTGGCGCAATGGCACTTAACGCACATTAATATTTAGTAAACATGCCCCTAAGTCATTGCCAGGACAAAACAGAGGCTTCTGAAAGGCTCCTTTGAAAGTCACCTAAAATTTTAGATGGGCAAGTCATAAATTTTAAAATAAAATAAATTAAATTTATGCAAATGAGGTCCAGTGGCTATGGGGTTGATTCCGCGCAGCATTTAGCGGGGCTGGACATCCAATCCGGACGTCCAGCCCTGCTAAACATCAGGTTTGCGAGAGTTGTTTGTGGAGCTCTGTTTGTGGGGAGGGGGGCTGGAGGTGGAGTGATGGCAGACAGTGGGTGGCACCATGACCCCGGACATACATGGCTGATTCTGAAGTCGGCCCTGTTCGTCCTGGGTCGGCCATTTGCATGGGGGACTTATTCCACTTCAGAGATGGAATAAGTCCCCCTGGATGGCGGGAGTTGCTGGAGCCAAGCCCAGAAAGTGAGGTGAGGGGGTGCAGGGGGTGCCCCGCAGCCCGACCCTGGGTACGGTAGGCCCAATCAGGGGTTGGGCTGCAGGAAAAGCAAATTGTCAGGGTCTGCTGGGGATGTCAGCTCCTGCATGGAGTTGTGGTGTGTGGTGGCATAGCTGAGAGAAAGCATACAAAAAGAGGGAAAAATCAGTCATTTTCCCCAGAGAAAGGAACCAAATCCAGGAGTTTAGGGGTTAAAACTCCTGGTTCAGAAAAAAACTCCCTGCAGAAAGTTTGTAGTAAAGAGACACGCCCTAGCTCCATAGTTACCAGCCCTGCTCATGAGGGACAGCTGGGGGAGGGGCTAGGAGGCAGAAAGGGAAATCACAGATATAAACGGCAGGAACTTGGAGAAAGGAGGAGCCTAGGAAAGGAGAGCCTGGGGAAAGAGTGCCTGGGGAGGAAGTGCATTGGAAGGAAGTGCACAGAGAGGAGGTGCCTTGGAAGACTGACTTCCAGAGAAGGTGAAACTTCTATTGAAAGAGGAAGGACAAGGAGGAGTCCTAGTTCTGATTCTGGTGCCAGTTGGAATGGACCAGAGGCTCCCAGAAGGGGAGGAGGCCCTAGGAGCTTCAGAGAACTAACCAAGGAAGGAACACGGAGAGTGAGGGGAACTTCACCAGAAACCTCTTGGAGGAAGGCAAGGCCAGCCAGAGGTATTGAAGTTAGCCCGTGACCTGTAAGAGAGACAGGAGAACTCCATTTAGAAGGAAAGCTTACCCAGGGGAAATTGCAAGCCATGTGAGTAGCAGAAACCATTCTCCTGAAATTTATATGGAAACCGAGCCTTCAGCAGTAAAGCCTGCCAGAAGCTTACTTCCACAAAGTAAGGTGAGCAGTTTTAAATCTGATACGAATCTCCTGAAAGTTAAGAAACCTCCTAAATGTAATAGCACTCCTCAGAAGAGAGAAGAGTCTGCATTAAGCAGAGTGTTACAAATCCTAGAGAGGTTAAAGCAGGATAATTCTGAGATTGAATCCAATGCTTCTCAAATAGAGTCAGATGTGGAAAGCATGGAATTAGAAGCCCCTATGATAAAGGACGTGAGCTCAGACCTGTAAATGGAATGCTCTCTAGTTTATACAAAATAAGTGAAAGCTAGAAGGTTTCTAGAGACTCTAAAAACCTGGCAGCTGCTTTCAGAAAGAGCATGGCTGTGCAGAATATGCAAATGAGGTTGCTGGGATTCTAAGCTTTGACTGTGTGTTTAAAGGACTGTGGGCTAATAAGTATATAGTTTGCAATACAGCAGATAGAAAAACCCAATGATTGTGAGAAGAAGGAAACAGTCTGCCATAGAAGTTTGTGCATTACTGGAGAGTTGCAAACTGTTCCTGTTTTAAAAAGCCACGTTGGAAGCTGGTTTTTGTCTGCACAAGAGTTTCACTGCTGTTCTTGTATGAAGAAATACTTTCTGTTGATTTGATTGGCAAGCTGAATGTAGAAGCACTTTACTTTGTTGGTTACTCTGGGAAAAACACCCGCAACTTATGTTTTGATACTTTGAACTATAAATAAGCAGTTCAGTTGGCTGGAGGAAAAAAATAAAAATCCTGCAAGCCTATAATCCTTCTCGGCTGAGTCATTTCAACCACACAACTACAAAATTATAGGCAATCATCAAGGGAAAACATATTAAAGTTCGTGTCTCCAGCCCCTAGGCGACAGCCTGGCCGCCAGGGGGTGCGACAGGTGCCATGGCAACAGGACGCTACAGCACTGCGGCTCTATGCAGAAGCCTGGCTGGGCTAGCTGGGGAGTTTGTTGGATGTCCAGACACCCAGATTTGGGGCACGGCTTGCATGTCCTGATTCTGGACGCCCAGACAGGCTTACGACGCTCAGAACAGTATTAGCCTCTATGCAAATGAGGCCCCACTATGAGTCTCTGCACATTGCTCCACATCACCCTTGGGCCACCTCTGCAGATTATGCACAGCTTTTGCAGATAACAGGGTGCTACCTGGACTTTTTTGGCAATACAGTGTAGTAAACCTGCCCCTAGGTGGCCTCTGGCTTTTTCAGAGATGGTGGTGGCAAGCTTTTAGATAAGCTTTCATAAAATCCTCAAAGCATGATTGTAAAATTAAGGTCCCTCATCAGAGACATTTGGCAAAACTAGAGTCATGGGATAGGAGGCAGTGTACTACTGTGGATCAAGAACTGGTTAAGAGATAGAAAGCAGAGGGTTGGGCTAAATGGACAATTTTCCCAATGGAGAAAGGTGAATAGTGGTGTACCCCAGGGATCTGTACTGGGTCTGCTGCTTTTTAACATATTCATAAATGACCTGGAAAGTGGAATAAAGAGTGAGGTTATCAAATTTGCAGATGACACAAAACTATTTAAAGTTGTTAAAACCCAAGAGGATTGTGGAAAATTGCAAGAGGATCTTGATAAATTAGAAGACTGGACATCAAAATGGCAGATGAAATTTAATGTGGACAAGTGCAAAGTTATGCCCCTAGGGAAGAACAACGCAAACTATGGTTATACAATTCAAGGTTCCACATTAGGAACCACCACCGAGGAAAAAGATTTAGGCGTCATTGTGGATAACATGTTAAAATCCTCGGCCCAGTGTGCAGCGGCAGACAAGAGAGCAAATAGAATGCTAGGTATCATAAGGAAAGGAATGGAAAATAAAACAAAAGTTACTATAATGCCTCTATATCATTCCATGGTGAGACCGCACCTTGAATATTGTGTGCAATTCTGGTCGCCGTATCTTAAAAAGGATATAGAGTTATTAGAAAAGGTTCAGAGAAGAGCCACCAAAATGGTAAAGGGGATGGAAGGATACTCCTATGAAGAAAGGCTAAAAAGGTTAGGGCTCTTTAACCTGGAAAAGAGACGGCTGAGGGGAGATATGATAGAAGTCTATAAATTAATGAACGGAGTGGAACGGGTAAACGTAGATCGATTGTTTACGTTATCAGAATATAGAAAGACTAGGGGACATGCAATGAAGCTACAGGGTAAATTATTTAAGACTAATAAAAGAAAATATTTTTTCACTCAACGTGTAATCAAACTCTGGAATTTGTTACCGGAGGATGTAGTAAAGGCTGTTAGTATAGCTGGGTTTAAAAAAGGTTTGGACAAGTTCCTGGAGGAAAGGTCCATAAACCATTATTAAGAAGGGACCCAGGATATCAATGCTTGACCCAGTACAAGCATTGCGGAACCTGTGTCTTTTGGGGAAACTGCTAGGTACATATGACCTAGATTGGCCACTGTTGGAAACAGGATACTGGGCTTGATGGACCTTGGTCTGACCCAGTATGGCATATCTTATGTTCTTATGTTCTTAAGTTTTTAGAATCTTGTAGTAGTGAAGCTGCTAAAGAAAGGCCTGTGGGACATTATCTTCCTCTAAGAGTAGTATCAAAGCAGGCAATGACCGCCTTTTGCACCAGGATCCCTTTTTTCTGAGTTTAGATTCATCTCGGCAGATGTTCCTGCTTGTCTGTGTGTAGAACCTACACTTTTCTGAGATCACAATTTCTTCTGTGCAAAATGTAATTTGTACTGCATAGAGGGTACTAACTCTTGAGTTTAACACATTTTTTTTGTGCCAAAGGTTGCACAAAGATCTTCAGATCAGAGCTGAAGTCGTTCTTCTCATTGTGAGCCTACCTTACGCCATTGAAAGTTCAGCTAGAGTCTTCTGTCTTAAAGCAGGAATCTGCACAGATCTGCCCACTTAGACTTCATGGGCTGATTAGGCTTCAGTGCTAGCAACTTTTGCTGTAGAGAGGCTGCTATCTGCATTGAAGATCTCTGCACTACAGGATCTAGCCCCCCTCATTAATGAGCAATACTCTCAAAAAAGATGCTTTCTCCAGATAGCTGCTGCTGAGTGGCATCTGCTCCTCTCCAGAGGAAACAGACTCTTCCTTGCTATTTTTGTGGGGCCACATAGTCATAGGGGAGCCAGAGCTTGATAATTGGAAGCCCTATTTTGAATGCCCTGTATTTTCTAGCCTTTGAAAATGTTCTGCCAAAAGGTAGACAGTTACAGATATCATAGACCAGTCCAAGGCAACAACTGCACTTACTTTGATAGTCCAAAAGCTACCATCCTCTGCATACAAGGGCAGCATTTGAAGCCTGCCAGAATGGAAAGGCAATTCACTAAGTTGAGCTCAACGCTGAAAACAAGGATCAAGGGAAATTTTGAGAAGCAGGAAAAAAATGAAAAAATAAAATCAAAACACTGCACAGGACTTCCAACAGTCGGACAGGTAAGAGCTTCTCACCCCACGTCCTACTCTGCCACCATTTTGGATTGGCCATCCCTCTATACCTTTTACACCATCCGGGGTTTAAGTTCAGTGCCAACGGCTAGCCACTTTAGCAGCGCTAGCTGTTGGTGCTGAATATCGGGCCCATAGACTTCAATTGATGCACGTACTTGCAAACGTTACATGTGAATGTTTATACCTGCTCTCAAGCAGATGTAAATATCTGCATCTGCATTCAAGATCCAATTGCTGCCACTTATGCTAGTATGTCATAAGGACATATAGGTGCCTATGTGCCTTTAAAAAATAACACCTAAATAGGTGCCAACTTGCCTTCTTAAACTAGGTACCCCCTTATAAAATCAACATCCACATGTAGAGACAGCCTAAACTGCAATTGGGTGATGCATGGACATTGGACTAAAGTGAGATGTTTCAGGGAGGCAACATTTACATGGGACATTCTGTATATGCTCAGAAAAATAGAACTTTCCATTTCGGCACTTTCGAATGACATCAACCTCTTGTGAATGACATTTACAGGACGAAATTCTAAATAACAAAGCCATCTATACCTCTGAAAGATATTGCACATCACATATTTGACAGATGATGTGGAGTTAGGGTACAGCTCCTTGTCTGTAGGGAGAGACTGAGCCAGCTCTGTGCTTACACCCATTGCACACATAGATTAGTAGTTTCTGGTTTCACAGACATGGTGCTGTATGATAACCCTCCTGTGGGTAGAGTTGCCAAGTAATTTCATGACACAGAGAACAGGCTCAACGAGTTGCTATTAATTTCATAGCATGCACAGAGGTGTAGGCCTGCTGTTAGACATGAGAATTACATCTCCTTGTATGCAGCATGGCAAACCAGGAGTGGACTAAACTGTTCTAAATGACATATGATAATCCTAGATATGGATAATAGTGGCAACAAGGGAAATGGCTGTAATGACACATAGTAACATAGTATATGATGGCAGATAAAAACCAGCATGGTCATTCTAGTCTGCCCAGCAAGATGGCAAGAATAAGTGCACCTACCGCTCCATGCAGGTCACCCCTATTTATTGAGATATAAGCGATAGTAACATTTATTTTGATTTTATCCTGTTATTATAAAGGGATTTACTATGTCTATCCCATGCCATTTTGAATTCTATCACTGTATTTGCCCCCACCCATTGGAAGGGCATTCCAAGCATCCACCACCCTTTTCTGTGAAAAGTATTTCCTGACATTGCCTTTCAGTTTGCCCCCTTGCAGTTTCATGTTATGCCCTCTAGTTTTATAACTTCCCACCTTTGAAAAAGGTTTGTTTGTTCATTAATACTCTAAGTATTTAAAGGTCTGAATCATATCTCCCCTGTCCCTCTTCTCCTCCAGAGTGTACATATTTAGGTCTTCAAGTCTCTTCTCATACATCTTCTGGCGCAGGCTCCAAATCATTTTGGTTGCCTTCCGCTGAACCGTTTTCAATCTTTTTATATCCTTTGTGAGATATGGCCTCCAAAACTGAACACAATATTCCAAGTGGCATCACTCCAGTGATTTGTACAGTGAGCACCATGATGACAACAAATGGAGTTGAATCCAAAAATAAAGAAATTTGTAATAACAATCCGAGTATTATGTCATTCATCACAAGATATCAGGATAAGTATATAGTTTTTTCTTTTGTAGGAGGTATCATCATAAATATGTTCATTTTACATAAAGCAGATATGATTCTATAAGTCACTGATCCAAAGCTTTTTAACAATGAAAAAGTAACAATTAAATTGAGAAAATAGGACACATCATCAAATTATTAACAGCAAGAAAGCTGTTGAAAAATCATTCTTAGTAAAACCGTCATACTGAATTCATTTAGCCACTTAGCTTTAAAGGTAAGAGGAAACAGTCATCAGAGGCAGCAGAAGAAACAACCAAATTCTGGCAGTGGACAGTGCCAAGCTTTAGAACAATAACCACACTTGTGCAAGAGGAGGGGTGGAAATGTCACAGCTGGCTTGAAAGAATTGCAACTTACCCCATGGAGACCTTGCAGGATCACTGGCTTAGGCTTTCTATTAAACATACAATGCAAACAGCAGCAGGTAGTTAAGCATTTTATTAGTCAATACCTTCCTCTTTCAGAAAACTGGAAACAGTCTCTCAAGAGATGGCCTGCTGCTGTGCACGATCTTATGTACAGATAATTTATTTTTCACCTTTGTTGATCTATATATTTGCCATTATCCCAAAGGAGTTTTGCACTCTCAGATTTCTAAAATTACACTAATTAGAGCAGAGATGGGAACATTAATGTCATATTCTAAGGTGAGGCAGTTAACTTTTGATCATCAAGAAGCAAGTGAGTGTGTGATCATGGAAGTTCTAAGTTTTACCAATTGCCCAAGCTCAATGAAATGAATGATGGCTCAGGGACATGTTTACTAAGCCCTACATCAGTAACACGGGTTTGGTCCACATTATTAGCATGCAGGGGGTGGAGACAGCCCTACCCCTGAATGTAGCTCAGCTCACAGCATTGATACTGCTGCAGGGAGCAACTACCACCACTCATTGAGCTGGAAGTAGTTGCTTCCTACCAAGTGTCAGCAGCATGAACTTTCAAGACCCATGCTACTAGCACCATAGTGGGAACATACATGCCCTGCCCAGACACCGCCCAGACACCGCCCAGACATGCACTGCCTGGGTAGTGTGAATTTTATGGTGCAGGGCCCCACGCTACCTTTTAGCACTCCACCAATATTGCACACTATCCTGCACTACCTGAGTAGCACACCTTAGTCTTGTCTGTAGAAAATGAGTGAGGGAATATTAGTTGCAAAGATGTATATGTATATAACATTTTCCTTAAAGCTCTTTCATATGAGGTACTATCATAAATGGCAAGGTGAACCCTTAATCACTATCAGGGGCGACTCAAGGCAATCTGCTGCCTGAGGCGGAGGATGAGATGGTGCCTAGGGGCTTTCTCAAAAATCCAATCAGGGACTAAACCAAACCAAAAAGCCGATTAGATTATATGGAGGAAATGCAAGATGTTTGTACACCAAGGAACTAAAAGAGAAAGAGAACAATAGCACAGTTTATAAAACTAAATTATAACTTATTTTATTTTGTTGTTATAAACTGCATTATGGTTCTTGCTTTTTCTTTTTGAACATATATTTTGCACCAACAGAACCACCTTCAACAGTGGGTGCAGAGCAGAACCAGGACATTCACCCACAGAACTCAGTATCTTAAAAAAGAAATCTGATTCTGATCATCTCACTAACAACAACAACAACAAACATTCTCCAGTACTAGGCATACTGTGAACTAATAAAAAACCCTACAACAAAGTCACTGAGTATCTATAGAGCAAATCTACAAAACCATACCATACCATATCAGCACCAGCTTCCAAAACTCAAATAAAAAAGCATCACTGTAAATATTACAGTGGGCCCTGGAAAATCCATACATCTATTTGAAAAGCTGAACAAACCAAATTACTACAGTACAGTATAGATCCCTATGTACAAACACCATGTTAACAGAACACCTGGCTTCAGTCACACACTCAGAAACACAGATCCTCATCAAATACAGAATAAGTGACTATAATCTGAAGTAAAAATAAAAATATATAGACAAAAATTAAACTGAAATCCCAAGAAGCGAAACTCCGGATGCAGTGCAACATCAGATAAATAAGAGATGCAGTTTCCATACTTTGTAAAATATAAAGATAACACAAAGTCCAATCACTAAAATGAAAATAAATTTGTTGTCTGGCCATTTTATTCTCTGATCATGCTGGTCCCAATCTGAGGCTTCTGCTTTCCTGTCTCCTCTTATCTCTCTTTCTGTGGTCTATTGTCCATCAGCCATTTCTTTTCTCTTCTTTTGTTTTTTTTCACTTCCTTCCATCAGCCTATTTCCAGTCCCAGTAACCCTCCCCAGTATCAGCCCACTTTCCAGTCCTCCCCTCACAGTACCTTCCAATGTCAACCCCTTACATTCCCAGGACTGTCACTGGTATCCATTCCCTTCCAGTCCCCCTCCTTCCTCACTGCCCAGCCCCTTCTACTCCAAATACTATCGCAGGTATCAGCTCACTTCCACTCCCAGTGCCACCCCCCCCATCAGTTCCCTTCCAGTCACCGTACCCTCTGCCCATCCCCCTTCCAGTGCCATCCTCACATGTCAGCTCCCTTCCAGCCTCCTCCCCATTACCCAGCTATCTACCAGTCCCATCCCCAAGTGTCACCTTTCTTCCAGTCCCCCTTCAGTATCATCCCCAGGTGTCACCTCCCTTCCATCCCCCTCCTTCCCCCCATATCAGTTCCCTTCCAGCCCCCTCCTTCCCCTGTGTCAACTCCCTTCCTGCTCCCATCTCCCCCCCCCCCCTCCGTGTCAGCTCCTTTCCTGCCCCCTCCTTCCCCTGGCAGACCCTCTTAGCATCCTCTTTCAGTCCCATTCTCCCATCCCCCCCCCCGCATCAGCCCATTTTTAGCCCTAGCCCCCAGTTTTCTTTCAGAACCAACAGCTCTCTCCTCCCCTCCCCCATCAGCCCATTTCCAGTTATAGCCCCAAGTCTTCTTCCAGTGCCAGCAGCTCTCTCCTTCCCCCATCAGCCCATTTTGTCCCAGCCTATTTCCAGTCCTATCCTCCCCATCAGCCCATTACCAATCCTAGCATCCCTTAAGTGCCCATTTCCAGTTCTAGCCCCTCCCCATCAGGGGCGGCCCAAGGGGGGTGCGGGGCCATGTGCGGAGACTCGGTGCGGGGCCTCATTTGCATAAGGTGCCTCATTTGCATAAATATTTGCATAATGTTACCATACACTAACTTTTAGTAAACATGCCTCTTAATGGGTATATGGATAAAGAAAGACTAAAAGGTTTCTACATTACTATACTCCAGTACCAACCGCCAGGCACATTAGGAACTACTACAAACACTGCCCATTTAGAACCCATAGCAAACCCGCCGTATCCTAACAGCACTACCAGGACTCACAAAGCACCATACCCTAACTATCAAAAGGCAACACTGCAAATATTAAACCAATACATTTCAGAGAACAATAATACATGACCTACTGGGGAAAGAACAAGTGGCAATGTCAAATAGGAATTACATAAACAGAATACCTCAGCTCAGTTACACATGCAGAACATAGACCATCACCAAACAAGGAATCACAATTTAGAAACAGGAAGACAATAATTAAACTGGGAACCCCAAAAGCCAAACTTGGAATATACAACAACACTGTAGAAATAAAACTATAAATTAATTTCCTCTTGTACTAAACAAAGCACAAAAATTAATGATGCACATTTCCCAGAGCTGACATATTCCAGTTAATAAATTCAAAATAAAGAGATATTTTTCTACCTTTTGTGCATTTTTTTTCAGTTGCAATTGTTCCAGCCACTTTCTTCTGGTTTCTTCGTGTCTTCTGCTAACTCTCCATCTGCTGTCCATTTGTCCTTTCTTCTGTCTTGTTTTTTTTTTCCATTCTCTCTCTACATCTGCTTTAACATACTAATCTTTCTCCTTTTGCTCTTTCCTCATTCCTATTTCATCCACTCAAATTTTATCCCTCCATCCTCAATCCCCACTTACTCTCCCAATATCCAGCCAATTGTAGATTTGTCTTCCCTCCCACGCAAAATATTTTTCCCTCTCCATTTCACTCTCCCAGCTCCATCCCATTCTAATCCTCCCCCAACATCAGCTCCTTTCTAGTTCCAGCCCCACCCAGCATCTGCTCCCTTCTTGTCCCTGCATCAGACCATTTCCAGTCCTAGTCCCCCATCAGCCCATTTCCAATCCTATCCTAGCCCCACCATCAACCCATTTCCAGTCCTAGCTCCCCCATCCATTTCCAGTCCTATCCGAGTCCATCCATCAGTTCATTTCCAATCCCAGCCCCTCATCAGCCCATTTCTATTCCTTTCCTAGCCCCACCATCAGCCCATGTCAAATCCTAGCTCCCCTCCACTCAGCCCATTTCCAATCCAAGCCCCCATGAGCCTACTTCCAGTTCTAGCCCCTCCATGAGTCCATTTCAATTCAAGCCCTCACCACAGCCCATTTCCAACCTTAGCACCCCCAACAGCCCATTTCCAGTCCTATCCTGGCCCCTCCATCAGCCCATTTCCTGTCCTAGCCCCCCCCCTCCCCACTCAGCCCATTTCCAGTCCTAGCTCCCTCTCCTCACAGCCCATTTCCATTCCAAGCCCCCGCCCCATCAGCTATTTGCAGTTCAAGCCCCCATTCCACTCAGCCCATTTCCATTCCAAGCCCCGGTCCCCATCAGCTATTTGCCGTTCAAGCCCCCCTTCCACTCAGCCCATTTCCAGTCCTAGCAACCCCCCATCCCATTAGCAGTCCTAGCTCCCCCATCAGCCCACTTCCAGTCCGAACCCCCTATAGCCCATTACCAGTCCTAACCCCCCCCATCAGCCCACTTCCAGTCCGAAACCCCTATAGCCCATTACCAGTCCTAACCCCCCGATCAGCCCACTTCCAGTCCTTACCCTCCCATCAGCCCATTTTCAGTCTTACCCCCCGATCAACCCATTACCAGTCCTAACCCCCCCATAGCCCATTTCCAGTCCTAATCCCCCCATCAGCCCACTTGTAGTCGTAGCTCCCCATAGCCCATTACCTGTTGTAACCCCCCCATAGCCCAGTACCAGTCCTAACCCCCCCCAGCCCATTACCAGTCCTAACGCCCCCCACAGCCCATTACCAGTCCTAACCCCCTATCAGCCTACTTGTAGTCTTAGCCCCCCCATAGCCCATTACCTGTTGTAACCCCCATCAGCCCATTACCTGTCCTAAACCCCCCATAGCCCATTTCCAGTCCTAATCCCCCCATCAGCCCACTTGTAGTCGTAGCTCCCCATAGCCCATTACCTGTTGTAACCCCCCCATAGCCCAGTACCAGTCCTAACCCCCCCAGCCCATTACCAGTCCTAACGCCCCCCACAGCCCATTACCAGTCCTAACCCCCTATCAGCCTACTTGTAGTCTTAGCCCCCCCATAGCCCATTACCTGTTGTAACCCCCATCAGCCCATTACCTGTCCTAACCCCCCCATAGCCCATTTCCAGTCCTAATCCCCCCATCAGCCCACTTGTAGTCGTACCTCCCCATAGCCCATTACCTGTTGTAACCCCCCCATAGCCCATTACCAGTCCTAATGCCCCCCACAGCCCATTACCAGTCCTAACACCCCCCCCAGCAGCCCATTTACAGTCCTAATCCCCCCATCAGCCCACTTGTAGTCGTAGCCCCCATAGCCCATTACCTGTCATAACTTCCCCATCAGCCCATTTCCAGTCTTAGCCCCTCCATAGTCTATTACCTGTCCTAACCCCCATAGCCCATTCCCAGTCTTAACCCCCCCATCAGCCCACTTCCAGTCCGAACCCCCTATAGCCCATTACCAGTCCTAACCCTCCCCATCAGCCCATTTACAGTCCTTACCCCCCTCCCTCCCTCCCTCCCCATCAGCCCATTTACAGTACTTACCCCCCCTCCCTCCTCCCTCCCTCCCCATCAGCCCCTTTACAGTCCTTACCCCCCTCCCTCCCTCCCCATCAGCCCATTTACAGTCCTTACCCCCCCTCCCTCCCTCCCTCCCCATCAGCCCATTTACAGTCCTTACCCTCCCTCCCTCCCCATCAGCCCATTTACAGTCCTTACCACCCCCCTCCCTCCCTCCCCCCCATCAGCCCATTTACAGTCCTTACCACCCCCCCTCCCTCCCCATCAGCCCATTTACAGTCCTTACCACCCCCCCCCCCCATCAGCCCAGCTAAGTTAAAAAAAAAACCCAGAAACCGGCTGCTGCTGCCGTGGCAGCGGCAGAATGGAGAATCCTGCGGGGCCCATTTACAGTCCTTACCACCCCCCCCCCCCCATCAGCCCAGCTAAGTTTAAAAGAAAAAAAAACCAGAAACCGGCTGCTGCTGCCGTGGCAGCGGCAGAATGGAGAATCCCGCGGGGCCCCCCTGTCCTGCAGTCTTCTATGCAGCCTCAGCGTGGGCTTTTCAGAGCCACGCGAAGGGAGAGTTTCCCTTTCTCGCGGCTCTGTTAATCCCGCCGCGGGGCTGATGGGATTTCCCATCAGCCCCGCGGCGTGATTAACAGAGCTGCGAGAGGAGAAGCTCTCTCTCTTCGCGCAGCTCTGACAGCCGACGGAGGCCGCATAGAAGACTGCAGGACAGGGGGGCCCCGCGGGATTCTCCATTCTGCCGCTGCCACGGCAGCAGCAGCCGGTTTCTGGGTTTTTTTTCTTTTAAACTTAGCTGGGCTGATGGGGGGGGGTGGTAAGGACTGTAAATGGGCCCCGCAGGATTCTCCATTCTGCCGCTGCCACGGCGGCAGCGGCTGCCGCAGCCGGTTTATGATTTTTTAAAACTTTGGGATGCAAGATGTTTTTTGCGCGGGGCCCCCTGAAACGCGGGGCCCTGTGCAAAAAACATTCTTGCTCAATGGACGGGCCGGCCCTGCTCCCCATCAGCCCATTTCTATTCCTTGCCTCCCTTAAGTGCCATTTCCAGTTCTAGCCCCCCCATCAGCCCATTTTCAGTGCTAGCCCTTCCATCAGCCCACTACCAGTCCTAAACCCCACCTGATCAGCCCATTACCAGTCCTAGCCCCCATAATCAGCCCATTTCCATTCCTAGCCTTTCTTAAGTGCCCATTTCCAGTTCTAGCCCCCCCCCATCAGCCCATTTCCAGTGCTAGCCCTTCTATCAGCCCACTTCCTGTCTCGACAGGAAATGCCTCATTTATCCTCAACGCTGGTGGGTTCAACTTCAACAGAGCCATGGGAAAGAAGGAAAACATTGTTCCTTCTCACTGCTCTGCAAAGGTGAGCCAGGGCACAAATCAGGAAGTGCAGGGCTCTTCCAGGGCAGCAGGAGGTATGGGGTTCTGAGTGGTTGATTCTGCCATTGCTGAGAAGCAGTGGCAGCAGCCTGTCCACCCCTTTATTTTGTTTAAATTTTAAAGGTAGAGTGAGGTTGCCTTTTTTGGGTTGGGTATTTTTTGCCGCCCCCAAAATTTGCCACCTGAGGCGACCGCCTCACTCAGCCTCATTATAGAGCCGTCCCTCATTCACCCATTAAGATTACACGATCACAATTTGCCTTACACATCTTGTTTATAGTGTAAAAGTTCTTGGTGCTAACAATCAAGAACAAATCAAAAAGTGCACTTAAAGTTACAAAATTGTGCCAAAAAAAGATGTGTCCATAACTCCCACAATTCCTAACATTGTCACTATGTCAGTTTGTACCACCTGCTTCTGGGGGAACCTTCTCAAATGATCTGCAGCAAAACAAGCAGTCCAAATATTAGCAACAGTTTACAGATGCTAACTTAAAATTTTCATTTACAACAAATCTGCATTATAGGGAAGTACACATGGCAAACCTTTTCATATGTTTTGGTTTGGTTTGCCTTTTTGCCTGATTTTCAAGCAGTTTGTTTGGTTTGTTTGACACATTAAATAATAATTTTTTAATGAGCATTAAAATCTTTAACACCTATTAATCAATTTAAGGCATGCTAATTTGTAGATTAACAAGTGTTTATCAATTTCATGCACTAAATGGTCTGCGACTAAAAAGCTGTTTGATTATTTTCATCTAATTTCCATGTATTTTGGTGTGCTGAAAATAAATAAAATATTGAAAAAACTCCTAGACATCATGATTTGCCACAACATGCAAAATTGTGTTCAAATTTATCAACTTTTTTCAAATTACTATTAATTAATTCAAATTACTATTAATTAATTCACATAAGTGCATCTCAGATATAAAATGGAGTGGAGGAATAGCCTAGTGGTTGGGGCATGGTACTTCAGGCCGGAAGGTCGGGGGTTCAAATCCCACTAGAGGACAGCAACCTTGGGCTGGAAGGACTGGGATTTCAAGTCCCACAGGTGCTCCTTGTGGTCTTGGGCAAGCCACTTAACCCTCCATAGCCCATGTTCCCTGTAAAATAGTTATCTCCAAGTTATAATGCCCTGTTCAATGTAATTTCAGTTTGTTCAATGTAAACCGCACTGATGCAGAATAGCGCGGTATATAAGAGAATGTAAATAAATAAATAAAATAAAATGCCAAAAAAACCTTAAAGGGGTTGTCCGAGTTATGTAAAAAAAAATATAGCACTGTAAATCTGATGGTCAGCAATATATACATAAGCTAAGCAAGTTTTAAGTCCGTGCTTCTAATGGTAGAAGGGGTTAATCTTTCCTGAAGAATCCAGTGGGAGGGAGACACAGGGCAGATAGCAGCAGCTCCGGTCAGTGCAGGGGAGCGTGGCCAGCACTGTGACGTCTCGTGTACAGACACAGAGCTGCTCTCTCCTGCATGCCACACTTGTGCATGAATCATCATCAGGTTCTTGGTTCTAGGCTGTTCACACTTTTTCATCGCAATTCGTGTTAGCTCATCATTCTTCAACCGTTATGTTATGGCTCCATGAAAGTGTATTAATTCGTTAGACAGTTTCTGTTTCATCTGTGGTGAAAATACAGTGTTGAAGCAGCAGCAGAATATTACAGACTTTGTGAAAAAAGTATACTTTGCATACTTTGGACTAAAAATTGGAGATCAAGATAAAGTCTGGGTGCCTCATAAAGTGTGCAAACGGTGTGTTGAGGACCTCCGAAACTGGTTCAAGGGTAAGAAAAAATCTTTCCATTATGGGATTCCTATGGTATGGCGAGAGCAAAAGAACCATAGTGACGACTGTTACTTTTGTTCATGCGATGTGAAAGGGTTTAATTCCAAATGGAAGCATTCCATTTCATACTCCAATCTTCACTCGGCAATTCGTCCCATCCCCCATGGCACAGATATACCAGTACGCAAGCCCCCTGCTACCTTGGAAGAGATACCTAGCTCCGATGAAGGTGAAGTCATACCTGAACCAGATGACGAATCAAGTTCTGACTTTGAAGATGATACAAGACCAAAATTGTTTTCTCAGGAGGAGATGAATGATTTGGTAAGAGACTTGAATCTTCCCAAAGATGCCTCTGAGTTACTCGGATCAAGGCTGAAAAGCAGGAATTTATTGTTGCCAGGAGTGTCATCTTCATGGTTCAGACATCGTGAAAAGGAGTTTGTTCCTTACTTCGCCCAGGAAGACAAATTGGTTTATTGCATCGATGTCGAAGGTCTGATGGGTCAATTTAAAATCCAATATGATTCAGAGCAATGGCGTCTTTTTATAGATTCTTCAAAAAGAAGTCTCAAAGCAGTTTTACTCCACAACAGTTTTTACGCTTCCATACCTGTAGGTCATTCCGTATACTTGAAGGAAACGAGAACTTGGAATTGGTTCTTCGTAAACTTAAATATGAAGACCATGGTTGGCAAGTGTGTGGGGACTTGAAGGTCTTGTGCATGCTGCTCGGGCAACAAGCTGGGTATACCAAATATCCTTGTTTTCTGTGTCTATGGGACAGTCGAGACCAACAAAATCACTGGACCAAGAAGAGTTGGCAGCTGAGGGTGCTAACAGTCGGTGAAAAAATGTCCTCCGAGAAACTTTGGTACCTTCCCATAAAGTTCTTCTACCACCTCTCCACATAAAATTGGGATTGATGAAGCAATTCATAAAATCACTTCCAAGAGATGGAGAATGCTTCAAATACTTGGTCACCAAGTTTCCAGGCCTGTCGGAGGAAGAATTGAAGGAAGGTGTGTTCGTCGGACCAGACATTAGAAGGCTTATAGTTGATCAAGAGTTTGTCAATACCATGACGGATCCTCAAAAAGAAGGGTGGATTGCATTTAAAGAAGTCGTACAGAAATTTTTAGGCAATAACAAAGATCCTCACTACAAAAAGTTCGTCGGACGAATGCTGAAAGCATTTCAAGCTTTAGGTTGCCTGATTAGTTTGAAAGTGCATTTCCTCCAGTCCCACCTTGACTACTTTCCTGAAAATTTGGGAGCTGTGAGTGAGGAACAAGGTGAATGATTCCACCAAGACATTAAAGAGATGGAAAGGAGATACCAGGGAAAATGGAGCATTACAATGATGGCAGACTACTGTTGGATGCTTCAGAGAGACATTCCAGATGCTACTCACAAGCGTAAATGCACCAAGAGGAGCCTCACAAGGAAGAAGAATCGAGTTTAGTGTGTGTAAGTGAGCTCATTTCAGTTCAAAAAAGGATTTTCATGAAAATATTGTAATAAAACTTTAATTTTATAAGTCTATTTCCATTTATTTTGAGGTATTGCCTTATTTAACATAGTTACCTAAATTGTCAGGAAACGTGATGTCCTATGACAAAATGGAGGTCATTTTTAGATTCAGCGCTCCAAAAAACATAAAGATTACGTGGAATAACCAAAACAGCTCTCAAAAAAAATTTTTTTGCAGACCTGTGATATTTAAAGGCATACTAATGAACCAATTGCCCACTAACAAATGTACCGCCCTACTGTTTTAAACTAATCATGATCCTGAATTGAAGTCACATGTTACAGATAATCCAGTCACTCGATATCTACCTCATTCCAATGATAAGTAAAGTCAGTGTCCACCAAAATTTAGAAAGCTATTATGTGATCTTAATCGTCAAGCAAAACAATTCTCATTTCATTTTGAAAAAACAGCTCCATTGATTCTGATTATATGACATAAAAAAGAAAATCATTGACCTCCTACTGCAATCCATTCATAAAAATTACTCTCATGGGATTTTCGAAAATGTATCGTTCCAATAGTGTCTGTTAATTTGGAAGATTAAAAGCCTTTCACAACTCTCACTTAGCTTCTTTCCAGTTTAACAGACAGTAACTCTGGTAACCCGGAGGCCCGCCTAGCCTCTTAGCCAATTAACCCCCCCCCCCCCTTTGTCCACACAAACACCATGGAGACTAATCATGGTACAACTCTGGTCGCAGCTTTATTCAAACTTGTAACATAACATAACCGGCCCAACATGGGCCAACGTATTCAACATCCCCAAATAACATCACCCCCCCCGAGCACCGGACAATGCCCACACCCGCCATCTTAGTAGCAAGGCTGAGCATTCTCCACCCCCGAATCCCCGCCACCTGCCTTGCCATGCTAGTAGCAAAGGCCGGCACACCACCCTAAACCGGGCCGAGACCCCCAACCGGGATGCCTCACCCCACCCCGGGGAGCCCTCCGCTCCCCCACTGCTCCTAAATTAGTTGAAGCCCCGCCACCTCGGCGAGCGTGGGCTCTCCACCCCGCCACCGGTGCAAGGTAGTTTATCTATCCTCGCACCGCCCCCCCCCCACACAAAGCTGCGACCAGCCCACCGCTCAAGTGCCTCCTGCCAGTCATTTAACAACAGGTCATGGCCCACGGGCGACAGGTGCACACCGTCCGCTCGGTACAGCCCCGCGCACCCTGGGTCTGCCCAAGGGTGCAGCACCTGCCATCCCCCCGCTTGCTGCAGCCACCGGCCAACCTGCCGGTTGACTTTTGCCAAACCGCGCAACCACCGCCGCTGTGACTGACAGGCCGGCCGAGGAATAATGTCCGACCAGACAAACAACACTCCCGGCCAGTTCTCCCAAAGCACCTTGATGTCCTGCTGCACCGCTCGTATGAGCTGCCTACAAGTCCAATTGGAGAGGTCGTTACCACCTAAATGTAGCAACACCCCCGCTGGTCGCTGCCGCTGGTCCATCTGCCGCCGCATCCAAGGGAGAAGTTGCCACCATCACATGCCACGCTCCCCCATCCAGAGCAACCGAATGTTGTGGGTTGCCAGTCCCAGATGCAGTCCCAAAGGGCGCAGCATGGCTCTCCTCTCCGCCCAGTAAACGAAGGAGTGCCCGATGATCCACCATTCTTCCGCCAGACCCGCTCCGGCACCGCCTAGCCCGGGGTCCGAACCCGGAAGCAACCCTGAAACAGGAAACAAAGCATTAATAACCCCCCCCCCGCACCCCCTACCCCACCCTCTCCCGAACCCCTTCATTCCCGGTCCGGGCGGACATAACCTTCAAAAGCCCCCGACCGCCATCTACCGATCCGTTGGATCACCTCACCCCCCAACCCTGCAGCCTCCGTGCTGGTCGCCGCCCCAATCCGGAAGGAATGGGACGCGTACTGCCGCTCAGCACAGCCCAATCGCCGCAGGGCCAAGCGCATCACCGCCGTAAACTGGAACTGCGTGACCGGTTTCCCATCCGCATGACAAAACAGGAAACCCACCACGTCAGGCCGCTGGTGCATATATTCCGCCAAATTACGCACCGGGCAAGAACTAAGCCCAGGAAGAGCCCTCAACAGCACTTCCCTTCCCTCACCGCATGGATCAGTCTTCGAGCGCACCAGAAAAATGCGCACCGACGCTTCCTGGATTTCCACATGCTGCACCTCCAACCCATCCCGGGCCACCCCCCTACCGGACGTAGGGACCAACTCGCTAACCCGAAATGCCCCGAAGAAAGCCGTAACAAATAACGCCCGAAACAACGCCACTTCAAATTCAGAAGCCGCCACCTCCATCAATACCTCCCACATACGCGCCAGCAAGTCATGAGATATGGGGCGGCGCCAGTCACGAACAGGCGGCCGTTCTTTCACCCACCCGGCTAACAGCCGCTTCACCAAAAACGATGTACTAGGACTGCCCCATCCTGCCGCTTTGCTGAAAAAAGAGAAACCCGCCAAAGCCGCCCTCACGGACGTCCGAGACCAGCCATGCCCCTTTGCCCACACTATGAATGACCCGAACAACTGCGCTTCGCATCTGCCCCCCCTCCATCCGTGCTCCCATAAAAATTCCTGAACCATGGCATACCCGCGCTCATACGCCACCCACGTACCTGGAGCTACTGAGGACCGTAGCAAATTCATCACTCCTGAGTCCCAACCCGCCAAAGGTGCTCCGGCACCACCGCCGATGACGCGTCCACTCCGGGGGCCAAGGCTCGACACTGCGCCCACTGAAAACGGGACAAAGCATCAGCTATGGCATTCTGCGCTCCCGGCACATGCCGTGCCCACGCCGTAACGTTGAGACGCAAACAGGCTAGCACAAATAACTGCATTAATGCCGCTACCCGAGGACAGTTAGGCAACTGTCAATTAATCACCTGTACCACCGTGGCGTTGTCACACCAAAAGACCACTTTCTATCCCGCAACCTATCCGGCCACACCCAGAATGCCACCACTATCGGGAACAACTCTAGGAAGATCACATTACGGGTCAGCCCACACTCCTTCCACACTGGCGGCCAGGCCGCCGCACACCACGACCCTTGGCAGTATAACCCAAAACCGCCTGCTGCGTCTGAGAACAACTGCAGGTCAGCGTTCGACAGCTCCGGCGCCTGCACCAGCGCGCAGCCATTAAAATCCGCCAGGAAGGACTCCCACACCCGCATATCCTCCCTCATCCCCAACGTCACGCGGATATGATGATGTGAGCGCCGCACACCCCCCATGGCTAATGACAGCCTACGCGCAAAAGGCCTCCCCATAGCAATCACCCGGCAGGCAAAATTCAAATGACCCACCAAAGCCTGCAGATCCTTCAGGGTCACTTTAGAGGCCGAACCCACTGCCGCCACCAAAGCCCGTAGCCTTACCACTTTATCTAGCGGCAAACGCACCAAGAATTCCACCGAATCTATTTCGATCCCCAGAAAAGAAAGGCGCGTCACCGGCCCAAACGTCTTCTCCCCCGCCAACGGAACCCCAAACTCGGCAGCCATCTCCTGGAAGGATCCCAACAAAGAGGCACAGATCGCCGACTGCGGAGGCCCAACAAACAAGAAATCATCTAAATAGTGCACTACAGACTCACACCCCGATCGCTGTACGAGCACCCAATGTAGGAAGGAGCTAAAAGCCTCAAAGTAAGAACAGGAGATAGCACAACCCATGAGCAGACACTTATCATAATAAAACTGGTCATCAAATTGAAATCCCAGTCACGGAAACGCTGACGGGTGCACCGGAAGCAGCCGGAAAGCCGATTCGATGTCCACCTTCGCCATCCGTGCCCCCTTTCCACACCTGCGCACCAGCTCTAATGCCTCATCAAACAACGCATAGCGCACTGAACACAGCTCCCGCGGGATATGGTCATTCACCGAATCCCCAGGCGGAAAGGACAAGTTGTGGATCAGACGGTAACAGCCAGGCTCCTTCTTTGGGATGACCCCCAAAGGCGACACAATGAAAAGCGAAAAGGGGGGGTGGTCAAAAGGGCCAGCCACTCTGCCCAAGGCACATTCCGCCGCAACCTTACTGCGTGCCACCTCCGCCAAGCTCCGCACCGAGCTAGCATTACTACCCCACACCTCCTCCACCCTCCCCTGAAACGGAATCCGAAATCCTTCCGAGAAACCCAACCCTAACAGCCTCGCCTCCGTGCCATGCCCTGAACCTGCATATCTCTCCAACCACGGCTGCAACGCCTGGAGTTTAATGGGGGTAGGTGCCAAACCCCCATTCCCCCCATTACTTACCCCCCCTGTCGCCCCGGCCACTGCCTTCCGACTACACTTCGTCGCCGAGTGACCCGCCCCACAGAGGGAGCACGCGTGCCGGAACTTACAGTCCGGGAAGGGGCAGGATGATTTATTAAAATGCCAGCATACATCTCCCCCCGGCCCACTTTTGGGCGACCCTGGCAGTGCCCCCGTTGCCCGAAAGGACCGAAAGGGCGCCACCGAAGCCTGACCCCCCACTCTGCTAAACCCTCCTGCACCACTCGCACTACTCCGTTTCGCCGACATCTGTGTCAGCCAGAGATTAATATCCTTCATCCCCCATGACAACTGCCTATTTTCTTCCATCATATCCCGGAATTCCTCATCATAATTGAGCCAAGCCCAGCCCTCGTGCGCCTGTGACGCTGCCAGGATGGCATCAGCGTAAGCCAACAACTCCCCATACTTACTCGGGTCCGCATGCCCACACACACTCGCCATATGCAAAAAAGCGTGGGTCCAATTCAACGTATTGCGTGAGACCTTCCGCACTCTCCCTGCCTTCTCGTCATCCTTGCGCTTTTTCTTACTCTCTCCCGAGCGCTTTCTCTCATCCAAAAGCCAGAAAATATCAATATACCGGCGTTTTAGTATTCGCCGCCTCAATTTGTGTGGCACCCCCTCCCACAATTCCGCGCAACGCACCACCGAGGACACCGACCCATCCCCTGCCCCCTCCCCATCCCCGAACCATTCGACGAACTCGCCAACGACGAGGAAGACGAGCTCCGTCTACAACGATGCCTGTGCTTCCTCTTTGCCTTAACCTTGCCCCCCCCCCCGGAGCCGCCTCCCCCCCTTCCCCCAATGCGCCTCCACCATCTCCCACCCCCCACCCCCCCGTGATCCCCCCAGACTCACCATCCGCAACGCGCTCACCAGCCACTGGCATTGCCACAGTCGCGCTGGACTGCTCCGCACCCTGGGCCATCGACCGACTGCTGCACGCCTCACCAGCTGCCGTTACACCACTCGCTGGCACCTGCCAAGAAAAAGAAGCACCACCAGGAGGACCCATTCCATGCTGCCCAGCCCCCCAACCTATCCCACCCCCTAGCGGCCATGCAGACGTACCGAGACCCCCTGTGGCCCAGTTGGCCTCCCCATGCAGGCAGCCCCCCTCTACCCGGGAACCCCATCCCGCTCCAATCCCCCCACCCGAGCCCGCCGGGTCCCATCCCCATGGGCTGCCCAGCTACTGAGGGCCAACCCAGCCACCCTTGCCCGCCCGGACCCCCCGGGGCCACAGCACCCGCCCCTTGGGGGCTGAATGGAACCCCCATTGCCAATTCCAACCCCCCCAGCTGTCCCGGCACTCTAGCACTATCCACCCGGCTCCCCTCCACCCCCCTGGCCCCTCCCGATCCTTGCCCAACCTGCCCGTGGCACCCGACCTCCCCCTCCACACCCCCCTCCAACCCTACACCAGAAACCCCCCTATCCAGCCCCCCACGGCCCCGCCTACTGCCCCTCCCTCGTAGTCTCGCCGTTCCCCTGGCCACCCGAGCAGGCTGCACAACAGCCCCAGCTCCTGAGGACACTCTAACCCCCCGAGACCGGCCTCTCGCTCCCAGAGTGCTACCACCAATGCCCCTGCCCCTCTGCCGCTCCCCCAAACCCTTCGACGAGCGCACCATGGCCGCCCGCGCTACCTGCACCCCCAAGCACCCTCCCCTGACCAGGACCTAAGGGATTGCAGGAATATTCCTATGTTTGTTTATTTTATTATTATTATTTTTTTATTATAAAGGATAACCCCCTGCTGTCCCAATAGCCCCCAGCAAACCGAGATCACAAGTAACCCGGCCCTCCCCCAGGCACCTCTGGCTCCCAAGCACCCCCTTGTATAGCGGGGTGAGTGTCCAGTGTTTCTTCCCTTTTGATTAATTTATTTTAAATATGCCTCCCCCGGACCAACCCCCACACACCCGATCGCCGAAATAAACCCCCCCCCCAACACCCACTCTCACCGCCCACCGTCCCGATGCCGCACTCTTCCAGCTAACGCCGAGCCGGGAGCCCACAGAAACGCTGCCGTCCCTGCCGAGGAGCCGCACCAAAAAGGCCTGACCACGCGGCTCCTCGGCAAACCCGTCCCCAACCCCCAGCCTCTCATCCAATAACATCGCTCCCCGGCCTACCAGGGAGCGATCACTCTGCCTCCTTACGGCCCCCCCCCCCCCGACTCCCCTGTCACGTGCCGGAGGCCGAGGCCGGGCCCGGGCCCTGGTTACTGGCGGCCGCGGGGACCCGGCCCGCGGCCTGGCACATCTCTGTACAAATCCATGCCCAGTCTTTCACTCAAGTAAGCAAGTGGCATCCTGTTTTCTATAGTCCCCTAATTACTAATTCCACATACTTTGCTAGGATATAGATGCACTCCCTTCCCTGAATTCTATTCCAGGGATCCAATAACGTATACAAAGCTCAGTCTCTGCCATTGAGGAGGAATAGCCAACTACAAGGTGGCAGAGCAGCCTAGAAGTTAGAGCTATGAAATGAGAACCAGAGAAGCCAGCGTATATATCCTGCTAACACTCCTTTTGATCTTGGGCCATCACCTCAGCCTCTATTACCTCAGGTACAAACATAGGGTTATGCTTACTAATGTTAATGTGTGTTATTACGTATTAATTTGATCTAACACAGGTCTCATTGTCAATGGGACTGATTTATCAATTACATGTCAAAACACATTAGCAAATTTAGCCCTTAAATTGTAAGTCCTTTGGGGAGATGGATATACCTACTGTACTTGAATGTGACTCACTTTGAACTACCAATGGAAAGCCGTGTACTAAATCCAAATAAATAACTGAAGACGAGTTTCATAAGACTCATCATGTACATGGTGTGTTGCTGGCAGAAGGTGTTTGAGATGAATAGATTGTCGGTCTTGCAGAATTCTATTAGTCTTTCTCCAGCTTCATTTCTGCTGCCAAGTCCATATTTTCCAACCACTTTGCCTTCTTCTTTGTTGCCAAGTTTTGCATTTCAATCATCCATGACTATCAGGATATGCTGCTTGCATGTTTTGTCATTTTCAGCGTGTACTTGTTCATAGAACTCATCCACTTCTTCTTCTTCTGCAGCTGTTGTTGGGACATATACCTGAATAATAGTTGTGTTGATGGGCATTCCACATAGATGAACAGAAATTAAGCGTTCTCTTACTGCATTTTATTTCATCACAGTTCTTGCAAGTTTCTTCTTAATTATAAATACAACACCATTTCTTCTTTGTCTTTCATTTCCAGCATAGTATACCATGTGATCATCAGACGCAAAGTGCCCAATACTAGTCCATTTCAGTTCACTGACAAGGGAGAGGAAGAAGAAAAGAGAGGAAGGCAGGCAGAGGGACCCAGAGAGAGCAGGAGAATTAGGGTAGAGAGTTCTGAGGGAAGGCATGTTGATAAATCCAGGTCTTCAGGCCATTCTTAAATTTTGGGAGAGAAGGTTCAAGATGGAGAGGAAGAGGAAGAGAATTCCAGAGGGAGGAACAGAGGTAGGCAAAAGAGGAGTTTTTGTAGATAACAAGATGGAAGGCAGAAGGAGGGGGAAGAAAAAGAAGATCAATGTGGAAGGAGCGGAAGATACAGGAGGATTGATATGGTGAGATCAAGGGAGAGAGATAGGGTGGGCAAGCTCAGTATAAGGCACAGTGGACAAGAGTAAGGATCTTGAACTAAGTACAGAAAGAAATCGGGAGCCAGTGGAGACAGATCAGAAAAGGAGAAACATGATCAGAACGGTGAGCATTAGAAATATGCTTGGCTGCAGTTGATTGAATCAGTTGGAGTTGATGGGAGAGACTGATGAAGATGGAGTTACATTAGTCAAGATGGGCAATTACCAAAGAGAATATGACCAGAGTAAGTTGGGGAATAGTGAGAGAAAACATAAGGAACAAAGACAATGGAAACCTAGGAATGAGGACTGTGATATGGAATTTATATGAGCCTTGAAGGAAGGAACAGAGTCCAAAGAAATGCCCAGGGTTGTAATATTGAGAAGAGAGGTGGAGGAGAGAAGAGGAAGGGAGGGGGAGGAACAAGGAAGTGGATAGAGTGGGGAAGGTGATGGCTTCACATTTAGAGACGTTCAGAAGGAGGTGATGATCAAGAAGCCAGTGATTTACAGCCTGCAGGCAGGATTGAAGAGGAGAGATATCAGAAGAAGAGGACTGAATGGTGTAGAGGATTTGAATGACATCAGCATACACGAAAGGGGTGCATGCAAAAGATTAAATTAAGAAAGGCAATATAGCAGGAAAGACATTAGAAAGAATTGGAGCCAGGAGAGAGCCTTAGGGTACCCCGGAGAGCAGAGGGAAAGAGCCTAGAGTCCAAAGAGATTTGAAAAGAGCAGCCAGAAAGATAGTGGAAAACCCATTTAAGGATTGTTCCACTGAGACCAATGGAGCAGAGGTATTGGAGAAGGAGATTGTGGTCGACCAGATCAAAAGCAGAAGACAAGTCCAGGGTGACAAGGATAATGGAATTACCATGATCATGGAAGATCCATATTTTGTTAAGAAGGGTGCAAAGTAGGGGTCTGTGCTGTGGCCAGGATGAAACCTGGCCTGATGGGGGGTGAAGGGCCAGAGTTTTATCAAGAAAGAGAGTCAGCTTGGAGAGAAAAATATGTTCAAGGAGTTTAGAGAGAAAGGCTAGATTGGAGCTAGAACAGAACTTAGAGGGAAGCAAGAGATCAAGGGAAGACTTCTTAAGGAGGGGGCATATGATAGCATGTCTCCAAACAATACATTTCTATGTGAGAAGCCATTCCATCTTCTGCAGAATAGAAACATTGATATGATGAAACACAACAATGAGTGAACTGCTCCTTTCAAACTTTCTCTTCCCTTCTCTCTGCCCTTCCAGTCAAAGACACACATAAATATACTTACACACACACATAAGCACTCACACACACACAAACAAAACACAGGCACATATACATACTGACACAAACCAAACACAGACACATATACAAAACACAAACACACATGCACACACACACATATTTTCCATGCCATGTACCCCCTTCCCCCACTGCTGCTATACTCTATCCCTGTTTTCTGTTGTAAATTTTCATATAGTAATTTTCTTAATAATTGCTATGTACAGTGACATATAGTGAATGACGATATAGTTTGCTGGTGGTTGCTTTGTGAACTACCAACTAGTGGAAGAGATGTATAGCGATACCTGTTGCCCAGTGGCGTAAATTGCACCCAAGAAGTCCCTGCAATGCGAGGGGCGTGGGCAGAAAGGGGGCCCACATAGCAGCAGCAGCAGCAGTGTGGCAAACTTATTTTAACAGTGTGACAAGCTTACTTTAATCAATTTCACCATACCAAACATAACAATTGTGAACAACACAAAATCAACTAATGCCATACCTTGACGATACTGCAAGTTCGACAAGAAAGAATTCCTAGATGAAATCACACCACATCTCTCCTCAGATACTTCAGACCTAGACGCCCTCATAAAAAATTGGAACTCAATTATAGGGCAAGCCGCATCAGAACCACTCAAAGATACTACACACAGGAAATGGAAAAAGAGTGCAGTCTGGTACACCCAAGAGTTCAGAAATACAAAAAAGCTAGAAAGAAACTAGAGAAGAACAAAGCAACCATACATGCAAATAGACTACATAAAAAAGCTAGATGAATACTGTTGCGGCATCAATAGAAATAAGAGAGAGTACCATACAAAACTCCTAATGGCATCTCTAAACAAGCCAAGAGAGTTGTTTGAAATTGTTAAATCACTAATTAAAACTCCAAAAACTGATGGGACAGTACTCACACCAAGTCCTCAAGCAATGGCCACCTACTACATGGGAAAAATAAGTAAATATCCTACAAAAATAGCATACCCCAAATCATACACACTGATACAAACACTTCCTGGATATACTTTTCACTAATCTCCTCAAACCAACTTGAAAGCATTATAGCAAACCTGAATACAACAACTTTAGTCATCGATCCGTGCCCCATAGGCTGGATAAAGACAACATGTGAGGAACTCACTCCCAGAATACTCAAGCTGGTAGATTCATCACCAACACAAGAATACATGCCCAAAGAATTCAAAACTGCTTCAATTTGACAAACACTACAAAACCCTTCACTGAATAAATCAGACCCAAATTCATATAGACCAATTTCTAGCCTACACGTTTTAGCAAAAATAATAGAAAAAGTGGTACAATACCAACTGCAGGAACACGTCAACAAACATTCACCACTTGACCCTCACCAACATGAGTTTTGAGCTGGACACAGCATGGAAACACTTCTCATAGCACTCGTGGATAGGGACTCTACATGCAAAAAACGGGTTTCATCTTAATATTCCTGGACATTGCAGCTGCCTATGACTCCTTAAACCTCCTCCTAAACAGACTCCAAGAGATTGGAATTAAGGATACAACCTTACTATGGTTTGTCATACCTAACTGACCGGAGACAACAGGTAAAAATAGGTAACAATGCATCTAAACCATATACACAAAGACAGGGATCTGCTCTATCAGCTCTATCAACCTCTACATACAACCTATCTGCAAGAATCCAGAGGAACATTATTCATTACCACATTTAAGAAAATCATTTTTATTGTCCTTATTCCACATACCATACCAGAACATCAGAAACAGGGTACAACAATAAACTCTGCAACCGTACAACAAAGAACTGCATCAGCATGGAATGTATACACCAGAAATGCAGAAACCCTCCCCCCCACACCCCCACCCAGCCCCACCCCTCCCCCCACCCGGGGCCCCCGCCCGTCCACTCCTTTGCAGAAGGGTCCGCCCCCTATCCCCCTAACACAGGGAGCAGGAGAAAGCATACACTACCTTGTCAAAACCGCCCCCCTCCCCCCACCCACCCCCCAAACCCCAAGGAGCACCCCACCGCCCCCCAACTATCCTACCCCCCCCCACTACCCCCCTCCCCAAGCCACCCAACAGCTAACAGGCACAGGACTAACACCACTAAAGCCCAACCTAAAGCCACACATGATAGATGCACCAGAAGCGGAAAAGGAGGAATAGAGGAAAAAAGGGACCCCACTCCCCCGCCACCTACATGCCTCACCCGCACCCTCACCGTCGTCCACCGGCCACTGAAGCAGAAATAGAAACTAACGGGAGGCTCCCTCCCTGGGTGACCCCCCAAATTTTCCCACACTTGTCCACTGCCCCCCCCCCCAAGGGCTCTCGCTGTACATGATTCCATGTCACGCAAATCGATCATGGTTCGTTCCCACTCTGCCACCCCCGGGGCCGTAGGTTCCAGCCAGTGCCGCAGGATACACCTCTTGACCATCAGGAACCCTTTCTCACAGAGTCGCAGTTCCGCTCGTGTCCCCTGCATGTCATCCTCATTTAACCCAAAAAGCCCCCACATAGGGGAGACCTGCACCACACGCCCCAACCAAGCACTCAATCTAAGCCCCACCGCCCTCCAGAGCCCCTGGATATGGACACAGCGCCAAAAACGATGCGCCAGGGATCCTACTGCAAGCCCACACAGAGAGCAACAGCCCGTTGCGACCAGACCAACTTTCGCCGCCCAGACATTATGTCCATAGGCTCTCCACAGAAACTTATATTGCATTTCCTGACTCCGAGAGGCCCTTTATACCCACAAACGCAGTCACCAGCCGCTCGACAGTCATCTCAGCTATGCCATCGCTCTGCCATCTCCCCGCCAAGTCTTCGAGCAGTTTCTGATCATCTCCAGACCGGCCCCCTGGAAACAACTCCCGCCGGAGGGAAGAAACCGAGATCTTCCCCACCTGAGCCTGAAAGAAGTCGAGCATACTGCCCCTCTGCAACACCGCGCTACTAAGCACCTGCAGGCTACGCACATAGTGTCTGACCTGCAAGTAAAAATAAAAGTCATGCCTCGACAGGTGATACCGCTCCTGTAGAGAGAGAAAGGACTCCAGCTCTCCCCCACCACCACTCCGTAAATGCCCCACATACAGCACACCTTTCCGGGCCCACTCCTTTACCACTCGCCCCTCGAGCCCTGTACGGAAATCAGCATTACCAGCAAGGGGTAGGCAATCTGTCCACTGCCAGGACGCCCCTCTGTACTGACAGAGAAGTTTCCACGCCCTCATCAAACCGCGACAGCAATAGGACTCCCGCCAGCCACTCTGCAGAGCTCGCCGAGCACAGTGCAAAGACTTAACCGGATGATTGCTGCCCGCCAAATCCGCCAACAGCTCTAGCGGCAAAATCTCCCCTTCCCCCCCAACCAAATCACGCAACGCCCGGGTGAGGTACACCAAGTTGTAGGCCCGCATCGAGGCCAAGCCTGCACCCCCTAGATCCACTGGCTTCATTAACGTAGCTAAGGCAATCCGGGGCCGACGGCCCCTCCAAAGAAACCACACCAAGTGAGCCTGTAACACTTGCAAGTCTTGCCACACGAGCCACACTGGGTTATGTCGAAGAACATAGAGCCACCGGGGGACTTCCACCATATTATAGAGGGCTATACGGCCCTTGAGAGATAGCGGCAGGTCCCGCCATTTGCGAAGTCGCTCAATAGTACCAGCTAATAGAGGCCGAACGTTGGCCGGATATAAACCGGTCATAGAGGCCGTAATCTGAATACCCAGATAGCGAAACTGGCCCTCCGCCCACATCAAAGGAAAGGCTCCAATCCACCGGGGCCGCACCTCCCCGCCAACATCCAACACTAACGATTTAGCCGGATTGACCTTCAACCCCGAGAAAGACCCAAACCAAGCAATGTGAGACAGTGCGCTCTCCAAGGATTTTTGGGGGTTAGTTAAGCACAGCAACATATCATCCGCAAACGCACTAATGCAGATTCCACCGCCTCGCCATTGGATTCCCTGGATATCATCAGATTGCAGCAAAGCTAACAGAAGCGGCTCAAGCTGTAGGACAAAGAGAAGGGGCGAGAGGGGGCAGCCCTGCCATGTTCCCCGCTTTAGAGCAAAGGAGTCAGAGCGGTCTCCCCCCACTGTGATAAAGGCAAGAGGTTCGGCATAGAGAGCACGTATCCAAGCAACAAGCTCACCCACTAGCCCAAATCTCCTCAACGCCTCAAACATGTAAGGCCAGGAGACCCTATCAAAGGCCTTTTCAGCATCCAGGCTAGCGAGCAGCAAAGGCTGCCCCAACCGAACACACCTCTCTACTCCCCAGAGTATACTATTGATGTTTTTAGAAGCTACCCGACCTCGCACAAAGCCAGCCTGATGATCGCCCACCAATTTAGGCACAATAGCCTGTAACCGCTCCGCTAGCACCGAGGCTAAGATTTTCAGATCACAATTGATCAAAGAGATTGGCCGGTAGGCAGCCGGGTCCAGGGGATTCTTGCCCTCCTTTGGAATAAGGGAAATGGAGGCGGTGCACATGTCTCTAGGGAATTTCCCCACTTCTAAAACCTCAGCATACACAACCGCCAGAGTGGGGGCGACCTGAGCCTCCAAGATCTTATAGAACTCAGGACCATATCCATCTGGGCCCGGCGCCTTATATGGCTTCCCCGTCCGGATAACTCTCTGGACTTCTCCCCCTGTAATAGGCCGGTTTAAGTCTAACAAATCAGCCTGCGACACTTGAGGCAGCTTAACTCGGTCCAAAAACCTCTGCTCCTCCTGCCTATCCTCTGCTTCAGGGGTGTATAGGACTTCATAGAACTGACGAAATACCTCCGCTACCTTTTTTGAGTCACTATGGGTCTTCCCTGCTGGATCCTGGATCACCGCCACCACCTTGGTGCCTTTCCCTTCGCGCACCAATCTCGCCAAGAGCCTACCCGAGCGATTCCCAAAGCGGAATAATTGATGTCGATAATATTCGAGAGAGTGCACCACCTGCTCCCGGAGCTTATCATTCAGGAGCCTCTGAGCCTCCAGATAGGCCCGCAGCCCCTCCCCTTTCCATCCACCCACTGCTGTCTTCTTCAAGCCCACAAGGTCTCGGGTTAACTGTAGAATATCACTGTTGAGCTTCCGCTTTTCCCGCGCCATATAGGCAATAATCTGCCCCCGCATTACCGCCTTCCCAGCCTCCCAGAACAGGGCCAATGAAGAGCAACTGCCCTCATTGAACTCAAGGTATTCCTCCCATTGTCGCTTCACAAAATCCTGAAAAGCCAGATCATGCCACTTCTGCCTGGGGAAAGCCCACTTATAACCGCCTGGGGGCCGCCCTTTCCAATCCACCCACACCATGGCATGGTCTGAAATTACAATGGGCCCCATCTCTGCACTCAAAACGTTCCCAAAGGCACTCTCCGACACTAAAATGTAGTCTATCCTAGACCATGTTCCATGACTCCGGGAGAGATGTGTATAATCACAGTCCCGCTCATGGAGCACTCGCCAGGCATCCACTAAGTTACCCATTTGACAGAGATAACTGACCCCTCTCCGAACCCATCCCCCCCACCTGCGGGCTTGACTTATCTAACTCAGGATCATGCGGGCAGTTGAAATCGCCTGCAAGGACAATCGGCACTGCCGGGGCTGCATCTATCCTCTGCACAATGCGGCGAAAGAACGCGTGATCATATATGTTGGGGGCATATATGTTTCCAAGAAGCATCTCCACGCCATTCACCCGCACATGCAGAAACAGATACCTGCCCCGCTCATCCGCTTCTTCTGTTAACACCTCTATCTGGAGCCCCTTTCGGACTAAGATAGCCACTCCCTTCCGTTTCCCCCCCCACTGATGCCGCATATACCTGACCCACCCAATCCTTCCGTAATTTGCAGTGCTCCACGGGGGTTAAATGCATTTCCTGCAACAGTGCGATATGGGCTTTCGCCTTTTTCAGCCCCTGCAACACTTTTGTCCGTTTTACCGGTGTCTTAATGCCCCCCACATTCCAGGATATAATACGCAGCTCAGGTCCCATGACCAGGAAAGAGAAAGATATGCTCCCAAAAAAGAATAAAACTACCATCCCATACTGCCAGGGGCCGCCCAGCCACAACCCCCAGAGCAACGCTAGCCATATGCCATATTGGTGAAATAACTGCAGCAGGCTGCCTAATACTGTGGACCATCCCGTGCTGAACACCCCCCCACTGAGCCATCTCCCCCCCCTACCTCCCCCTCCACCCTTCCCCCTCCCCTACCCCCCCTTTCCGATCCCCCAACCCCCCTTCCCCCCCTCCTCCCCCACCCAATCCCCCCCCCTTTAAAACTATCACCACCTACTCCCCGGCTCCGAGTTAGCCGAGGTCGAGTCCTAACTGATGCTACAGGGGTGTCCCGAACAGAATGTCTACTCACACGGCCTAACAATGCGCATGTTCCTAACACACATCAACAACACATTTAAACATATAATACTGTCAAACATAGCACACAATCCCTCCTCCCCACAAAGCAGCCCAAGGTAACAGTCACAAGCCAGGCCTCATACCACCATTAAAACCCAGTGGCCCCACACAAGCCGGGCCTGCACTCCCGCTATAAGGCAGTCCACACGCTCCACAGCATCCCCGAACTCTGCTCTGCTTGCTTTCAGCAGCTCCACTGCCCACGCTCAGGTCGCGGCCGCCTCTGCCGCGCTGGAAGACCCCAACTGATGCACAAAGCGCTCCGCAGCCTCCGCTGAGTCAAAGACATAGTTCTTGCCTTGGCTAAAAATTCACAGGGATGCCAGGTAGGCCAAGGTGAAGAGCACCTTCTGCTTGAAGAGGGATGAGCAGATGTTAGAGAAGGTCTTCCGCTTTGCCGCCACTTGCGAGGAATAATCTTGAAAGATAAGAAGCCACTGGTTGTCAAAACGAAGCTCCCCCTTTTTCCGAAACTCCTGCAGGATCCGCATCTTGTGCTGAAAGTTGAGGGCTCGCAGTATCACCACCCGCGGTCTACTCAACCCCTCGCGGCGGGGCCCCATGCGGTGAGCCCGCTCAATCTTAAACTGTCCCACGAGCTCTCCCAAGCCCAGTTCTTCTGGCAGCCATCTTTCCAACCAGGGAAGCAACATGTGCTCTGCTTGGGACTCAGGTATGCCGACAATCCGCAGGTTGTTCCTCCTAGACCTGTTTTCCAGGTCATCAACTTTAAGTTGCAGGGCTTCTATCAGCTTACTGTGCTCCAGCCGAGCATGGTCCTGGCGCCCTTCGCCATCTTCCAGAGAAGCCACCCGGTGCTCCAGCTCCTCCACTCTTTCTCCAAACTCGGTCAATGCTTCTCCCACACCCTCCAACTTTTTCAGAATCATATCAAACTTGGGGTCGAGTAACTTGACCACCTCCTTAGCGAGCTCCTCTGGCGCCGAGTCAGAGCCTTCTCCTCCAGGGGAGGCGGGCTGTAGTGCTGTCGAAGGCCCCGGCCCCGCTCGGTTCACTCGCTCGCGGTCTTTTTTCTGTGCCAACGGCATATCTACTGACCACTGCCAAAGTCCTTCGATCCGCCGATGCTTCAACGATAAGGCCGGCTCGGTTAAAAATCACTTCCCAGACAAAAGGACAGTCAATTAGCAGGTTAATACCGAGACACCCCCGGAGCGAGCAGGCAAGCGTCCTCGCTCACTCAGGCATCACGTGGACTCCTCATTACCACATTTATACAGAAATAGTAACATGCTTCAATGATATTGTTCATTTCTATCTGAACACAATCTACATATCAACTAGGCAGAAGTCCTTTATATCTCAAAGGACAAAACCTTCAATCCATCAGCTACTCTAAAGGTAAAAGATGCATCTTAAAGTAAAAAATGAAGTGAGATACTTGGGTATCACACTAGATCAGCAACTAAGCATGACTACCCATATTAAAAATACCATCAGAGCAATTTATTCAAAGCTAAAAATACTGCAATATCTGTGGCCCCTCCCATCCACAAACAACTTCCGAATAACCCTGCAAGCAATGATTTACCCATACTTGGATCTCTGTAACAGTATCCTGAAAGGACTTCTGAAACAATCCATACACTTTCTGCAAATGGCATAGCACACAGTTGCAAGAATCATTTTCCAAGCCCCTATACATGATCATATCACCCCAATATAAAACAGCTTCACTGGCTACCAATAGAAAACAGAATAAAATTTAAAATCTTACACACAGCATTCAAAATCCTGCAGAATGCCTCTTCTACATACTTGAGATCTTTCCTCCAAACTAAAGCTGAAACCAGAGCCCGTAGAAGCTGTGCAAAAAACACACTATTGGTACCACAGGAATATACAAGAAGTAATGCAGTTACATCCATAACAGCCTTCTCACTCTACACACCAGGTCTCTGGAATGCACTTCCAGAGAATATAAGAACCTCTACAGATCCACATTCCACATACACTCTGCAAACTTCTAAAAACATTCCTATTCAAAGAGCACTTTGAGGAATCGGTAACCTGATTAAGTCTCCTCCCAGGATAATAAAACCTAGTTACACAGTCCACACAACTGCTAACTAGACCACAATGGACCAAATATTAAGTTCTATTATTATTGTTACATGTAATTGTTTCTTGGTTCGATGTAAACTGCTTTGATTCTGGAAAAGCGGTATATAAGATCACATAAATAAATTTTGCTGTGCCGCTCCGCTCTTGTAAGTTCGCCACGGGGAGCGCAGGCCCAGTGGTTGTTCCCCACCAGGCCGAAGTTTCGCGAGACTTTGGTCTGGTGGGGAATAGCCACCGGGTCCACGTTCCCTGCTGAACACTTACAAGCATGGAGCAGTGCAGCAAACATGATAAAGTAAGTTTGCTTCACTGCTACTGCTGTTGACGCTGCATGGGGTGCCACTGCATGAAGGGGGGGCTCATATTGGGGGGTGCACCACTGCTGTGACCATGGGGGGGGGCTCTCGGCAAAATTTTGCTTGGGGACCCCTCATTGTAACTTATGCCACTGCTGTTGCCATAAGACAATGGCACTCTATGATTAACCTGTAAACTCCATTCTTTGAAATTTGCTGACAGGCACATCTAATGGCCTTGGTTTCATTTTATTATTCTTTCCATACCAACAGAATGCCACTGTATTCAAATCCCTCCACCCTCTTCCCTCCAGATCAGAGACACATACAAAGAAAACACAGATACACACATGCACACAGTGGGGTTGGAAATAATTCTAGGAGCCATGCTCCACGTGCTTTTCCAGCTTGTTTGAGATTTGTTAACAAATAAATAAAATAGATTATAAATCTCTCGTATTTTAATTCAGTAACCATGTCAACATTCTGCCAGCAAGTCATTTTCAAGAAGTGCCTACAAAGATTTCCCAATATTCCTTTAACTGATAGTGGGCAAAGTTTGAATTTCAAGGCAATGATTTTATTTTTTTCTCTTGGCTCTGGTAATAATATAGTCAATTAAAACAGCTTCCTATAAGTACTTCTTTCACTTGTTAAACAGATCCAGTACATAATTTGGTTGATGTTTTTCTGAAATCACCTTACTGTCTCTCTGGAAATGCTCTGTTTGGGTAAGAGAGGTATCCCACCTTGGGGAAATATTGGCAGGCAAGCCTTTCCCTTGGCAGCCTTTTTTGTAAATTAGCATGTTTGTTCTGGTAAGTCAAGCAGATTTGTCATGTATACTGTACTGGAAAATTTCTCCTGTACTGGGGGATGGGTACAGTTGAATCATTAAAAGGAAAAAATCAAGCAATTTAAGGAACAAACTAAACACAGCAAAGGGATCAGAACAGCAATCTTGGGTGTTAGACTAATTTAAGAAATATTCAAATGTCAGCAAGTTGAGCTCAATAGACTAATGTCTTCTTTTATATTAGTAGTATTGACAAAGTGTATTTTAATACTTTATCTGACAATGAAAGCGAGCAGAGTTATCATTCCCTATCTTCTTTTCCATTTGTATTTTGCTCTCAAAGAGGAATAATTTGTTTGAAGGTTTTGAAAACTCCTGCTTAGTCATGTTCTGCTTATTTGGTTCGTAAGTAAGTCAGTCTTCTGAGTTCTGATCATACTCAGCGAGCTATGCCTTTATCTCCCTAAAAGGTGCAACATCAGAATACATTACATCAGCTGCTGGGTGAACTTGAGCTAAGAGACTTAGGGGTATGTTTACTAAACAGCGGTAGCGACTTCCGTGCAATATCGGAGCTGCAGTCCCATTGAATTCATATCGCATGGAAACTGCTACCACTGTTTAGTAAGCATGTCCCTTAGAAACTCAAGGCATGGCCATAATTAGGGTAGGTGAAAATATCCAGAAAACAGTGTCAAGCTATCTTCCCATGAAAAACACACAATATACCAAACCCAAAGGTAGCGGGGCTGATACCCTGAAATATATTTAAATAAATAAATAACTGCTATGGGAGACATCAAACACAGACCTCACAACAGCATAAAATCAACCACGTTATTCTTCTGAAATCACTGTTGGCAAATTGAAATGAATGGATGACGATGCCTCTTCCTGCCACACATCCACTGATAAGGTCCCAGGACTATCCGAAACTCCAACTACTGTAGTTAATTCAGGGCAACAGACTCATTTATATGTTGCTCATTCTGTTTCTATAAAAAAGAAGAATTTGCTAGAAATTACATTGGCATCATCATTACCAATCAAGATCATAACAGCAAACTCACCCATACCACACACTGCATGGGGGGAAAAACGCTGTCAGTTATATCCAAACCATCTTGGCGAACCCGATTTATAAAGGCCTACTTCAAGGGTACTGCCCTTTTGACCACTAAACAAGTTTGGATTTTTTTGAATTTAGACAGGAATGGTGCCATTGGATGCTGGTATCAGCCAATTGGAACTTATTTTGTGTTCCAGAGCATGGAACCCTTGAAGTCTGATCTTGATTGGTAATGATGATGCCAATGTAATTTCTAGCAATTTCTTCTTTTTTATAGGAACAGAATGAGCAACATATGAATGAGTCTATTGCCCTGAATTAACTACAATAGTTGGTGTTTTGGATAGTAGTGGTCCCCTGGGACCAGATGAGTGGACGTGTGGCTGCAAGAGACATCATCTGACATTCATTTCAATATGCCAACAGTAATTTCAGATGAGTAACATTTATGGTGTTGTGAATGTGATAAATGTTTAAGAACCAGATCAGGGAACTCTTTAAATTTTGCTTGGAAGAGTGTATATGTGGGCTTTCTGTCAGCCAAGCGTGACTTTTTTGGGAATATCATACAGCTCTTTTTTTAACATATTTTTTAAGTTGCATTATCAGAAAAAAATTACAAAGTATTGTTGTAGTATGTGCCCAGGAGGTAGATAATGAGAAGAAGCGACATGGACATTGTATTATCACTCAGCCCTGAGGTCTGCATTTGATGTCTCCCATAGCATTTGTTTACATAATAAGGGAGGCACACTTTTTATGCAAATGAAAAGAAAAAATCTAAGGCAATGAAATAGCTTTGTATAAAAGACCAAAGACCTAAAAATAAAATCATCAAATGAAAGAAGGGAATCAACAAATAGATAAGTTGGCATTTTTTCTAATGTTGATAGCACTGTTACAGCCTATATTAAACAAAGTTTATAGTACTTAGTCTTGGAAGGAAAATAGTTAAATCATAAGGTGCAGTACAGCCCTCATTTAACTTTCCCACTAATTAGTTTGGCATGCATTCAATTTCATCTTCAAATGTACTTGAATAATGGTTCTTGAAACACTCAAGAAGTGCAATTGAAATGCATTTGTGGGGAAGTTAAATGGCACATGTATGGTAAATGTGTTTTTTCTAATTGTTTTATGACTTGCATGAATTTTATGTATAACACAGCAAAGAAATGAAAACCTTTAAGAGATAGATTAAAAACTGATTACAGCTACTTACCATGGGATCCTGAGCAAAACCTTTAGCCTATTGTTTTTGTTGTTTCTGTTGTTAACTGCCATTGAGTCAGTGTCGACTCATTGCAGCCCTCTCGATAGCTGTCCTAAACTGTGTTCAGTCTTGTTAGGTGGTCATTGTTGACAGAGGGGCATCCATAGCTTCAGTTATTGTATCAATCCATTTCTTTGCTGGCCTTCTTCTTTTGCTTTGACCTTCAAACTTGCCAAGCATGATGTCTTTCTCTAATGATCTCTCTCTTTGCATGATGTGTCCAAACTACAAAAGTCAAAGTCTTGTCATCTGAGCATCTAAAGAAAGCTTTGGTTTGATCTCCTCTAGTACTGACTGGTTTGTAACCGGGGTATCCCGGATGCCTGGCTCTTCATGCCCAAAAGGAACACCCCACCCGACGCCCACACAATTAACACATCATCCCACCCCTCATCCTTCACAAAACATGCTCAAACAGAATTCTGGAACAACTTTTGGTCGCAGCTTTTTTAACCATATTATAACACCGGCACAACATGGGCCAACAAAACATTCGTAATTACCAACAAGACCCAACCCCCCACCACCCCATTCCGGATAATGCCCCCCACCAGTCATTTATTAGCAAGGTGATGCATCATCCTCTCCCCCTGCCCCTGCCGCCCACCTTGCCATATTATTAGCAAAGGCCGGCTCCACTTGCCTTACATCGGGCAGAGACCCCAACAGAGATGTCTCGCCCACCCTGGAGAGCACTCTGCACCCCTCAATGCGCCCTCATCCGTATATGCCCCGCCATCTCGGCGAGCACTATCTCAATACCCCGTGCCCGTACCAACTGACCACCCCCACCAGTTGCGACAACCACCCCCCCCCCAACATGATGGGTGGGTGGGCGGGACAAACCTTGCCGCTAGACGGGCAAGCAGGAGAAGGAAGACTGTGCTCTGACGGTCTCCCACTCGCCCTGCTTGCCCCACCTCCCACCACTGCCCACCAATAGAATCACCCCACGTGGCTGACATGGGACGATTCAAACGATGCCTCGCCGCTCGTCCTCTCCCCCCCCCACCCCCACCCCAATGCAAATGTCCGGCAGTGGTCCGGGCCCTGGTAACCCGGTTACATAACGGCCTCGGGACCCGGCCCTGCAGCGCGTCGACATTAACCGGGGTATCCCAGATGCCCGGCTCTTCATGCCCAAAAGGAACACCCCACCCGACGCCCACACAGTTGACACATCATCCCACCGCTCTTCCTTCACAAAACACGCTCACACAGAATTCTGGAACAACTTTTGATCGCAGCTTTATTAACCATATTATAATACCCGTCCAACATGGGCCAACAAAACATTCATAATTACCAACAAGACACACACCCCCCACCACCCCATTCCAGATAATGCCCCCCACCAGCCATTTATTAGCAAGGTGGTGTATCATCCTCCCCCCTGCCCCTACCGCCCGCCTTGCCATATTATTAGCAAAGGCCGGCTCCACTTGCCTTACATCGGGCAGAGACCCCAATAGAGATATCTCGCCCACCCTGGGGAGTACTCCGCTCCCCTCAATGCGCCTTCATCTGTACATGTCCCACCGTCTTGGCGAGCACTAGCGCGATACCCTGCCACAGGCACAAGGTAGCGCACCTAACCTTGTGCCGCCCCGCCCAAAGAAAGCTGCGACCAACACAACCCCTCCAACATTTCCTGCCAATCATTCAATAGCAAATCTTGTCCCACCAGAGAGGTGTACGCCATCAGTGCGATATAAGTCCGCGCACTTCACCTCCGCCCAAGGATGTTGCACCTGAGCCCGCTAGTGCTGGACCCAGCGCCTGATCTGTCTATTGACCTTGACCAGGCCTCGGGACCACCGACGCTGCAACCAAAAAATCACGAACCCGGGCAACAATTTCCATAACAGTCCGATGTCTCTCTGCACCGTCCGAATGAACTGCCTGCAGGAGAAATTGGATAGGTCATTGCCGCCCAGATGAATCATGAGTCCTACTCTTCACTGCCGCTGTCCTGCCTTCGACTGCACGAAGGATACCAGCTGCCACCAGTGCATGCCGCGCTCGCCCATCCACCACAGCCGAATGCTGGAAGTCGCCAATCCCAGATATAATCCAAGAGGGCGGGACATGGCCCTGTGCTCCGGCCAGTACATAAACGAGTGACTAATGATCCACCAATCTCCGGAATACGATCCATCTGCAACAAGAGAAAGCTGACTGCAACCAGCTGGAGACTCTGCAAAATGAATAAAACTGTTAGTACCCCCCCTCACCCAATCCCCCCCTTTTCCAACAGACCACCCACCACCGCATAGGACTGAAGACAAATATACCGTGGGCAACTTACCTCAAACAGGCCAAACAGCAGATTACATCAAAACTCCTCTGGGTGAACATATCCCGCATAGGCGCCCGAGTGCCACCTGCCAATCCACTGAATCACCTCCCCCTCGAGCCCTGCTGCCACAGCGCTAGTAGCAGCACCAATCCAAAAAGAATGCGACACAAATCGCTTCTCATCACAGCCCAGATGACGCAAAGCCAAACGCAACACAGCAGTAAACTGGCACTGCATTACAGGCTTACCAGTCTCATGCAAAAATAAGTAGCCCGATGCCCCCAGTCACAAATGCAAATAAAGCTGCAAATTATGCACTGGACACAATTGCAATGGGAAAATTGCCTTTAGTATCACCCAACCCCCCCCCCCCCTTCCAATCAGATCAGTTTTAGATTGCAGGAGAAAAATGCACACCTGCGCCGCCTCCAGAGCCACATGCTTGACATCCAAGCCCCCAAACGCACCCCTCCTCCCTGACCTTGGCACAAGCTCACACACGCGGAATGCCCCAAAGAATGCAGTCACAAACCATGCCCAAAACAACACTGACTCAAACTCGGAGACAGCAACTTCCAGCATCGCCTCACAAATCCCAAGAAGGAGCTCATGAGACACTGAGAGTTGCCAATCTTGCAACTTGGGAAGCCCCCTGGCCCAACCCGCCATCAGGCGCTTCACCAAAAACGACACTCTGGGATTGCCCCATCCCGCAGCCTTACTGAAAAAGGAAAACCCTGCTATCGCCAAGGTGACTGCCGATCTGGACCAACCTTCCCCTTTTGCCCACATTACAAAGAGGCCCAGCAACTCCTCCGAAACTCTCCCGCCACACCATCCTTTCCCTGTGAAAAAGATACGCACCTTAGAGTATCCACGCAGATACAATGACCATGTCCCCTAGGCCACCGATGCAGACAACAATGCCATCACATCAGGGTCCCAATCTGCCAGAGATGATCCAGAACCGCCGAGGCTGCCTCCTCTGCATCTGGAGCCAATAGAGGAAACTGCATCCACTGAAAGCAGGACAAAGTATCAGCAATTGAATTCTGGATGCCCGGCACATGACGCGCTCTAGCAGTAACATTAAGACGTAAGCAAGCCAACACAAAGACTCTCATCAAAGTCGCCACTCGCGGGCACTTGGGCGAATGCCGATTGATAATTTCTACTGTTACACCAAAACACGACCCTCCTATTACGCAAATGCTCTGGCCACACCCAAAGCACAACCACAATGGGAAATAACTCTAGGAATGCAATGTTGCGAGTCAACCCAGAAACCCGCCATTCCAAAGGCCAAGCCTCTGCACACCATGCCCCTTGACAGTATACACCAAATCCTGAACTTCCCGCAGCATCAGAAAACACCTGCAAATCTGTATTCGATACCTCTGGCAACTGCAATACCATGCAACCATTAAAATTGGACAAAAAAGGAATCCCAGACCTGCAAATCTTCCCGCATTCCGGCAGACATGCGAATACGATGATAAGGACGTTGCACACCCGCCATCACCGGCAACAACCGCCACGCGAAGGGGCGCCCCATCAGAATAGCCCGACAAGCAAAATTAAGATGCCCCACCAACGACTGCAGGTCCTTAAGCGTACTCTTGGTGAATGACCCCACAGCTGTGACCAATCCCTTTAGGCGTTTGACTTTTTGCGCCGGTAGGTGCACTAATATTTCCAGCGAATCTATCTCTACCCCTAGAAAGGTGAGGCACATCACAGGTCCCACCATCTTTTCAACTGCTAGAGGGATACCGAAGTCACTAGCCAACTTTTGAAACGATGCCAACAAGGTGGAACAAGTCTCAGCCTGACTGGGGCCCACAATCAAAAAAATCATCCAAATAATGGACAATGGTGGAGAATCCCGTCCGCTGCTCAAATACCCAATGTAAGAAAGTTCTAAAGGCCTCAAAATATGCACAAGATATCACGCAACTTATAGGCATACACTTATCGAAATAAAACTGAGAACCAAACTGGAAACCCAAAAACGGAAATGCCGACGGGTGGACCAGCAACAACCGAAACGTGGATTCAATATCCACCTTTGCATCTGTGCCCCCGCACCACACTGACGTACCAAAGCGACTGCCATGTCAAACAAAGCATAACGAACCGTGCACAACTCATAAGGAATATGATCATTAACAGAATTCCCAGGCGGGAAAGACAAGTTATGAATTAACCTAAAACTACCTGGTTCCTTTTTGGGGACCACTCCCAATGGAGAAACAATAAAAGGCGAAAATGGGGGTTCATCAAACGGACCAGCTAATCTGCCCAAAGCACATTCCGCCTCGATTTTCTTATGGACAATATCAACCAAAAGCCTTACTGAGCTGGAATTCTTGGCCACCGCATCTGCCACCGCACCTTGAAATGGGATATGAAAGCCCTGTAAGAAACCTAATAAGATCACCCTCCAAGCCTTACCCCGCCGACTCCCCCCAAAATGAAGCAACCACAGATGCAAAGCTTCAACCTTTATAGGAGTAGGAGCCAATATCCTACTTGATACCTCACTTACTCCCTGCTGGAGCTCCCGCCACCCCCTTTCAACTACACTTCGTGGATGCATGTCTGCCCCTGCAGAGGGAACAGGCATGTCTGAACTTACAGTCCGGGAAAGGACAGGAAGACTTGTTAAAATGCCAGCAAAAATCTCCCCCTCCTGTCCCTCCTTTTGGCAGAACGTTGGGTCCAACTGGTACCCAAAAGGACCGCGGACCCATAATCGCCACTTGAGATCCTGCCCGGGACCCACGTCCCCCCACTCCCCCAGACCCTTTTTTTGAGGACATTTGAGTGAGCCACAAATTAATGTCCTTCGTCCCCCATGATAGCTGATCATTTTCCTCCATCATGTCCCTAAATTCCTCATCATAATTTAACCAAGCCAAGCCCTCGTGAGCCTGGGACGCTGTTAATATCACATCCGCATAGGCTAGCAACGCACTATATTGGCCTGGAACATAATGCCCCCACACACTCGCTAACCTTAAGAAAGCCCGCATCCAATTAAGGGTATTGCGGGAAACCTTTCACATCCTACCTGCTTTCTCGTCTTCTTTACGCTTCTTTCTGCCCTCTCCAGAGCGTTTCCTTCCCTCCAAAAGGCGAAAGATATCAATATACCTACGTCTTCTAATCCGGTGCCTCAACTTCTGCGGTAGCCCTTCCCAAAGCTCAGAACAACAGATCTCAGTGGGAGCAGTTCCCACCCCCTTTTCAACCGACACTGCTGCAGAACCTACCGAAGAAGCCCCCCGGACGAAGTCGAAGACAACGATGAGGATGAATCACGCCAACAACGGCGCCCGCGTCTATGCTTCGCCTTGGCCTTCCGGCCAACTTCGACTCCAGCCCCGGAAAGAGGAAGCCCACCGCCCAAGCCAGCATCTCCATCTGCATACTCAACAGCTTCTGGATTACACGCCGCTCGCTCGCTCGCGGTCTGTGATCTGTCAACGGGAATGGACTGCATCGGTATCTGGACTGTAGAGGCCACTCCACTGGCCCGCCCTGGGTTGGTCATACTGGCCCTTACACCAGCACTCCCTGGAACATGAACAGAAAGAGAAGGACAAACACCAGCAGCAGCGGCCCCAGATGCACTAGCCACCCTACCCTTCCCATCTCCATGCTGAAGAGCCCATACCCCTAGCCTCCCACCCGGCCATACCCCTCACAGGCGGTGTCCCCACATTACCAAACCCCTCTCCCGGCCAATCACTCCACCATACTGTCCTACACGAAGAGACCAGTGCCCAGGGACACCAGTGAACATTGGATGCTGAAAGCACCTACCAGGATATCATGGGTTATAGTACCCAGAAAAGGGTGTAGAAAACGAAACTCCCGATGCATCGCACCCCTGCATATCGGTGCTATGCCCGTCCGCTTCAACACCTGGATCCTCAGTCCATCCATCTTCATATGCCACCACCCCCGCCTCTGTCGGCTGCCCAGAACTACCCGTCACATTAGGCCCATACATGCCTGAATTCACCTCCTCCCGTCGGGCCGGACCTGCCACCTCCGCTCCTGGGGCCTCCACCGTGGAACCCCATACCCCGCCCCGTGGCCCTAAACTCTGGCATGGTCTCCTGCTTTGTGACCTCCTCACTCCCCTCCCACGGCCCCCTTCCTCAAGCAAACCCATGGCCTGCTGCCCCTGCAATGATGCTGCTTCCATGTGACCACTCAACACTGCCCCCCGCCCACAACTCCTTTTTCCAACAGACCGGGACACAGAGCCTCCGTGCCATCTCCGCAAGTGGGAATCAAACCCTTGACCTGCTGGCCCTGGCAACTTGCCCTTGCCACTAGGCCACTCCCTCCACTAACCGGCCTGCTCAGACTTGAAAGACCAGCTATGCACAACTCCTGCCCCGTTTCCAGATCCCCTACAATAAATCTAGCCAGAGAACCTCCCCCTTAAATAAAATTAGTTCCTATTTAGTTTTGTTCCCTTTTTTTTTTTTACTACTACCGACCTACCGCCAAACAAACCCTCCCTTCCAATCACACCTGCTTTGAACTCACCCCCTCCCCCACCCGCGTTAACCCCCGCTGTGAAACCCCCCTTTTACGCCCAGACACTCCGCCCCACCGTACCTGCACAAAGCAACCCCCTGATAATGCCACGCCTGTCGCCGCAAGGACCTCACCTCGACAAACTTCACCGCTAGATAGGCAAGCAGGAGAAGGAAGACCGTGCTCCGACGGCCTCCCACACACCCTGCTTGCCCCGCCTCCCACCACTGCCCACCAATAGAATCGCCCCACGCAGCTGACGTGAGGTGATTCAAACGACGCCTCGGCGCTTGTCCTCTCCCCCGCCCCCACCCCCGCGCAAACGTCCGGCAGCGATCCAGGCCCGGGGAACCCGGTTACATACCGGCCTCGGGACCTGGCCCTGTGGCGCATCAACATTTCTTCAGGCAGTTCACAGTAGACAGTGGGCCCCGTATCTGGCCCTGGCATTCTTATGGAACTCCCTCCCCGAAGGAATGAGAGCCATGAAAGACATCAAGGACTTCCGCAAGGCACTAAAGACTCTTTTATTTACAGAATACTTCGGACACATAACATAACCCATGACATATAGACATAGCCGCCTACTAGATAATTATAGGCCACGGACCACATGCACACTTATAGAATAGCGAGCTGTAAATAGTTTGTACACCTGTATATAATCTTACCCCTCACTCCTCCCCCTGCCTCGACCCACATGTTGTAATGTACTATGACAAGTTATATTGTAAACCACTTTGATTGAAAGATAAGATGGTATATAAATCTGATTAAATAAATATATAAATAAATAAGTATTTGGGGTGGCGGCAAGCCTCTGCCACCGCAGAAGTTAACTGGGCAGCAGCGATATTGAGCAGCTGCCCAGTTAGCTCCTACGGGTAATGCTAGGCCAGCTTTTGCTGCACCTACAGTAGCTTTACCTGTGTTTCTCTAACCAGGTAGAGGTGCCATATGGCTGCTGCTCAGTTAGCGACTGTCGTCATCCTTGACACGCCCTGGAATGCCCATGACATGCCCCTATGCTAAGCGATTAGCATCGGGGCGTGTAGAGCACAAGTAGGAGATATTCAGTGGCACTAACCATGTTAGTGTCGTTGAATATCCCGTTCAGCGGCATTTATACAGTTTACAGGTCTGTATGCTTTGTCAGCACCATAACTCAAAGACATCTATTTTCTTACTGTCTATCTTTTTCACTGTTCAATTTTCGCATCCATAAGATGTTATTGAAAATACCATGGCTTGGACAAGTCAAATCTTTGTACAGAGAGAGACATCTCTGCTCTTGAGAATCTTGTCTAGGTCCTTCATAGCTATTCTGCCAAGAGCAATGTGTCGTCGGATCTCTTGACTGCTTGTTGTTTCTTTATTGATTACTGATGCAAGCAGGTTAAAGTTGCCCACTATTCTAATTTCTTCTCCATCAACAATGAACTTATTGATTTTGCTAGTTGTCAGGATCTTTGTCTTCTTTATGTTAAGGTGCATGCCCATTTTAAGACCATATGCCTTGATCTTGAGAAGCAAATGTTTCAAATTGCCTTCATTTTCAGCCAATATTGTGGTATCATTAGCATAGTGAAGGTAACTGAGTCTTCAACCAATCTTCACACCTTGGTTGTCTTTATACAGTCCTGCTTCTCTGATGATTTATTCTGCATATAAATTAAACAGGTGGGGGAAGTATGCAGAGTTGTCGTGCACCTTTGGCGATTTTTTAACCATTCTTTTTCTCCTTGTTATGTTTGAACTGTTGCTTCTTGATCAATCGTGGTAATGTGGTTTAGTGTGTTTGCCACAAAAAAATGCTACTTTATTTCCCCTCCAGAAATGACGGCATTTCAAGATCTCTGTACTTACAGATACTTCATGATGCAGTTTCTGTGAAAGATGTTATATAAGAAAAATATTTTATTTTAATCACTCTCACTCATGTCTTAACAGTTCTACTGCTGAGTATAGTTTATGGGTTTTGGTAGACTCTCAAGGACCAAGAACTCCAATCTAAATAGAGGCTGTGACTATTATTTAGTGCAACTGACTTGTGAAGTCATGATACATGTTTGTATATGTATGTGTCTGTGTATCTGCAAGTGGTATTGAAAGTATTGGATATGCAATGGTCATGTGAACATAAGAACATAAGACATGCCATACTGGGTCAGACCGAGGTCCATCAAGCCCAGTATCCTGTTTCCAACAGTGGCCAATCTAGGTCATACGTACCTAGCAATATCCCCAAAAGACACAGGTTCCACAATGCTTGTACTGGGTCAAGCATTGATATCCTGGGTCCCTTTTTAATAGTGGTTTATGGACCTTTCCTCCAGGAACTTGTCCAAACCTTTTTAAACCCAGCTATACTAACAGCCCTTACTACATCCTCTGGTAACAGATTCCAGAGTTTGATTACACGTTGAGTGAAAAAATATTTTCTCTTATTTGTCTTAAATAGTTTACCCTGTAGCTTCATTACATGTCCCCTAGTCTTTCTATACTCTGATAGCGTAAACAATTGATCCACGTTTATCCGTTCCACTCCATTCATTAATTTATAGACCTCTATCATATCTCCCCTCAGCCGTCTCTTCTCCAGGCTAAAGAGCCCTAACCTTCTTAGCCTCTCTTCATAGGAGTAGCCTTCCATCCCCTTCACCAATTTGGTGGCTCTTCTCTGTACTTTTTCTAATAACGCTATGTCCTTTTTAAGATATGGTGCCCAGAATTGCACACAATATTCAAGGTGCGGTCGTACCATGGAGCGATACAGAGGCATTATAATATCCTTTGTTTTGTTCTCCATCCCTTTCCTTATGATACCTAGCATTCTATTTGCTTTCTTGGCCGCCGCTGCACACTGGGCGGAGGGTTTTAACATGTTATCCACGATGACTCCTAAATCTTTTTCCTGGGTGGTGGTTTCTAATGTAGAGCCTTGCATCGTGTAACTATAGTGTGGGTTGTTCTTTCATAGGTGCATAACTTTGCACTTGTCCACATTAAATTTCATCTGCCATTTGGATGCCCAGTCTTCCAATTTATCCAGATCCTCCTGACGTTTTCCACAATCCTCTTGGGTTTTAACAACTTTAAACAGTTTTGTGTCATCTGCAAATTTGATAACCTCACTAGTTATTCCCTTTTCCAGGTCATTTATGAATATGTCAAAAAGCAGCGGACCCAGTACAGATCCCTGGGGTACTCCGCTATTCACCTTTTTCCATTGGGAATATTGGCCATTTAGCCCTACCCTCTGCTTTCTATATTTTAACCAGTTCCCGATCCACAATAGTACACTGCCTCCTATCCCATGACTTTTTAGCTTCACCAAAAGTCTCTGATAGGGGACTTTGTCAAAAGCTTTCTGAAAGTCCAGATATACTATATCAACCGACTCACCTTTGTCTACCTGTTTATGCACACCTTCAAAAAAACATATCAGATTAGTAAGACAAGATCTTCCTTGTCTAAAGCCATGTTGGCTGTCTCCCATTAGGCCATAACTATCTACATGCTGTGTAATTTTGTTCTTTATGATGGTTTCTACCATTTTCCCTGGTACTGACGTCAGGCTCACCGGTCTGTAATTTCCTGGGTCACCCCTGGAACCCTTTTTAAAAATTGGTGTTACGTTGGCGACCCTCCAATCTTCAGGTATTACAGATGATTTTAATGAAAGTTCACAGATTACCAATAGCAGGTCTGCAATCTCATATTTCAGTTCTTTCAACACTCTGGGATGTATACCATCCGGTCCAGGTGATTTGCTACTATTCAGTTTATCAAATAGTTGTAATATATCTTCCCGGTGTAGCGATATTTCTCTCAATTCCTCTGCAGTATCACCTTTAAATACCACTTCAGTCTTGGGTAACATCCCTACATCTTCCTCAGTAAAGACCGAAGCAAAGAATTCATTCAGTCTCTCTGCTATAGCCTTGTTTCCTCTTACTGCCCCTTTTACCCCTCTATCATCTAATGGTCCAATTGACTCTCTCACAGGCCTTTTGCTACGAATGTACTTGAAAAAGTCTTTATTTCGTGTTTTTGCTTCCGTAGCAAGTTTCTTCTCAAATTCCCGCTTTGCCTGCCTTATCAATGCTTTGCATTTAACTTGCCAGTGCTTGTGCTGTTTCCAGTTTTCATCATTTGGCTCTTTTTTCCATTTCCTGAAGGTTGCTTTTTTGGCAGCAACAGCCTCTCTGACCTCACCTTTAAACCATGCTGGTAGTTTTTTGGACTTTCTTCCACTTTTCTTAATGCGTGGAATACAGCTGGTCTGGGCTTCGAGGATAGTATTTTTAAATAACACCCAAGCTTGCTGTAAGTCTTTAACCTTTGGAACCGCTCCTTTTAGTTTTTTCCTAACTATATTCCTCATTCTATCATAGTCTCCCTTTTGAAAGTTAAAAGGTAGTACTGTGGATGCCTTTACTATCTGTCCTCCACTAATTAAATCAAACATGATCATACTATGATCACTATTGCCAAGTGGTCCCAACACCCTTATTTCTTGCACCAGATCTGGCGTTCCACTAAGGACTAGGTCCAGTATGGCTTCCCCTCTGGTTGGTTCATGAACCAGCTGCTCCAAGAAGCAGTCATTTATTCCATCTAGAAACTTTATCTCTTTAGCTTGTCCTGCTGTGACACTGACCCAGTCGATACCGGGGTAATTGAAATCACCCATTATTACTACTCTGTTGTGACTTTTGTTAGCTTCCTTGATTTCTTTGAGCATTTCATCATCCATTTGTTCATTCTGGCCAGGTGGTCGATAGTATACTCCCACTGCCATCACCTTCCCCTTCATAAATGGAATTTCAATCCATAGAGATTCTACAGCAAATTTTGTTCCCTGCAAAACTTTAATCCTTTCTGATTCAATGCCCTCTCTAACATAGAGCGCAACCCCTCCACCAATTTGATCAGCTCTATCATTACGATATAGTTTGTATCCAGGTATCACAGTGTCCCACTGGTTATCCTCCTTCCACCATGTCTCTGAGAGTGCAATCATATCTAACCTCTCATTTTGTGCTATATATTCTAACTCTCCCATCTTATTGTTTAGACTTCTAGCATTGGCATACAAGCATTTTAGAGACTGTATTTTATTCATATTAATCTGGCTATTGGTAGGCAGGGGTAATTTTGTATTTTATTCATATTAATCTGGCTATTGGTAGGCAGGGGTAATTTGGAATCTTTATGCTCTGTCTGCTCCTTACTCAAGGGCATTTGGGCTACTATACTCCCTTTTGGAACCTCACTGCTTTTGGTAGTATCCTTCAAGGATACCTTCGTCCGAACCATGCACTCCTGGGTGACTGTCGGCTTTCCCCTATTGTCTAGTTTAAAAGCTTCTCTATCTCTTTTTTAAAGGTTAATGCCAGCAGTCTGGTCCCATCCTGATTAAGGTGAAGCCCATCCCTTCGGAAGAGCCCCTCCTTTCCCCAGAATGTTCCCCAGTTCCTAACAAATCCAAAACCCTCATCCTTGCACCATTGTCTCATCCACGCATTCAGACTCCGGAGCTCTGCCTGTCTTTTGGGTCCTGCACGTGGAACCGGAAGCATTTCGGAGAACGCTATCCTGGAAGTTCTGGATTTCAACTTCCTACCTTCTTTTCTATTATTTTTGGCGTTCTTTTTCCGTAGTTTGCAGTGCTGCCTTTTTATATTGTTTGTACACCGCTTAAATGTTTTTAACGTAAGCGGTCTATCAAGTATGAAATAAAGTTAAAGTTAAAGTTAAAAGCTTAAATTTAGACTCCAGAACTTCCCTACCACATTTTCCTATGTCATTGGTACCAACATGTACCAAGACAGCGGACTCCTCCCCAGCACTATCTATGATTCTATCTAGGCGGTGCGTGAGGTCCGCTACCTTCGCACCAGGCAGGCATGTTACCAGGCGATCCTCACGTCCACCAGCCACCCAGCTATCTACATTCCTAATGATTGAATCACCAACTATAACAGCTGTCCTGACCCTCCCCTCATGGGGACATGGCCCTGGAGAAACGTCCTCGGTGCGAGAGGGTTTTACATCACCTGGAGGACAGGTCCTAGTTACAAGATCACTTCCTGCCACACCAGGGTGATGCTCTCCTGTCACGTGACCTCTCTCCTCCATGGCAACAGGGATGCTGCCAGACTGGAGGTGGGACTTCAGGACTATATCCCTGTAGGTCTCGTCCATGTACATCCCTGTCTTTCTTATGTCTTCCAGGTCTGCTATTCTAGCCTCTAGAGAATGGACTCGTTCTCTGAGAGCAAAGAGTTCCTTGCACTTAGTGCATACATAAGACCTCTCACCAACTGGGAGAAAATCATACATGTGACACTCAATGCAAAAGACCGGAGAACCCCCATCTCGTTGCTGGACTTCTGTCTGCATCTTAGTTTAAAGCTTGTGTTTAGGTCTTTTAAATTCTGTATATAATAAGGATTGGTGTAGATGCTTATACCAATAAAAGTGTATCTAATACCCCTAATACACCTTGTGTACCTGAAGCTTAAGTAATTAATCTCAGGTCCTCTGTGTATGACTGATTTGGATAACAAGCTGCACCTGAGAGCAGCCCCTTTCCTCTAAGATGTGCAAGTACCTATAAAACTACAATTACCCCAGGGGTGGGTGGGTGCTGGGGAGGGAGGGAGGGAGATAAGTCCTATTAAAGAGGGCAGTTACAAGGTACCCTGTCCTGAACCCTCAGCAGGGGGGAGGGGGGTACCACACAAAGCCCAGTTAGTTGAGAGAGGCAAGGTAAGGTATAGCTGAGAAGGCTGAACTAGCACACCACTAAGACAAACAATAAATAATTAAATAAACAGTTAGACAAACAATAAATAATTAATAAACAGCTAGAACTCACAGCAAGGTGTCACAGGAGACAAATATCCACTTCTCTAGCAGAGCACTGTAAGAAGTACTGCTCTTCTCTGATCAGAGAAAAGCAGACTAAAACAGACTATGCACATGTGGAGGAAACAGGAAGAAGGCTACACAATACCTCAGCAGGGGGGGGGGGACAGGAAAAAAAGTTTAACACACAGCAGGTTCTGGGGAGAGAGATTTAATTTAAAATGAACAGTTAACCTGGCTACCACACAAAGCCCAGTTAGTTGAGAGAGACAAGGTAAGGTATAGCTGAGAAGGCTGAACTAGCACACCAGTAAGACAAACAAACAATAAATAATTAAATAAACAGTTAGACAAACAATAAATAATTATAAACAGCAAATGTGTATGTCTTGGATATCCAGAATGTTGACCAGGAGTTACAGTATGACAAGAAGGTTATACAGTGGTTTATTTCACAGTTTTCTTACTTTCTACTGTTTGTGCATGTGCCTGCGATTGTTCAGAGTAGCTACTATTAATGATCAGTATCAACAAGGCCCGCTCTTACCAATAGTAGAATATACACAGTCGTGTTACCGTGTTATATAAGTTCACTGTTAAAATTTAGACTTATTCACCTTCTGTATTTCTAACAATTTTAACAAGGATAGTTTACAAATAGTTAACTGATGGCAATCTCATGAAGAAGAAACACAGGATTATCTCAGAGGCAATGATGTACATAAGAACATAAGATATGCCATACTGTGTCAGACCAAGATCCATCAAGCCCAGTATCCTGTTTCCAACAGTGGCCAATCTAGGTCACAAGTACCTAGCAGTTTCCCTAAAAGACACAGGTTCCACAATGCTTGTATTGGGGCAAGCAGTGGATATCCCGGGTCCCCTTTAATAATGGTTTATGGATTTTTCCTCCAGGAACTTCTCCAAACCTTTTTTAAACCCAGCTACACTAACAGCTTTTACTACATCCTCCAGTAATGAATTCTAGAATTTGATTATATGTTGAGTGAAAAAATATTTTCTCTTATTAGTCTTAAATGGGTTACCCTGTAGCTTCATTGCATGTCCCCTAGTCTTTCTATATTTTGATGGCGTAAACAATCAACCTATGTTTACCGGTTCTACTCCATTCATTAATTTATAGACCTCTAGCATATCTCCCCTCACCCGTCTATTTTCCAGGTTAAAGAGCCCTAACCTTTTTAGCCTCTCTTCATAAGGGTATCCTTCCATCACCTTACCATTTTGGTGGTTCTTCTCTGTACTTTTTCTAATAACGCTATATCCTTTTTAAGATACGGTGACCAGAATTGCACACAATATTCAAGGTGTGGTCGCACCATGGAACGATACAGAGGCATTATAATATCCTTTATTTTATTCTCTATTCCTTTCCTTATAATACCTAGCATTCTATTTGTTCTCTTAGCCTCCGCTGCACACTGGGTGGAGAGTTTCACATGTTATCCACGATGACGCCTAAATCTTTTTCCTGGGTGGTGGTTCCTAATGTGGAACCTTGCATCGTGTAACCATAGTTTGGGATGTTCTTTCTTGGGTGCATAACTTTACACTAGTCCACATTAAATTTCATCTGCCATTTGGATGCCCAGTCTTCCAATTTATCTAGATCCTTTTACAATTTTTCACAAACCTCATGGGTTTTAACAACTTTGAATAATTTTGTGTCCTCTGCAAATTTGATTACCTCACTTGTTATTCCCATTTCCAGGTCATTTATGAATATGTTAAAAAGCACAGACCCAGCACAGATCCCTGGGTACTCCACTATTCACCTTTCTCCATTGAGAAAATAGGCCATTTAGCCCTACCCTCTGCTTTCTATCTTTTAATCAGTTCCTGATCCATAATAGTACACTGCATCCTATCCCATGACGTTTTAGTTTTGCCAAAAGTCTCTGATGAGGGACCTTGTCAAAGGCTTTCTGAAAATCCAGATACACTATATCAACTGACTCACTTTTGTCTATCTGTTTATTCACACCTTCAAAAAAACATAACAGATTAGTAAGACAAGATCTTCCTTGTCTAAAGCCATGTTGGCTATCTCCCATTAAGCTATGATTATCTACATGTTCAGTAATTTTGTTCTTTATAATGGTTTCGACCATTTTTCCCAGTACTGACGTCAGGTTAACCGGTCTGTAGTTTCCCGGATCACCCCTGGAACCCTTTTTAAAAATTGGCGGAACATTGGGCATCCTCCAATCTTCAGGTATTACAGATTATTTTAATGATAGTTCATAGATTACTAGGTCTGCTATCTCATATTTCAGCTCTTTCAACACCCTTGGATGTATACCATCCAGTCCAGGTGATTTGCTACAGTTCAGTTTATCAAATAGTTGTAATACATCTTCCCAGTGTATCGATATTTCTTTCAATTCTTTTGTGGTATCACCTTTAAATACCATTTCAGTAAAGACCAAAGCAAAGAATTCATTCAGTCTCTCCACTATAGCCTTGGCCCCTCTTAGTGCCCCTTTTACCCCTCTATCATCTAATGGTCCAACAGACTCTCTCACAGGTTTTTTGCTGCGAATGTACTTGAAAAAGTTTTTATTATATGATTTTTGCTTCCACAGCAAGCTTCTTCTCAAATTCTCTCTTTGCCTGCCTTATCAAAGCCTTGCATCTAACTTGCTAGTGCTTATGTTGTTTCCAGTTTTCGTATTTGGCTCCTTTTTCCATTTCCTGAAAGATGCTTTTTTTTTGGCAACAGCCTCTCTGACCTCACCTTTAAACCATGCTGCCAGTTTTTGGGCTTTCTTCCGCTTTTTTTAAAGCATGGAATACAGCTGGTCTGGGCTTCCAAGATAGTATTTTTAAACAACACCCATGCTTGATGTAAATCTTTAAACTTTGCAACTGCTCCTTTTAGTTTTTTCTTAACTATTTCCTCATGTTATCATAGTCTCCATTTTGAAAGTTAAAAGGTAGTATTATGGATTTCCTTACCATCTTTCCTTCATTTATTAAATCAAATGCGATCATGCTATGATCACTATTGCCAAGTGGCTGCAACACCCTTATCTCTTGCACCAGATCTTGTGTTCCCCTCTGTTTGGTTCATGAACCAGCTGCTCTAAGAAGCAGTCATTTATTTCATCTAGAAACTTTATCTCCTTAGCATGTCCTGCCATGACACTGACCCAGTCGATACCAGGGTAATTGAAATCATCCAATATTAACACTGCACAGTAACTTTTGTTAGCTTCTCTGATTTCTTTGAGCATTTCATCATCCATCTGTTCATTCTGACCAGGCGGTTGACAGTACACCCCCACTGCCATCGCCTTCCCCTTCCCCTTTTTACATGGAATTTCAATCCATAGAGATTCTACAGTGAATTTTGTTTCCTGAAAAACTTTAATCCTTTGTGATTCAATGCTCTCTCTAACATAGACTGCAACCCCACCACCAATATGATCTGCTCTATCATTACGATATAGTTTGTATCCAGATATCACAGTATCCCACTGGTTGTCCTCCTTCCACCATGTCTCTGAGATACCAATTATATCTAACCTCTCATTTAGTGCTATATATTCTAACTCTCCCATCTTATGTTTTAGACTGCTAGCATTTGCATACAAGCATTTTAGAGGCTGTATTTTATTCATATTAATTTGGCTATCAGTAGGCAGGGATAATTTGGAATCTTTAAGCTCTGCTCTATACTCAAGGGTATTTGGTCTACTTTTGTCTTTACTGGAACCTCTCTGCTGATATGCCCTAACTTCAGTCTTTTGCTAGTATCCTTCAAGGATACATTGTTCCGAATCATGCGCTCCTGGGCAACTGTTGGCTTTCCCCTATTATCTAGTTTAAAAGCTGGTCTATCTCCTTTTTAAAGGTTAATGCCAGCAGCCTGGTTCCATCATGGTTAAGGTGAAGACAATCCCTTCGGAAGAGCCCCTCCTTTCCCCAAAATGTTCCCTAATTCCTAACAAATCCAAACTCCTCATCCTTGCACCATCGTCTCATCCACGCATTGAGACTCCGGAGCTCTGCCTGCCTTTTGGGTCCTGCGCGTGGAATGGGAAGTATTTTGGAGAACGCTACCCAAGAAGTTCTGGATTTCAACTTCCTACCTAAAAGCCTAAATTTAGCCTCCAGAACCTCCCTACCACATTTTCCTATGTCATTGGTACTGACATGTACCAAGACAGTAGGCTCCTCTCCAACACTATCTAAGACCTTGCCGAGGTGGCGCATGAGGTCCGCTACCTTCGCACCAGGCAAGCATGTTACCAGGCAATCCTCACGTCCACCAGCCACCCAGCTATCTGCATGCCTAATGATCGAATCACCAATTATGTGCCAATCCTTCCCTCGTGGGCACATGGCCCTGGAGAAACGTTCTCGGTGCGAGAGGGTTTTACATCACCTGGAGGACAGGTTCTAGCTACAGGATCACTTCCTGCCACACCAGGGTGATGCTCTCCTGTCATGTGACCTGTCTCCTCCATGGCAACAGAGATGCTGCCAGACTGGATGTAGGACTTCAGTACTACACCCCTGTAGGTCTTGCCTATGTACCTCTCTGTCTTCCTTATGTCCTCCAAGTCCTGTACTCTAGTCTCCAGAGATCGGACTCATTCCCTGAGAGCAAAGAGCTCCTTGCACATGACGACCCCTCACCAATTGGGAGAAAATCATACATGTGACACTCAGTGCAAAAGACTGGAGAGCCCCTATCTCACTGTTGGACTGTTTCATTCATCTTAATGAAGCTTAATTCATCTGAGGTCCCCAATGTATGCCTAATGAAGATTAACAGCCGCACCTGAGAGTAAATATGTCACCTTCTTTCCTTTAAGAGATTTAAGCACCTATAAAGATAAGATTATCCCAGGGGTGGGTGGGAGTCAGGGAGGGAGGGAAAGAAGACATTAAAACTGGCTGCTACACAGTACCCTGTCCTGTGCTTCTAAGGTAATCTGTGACCAGTTTCTTGGGTGATTCACACAGTCCTTGCTTGGATAAGGAAGTCTTTCAAAATGCCCCATTGATCCGTCCCTTGGCTTTAACACCTATTTAATACAATTTCACAGGTCTCTTGTCCCCTATCTAGAAGGCCTCTTTGTAAAGGTCTCTAGAAACAATTTAGTGCTCAAAGAATACTGACCCTGTGTTTCCTTTTATGCTAGGTTATACTCTGAGTTGATTTAAATTAAAGCTCTTTGCTGATACTAGGCCCTGACTGAGTATTAAATTTAAACTAGAAGCTCTCCTGCTGGGTTTTAAATTTAACCAGAAAGTGCTCTGCTGTGTTTTAATGCACATTGCTATACAAAGGATTCAAGTTTCATTGATGGTCATATCTTTTGTTCCTAAGGTTGGCAAAGCCCATGGAGGTGGCTTTTAGAGTCCCAGAGATTTGGAAGCCCTAATCATTACACAACACCCATACTGCAATGTAAAGCATGTCTTCAAGTGAATTCTGACTCCTAGCACCTAGCAGCTCCTTGGTTTTCTTGTCAGTGTGATCAGAAGTAGACTGCCAGGCCTTTCTTCGAAGCAATGGAGAGTTAAGTGACTTGCCCAAGGCCACAAGGAGTCACCACTGGGAACTGAACACTGTCATTTGTTTACAAAGCCAGTGCTCTAACCATTAGGCTACTTTGCCACACACACCCCTATAATTGGCCAGATTTAGAGCATATGATGGTAAAGCTTTGGAAAAACACTGAAGGCATGATCTTTACCAAAAACTCTTGCTACAGTGATTGGTTAAATGAGTTGAGAGAAGATGTAAAAATAACATAAAAATCCCTGGGTGGTTTCAAGTAAGCATTCCGGTGCCATAAACTGGCAGAGGCCATGTCCAATTCAAATGGAATGCAAAAGAGCAGGAGGAATCTACAATGCCAAAAAGAAAAAGAGCTTAAGAAAGCAGCTATGTAGATAAGAATAAAGTTTTATTAACTTTGGGCCCAATATTTAAAAGCACTTACCTGGAGAGCAGCACCTGCTTCAGGATAAGTACCGCTGACCGGATTGATCTGATAATTTTCAGTGGTACTATTCACAGCATCACTGAAAATCATACTGACTGACCCTACACTATCTATCTCAAAAATGCAGGGTCATGCATTTGAGCTGCAAAAATCCAAGGGAGCAGTACAGTGTGGGGGGCAAAGTACTTCTGTCCACAGAAAAAGAGCGGGACCTGGGCATGTTTGTTTCTGATGATGTTAAAGTGACTAAAGAGGTAGGTGAAGGTAAAAGCTATAAGGATGCCTGAGTGCATAGGGACAGGAATGGCCAGCAGAAAAAATGAGGTGATAGTGCCTCTGTATAGGTCTTTGGTGCGACTTCATTTGGAGCATTGTGTGTAATTCTGGACACCACACCTTCAAAAGGATATAAACAGGATGTAGTCGGTGCAGAGGGTGGCTACTAAAATGGGTACAGATTTAAAGATCTTAATAGGTATATGTTAGAGGAAAAGCGGCATAGAGGATATATGATAGAGATGTTTTAATACCTCCAGGGCATAAATGCACAAGACTCTTTCAATTGAAAGTAAGCTCTGCAATGAGGGGGCATAGGATGAGAGTGAAAGGGATAGACTCAGGAGTAATATGCGGAAATATTTCTTTACAGAAAGAGTGGTACAGTAGATGTGTGGAGGTAGTAGAGAAGAGGACAGTATCTGGATTCAAGAAAACATGGGACAAACACAGAAGATCTCCGCAAAGGATAAAAAAGGACTGTAGTATTTGATAGGAAGAGCAGACTAGATAGGCCATATGGTCATTTTCTGCTGACATGTTTCTATATAGTGCCAGGGGTGACTATGGGAGGAGCTGGGCATTCCAGACAATTATTTGGATAATGGTGCTATTTAGTACGGTATCCAAATAAAATATCCAGTTAAGACAGCAAAAAGGCTGTCCTGCCTTATCTGGATAGGATATCTGAATAGAGGACTGACTGTTGCCATTTTTCACATAGCGCGGCTGCTTGCTGCTCTATGTGGATATTCAACACCAGATGCAATCCAGGTACAAAATGCAATGCGTGCCTTTCGGTCAATACTGACGCAGCGTCCCTTGGGCTTTCTTGGCAGTGTGACCAGAAGTAGATTGTCATTGGCATTTTATCTGAGGCAATAGAGGATTAAATGACTTGCCCAAGGGGTGCTAGTGGAAATCAAACCTTGGTTGCTTGGTTACCAAGCCAGTGCTCTAACTACTGGGCTACTCTTCCACTTCCAAGCACAGCTCAGGTACCAGATACAATTCAGATACCAGCACTGAATATCTGGATTTTATTTAACCATTATGACTGGGATTTTTAAAAAATGCAGATTGCTGCAGTTGAAGATCAAGATTTGTTTTAGCAGAATTTATATATCATGCTACTCAAGTGGAATAAGCAGGAAGAAAAAGCAGTGGAGGGATGACCCAGCTCAACAACAGCGGCAGGGATAACATTTCTAAATGGGTTAGTTTTGTGCATACTGAGATAGAAATAAGCCTCACTAGGAAGCCCGGGTATGTTTGGATATCACCTCAGTCTATCAGATTTACTGTTAGTGCTTGTCTCAACACTTCTGCTGTGCCAAAGAGAGCCTTAGAAGTGATTTCATAAAGGCATTGTCACATGTATATATTTGTGACTTCCTTTTACCTTTGATTTCTGCAAGATTTGTACTAGTTTTATATAAAGCCAAGTAGATGCCTACATATGACCCTATAGGGGTTATTTTAGAAGCATCCTCACATGTAAATGGCATTTATACATAGTGATATACACCCCGAGATTGCAAGGAGGTGTGGTTAGGCTCTGGAGCGTGCATTGGGCAGGTTTAAAATATCAATGTGTATTCCCCATTTTACAAGGTGATTCGGGAATACACCTGGATTTTAAAAATTCTACACATCAACATTTTAAATCTACCCAAGGCACTCATAAGTACCTGCTTGATGAAACAGGTGCAAAGGTCGAGGCCAGTACCCTCCCACTTCTCCCCCTGATATCACCAATCCCTTCTGATCTCCCCCCCCCCCCCCATATCCTCTCTGACATCAACCCCCTACTCTCTGACCCTCCTCAACATCAATCCCCACTCCCTGACCTGACACTAGTCCCCATCCCTGACATCAATCCCCCCACTAGACCCCCTCCCAAAATTAATCCCCCCTGATGGCCCCTCCAGCAAATAATCCCCTCCACACCCCACCCCTCTAATTCCATCCCTGGCATCCCTGGTAGTCTAGTGAGAGTAGTCTAGTGAGGGCTCATCACAGCTTTGGGTTAAAAATGGTGCCCATGATCCTTAATGGTAATCTCATGGTACTACCAATAAGGCCAAGCTGCAGCCCCCAACATCCAAACCCTTCCTGATCACCCCTATGACATCTGATTCCCCCTCCCAATCACACCTCCAACATCAATTTCCCCAACACCCCCTGCCATCCCGAATCCCCCATTACAGCCTCCCCAAAATACATACCACCCTCAAACAAAACCTCTCTCCTGGAAGACCCCCCCACTTCTGATCACTTTTCCTCAGTTCTTATCAGGTCCCTGGTCTAGTGAGAGCAGGAGCAATTTCCAGTTGCTCCATATTTAAAAAGCTGACTTGGATGGAGGTCAAGTATGGGGGGAGTGATTGGGAGGGGGCTGACCTCGACATTTACACCTGCCCTTTCAAGCAGGCAGTTATACCTGCCTCAGGGCAGGTATAGATGCTGATGTCTAGAATTGTTTATATCAATGTGCATTCTCCTTGTACAATGGGGAACACATGTTGATATTTTAGACACACCCAAACCACTCCTTGTCCACACCCTAATCATACCCCTTGAAATCTGACTGTGGTGTGGATTACCACTATTTGCACATATAGCAATCCACACATATAAAAGTTGTTATCTACATGTGGAGATGCTTTTAAAATAATCACCATGACTTGAAACATCTAATTTGAATGTTCCACGTTTGATGTATATATTCAGTGGCAAAGCTTAAATAGCAGAGCTGCTAAATCAGTGCTTCCCAAACGTTTAGCCAGTATGACCCCATTTTAGTATTTACAAATTCACGTGACCCCAGATGATGATGAAAAACAAAAGAGCTGACCTCCACATAGGGTTATTAGATTGTTGGAGAGCAAATCTGGGACACCTGAGAAGATCTTAGCTGGGCTGGGCGGGGCAGTGGTCCTCCCTTTGCAGGCATCTTTTCCCCATATATTTCAAAATGACCAATCTAGGTAGCATTCAGTAATTTCAAAAGTTTAAAAAAAATAGTAGTCCTTTGCGAGTTATAATCACACATACATACATACTTAAACCTTATTTTATACACATATAGATATACATTTCTAAAATTCCCTTTTTTCAGAAAAGAAGTTAATTTTACATCCTCTCCTACCCAGATTGAAAAGACTGCACCAGAGGGGTATGCAGGAGAGGTGAAAACTTTGCCTCTATCCGCACTGCAATCAAGTACAGGAGGTGGTTATAGGCAATGGAATCAAGGACACGATTTCAAAATCAGGGACAATCCTCCAAAATCAGGGACTTCTAGTAACCTTACCTCCACACCCCTCCCACCTCCCCCCACTTATCCAAAGCAGGAAGGCAAAAGTGACAGCAGTCAGCACAGGGTCCTGTGTGTCAGTGTGTGCTCGCAGCCCCCAGTATTCTACATGAATTTCCAGTCTAACAGGAAGCCCACACAAGAAGAGGGAACAGGGCCTGTGAATATTCGCCGACTTACAGGTCCCATGTTGACTACCACTACAGAGCATAGATCACAACAAAGGTCCAGCACGAGAGGGAGCAGCTCTTTTTTGGTGACTCCCATCCACTGATGATGTGACCCCATTTGAGGTCTCAACCCACAGTTTAGGAATTACTGCGTTAAACATATGTACAATAGAAAACCATTTATCTTAGATGGTTTCAAATTATGGGGGTTATTTCAGAAGCCCTATTCATGTCTGAAATGTATCAGCAGCACCAAAAAAACATTGAAGAATGCAATTTTGGAAAGGCCACGAGCTGCACATTTCCACCCCAGACACATTGATCTTTGCATGTCTCCAGCTTCCGGGGAGGAGGGGTACTGTGTGTGGCATGGATAGCATCTGTGCCTGCATGTCTATGACATATGTCATAAACAGCCAGAAATGTGCAGGACAGAAGTTGTAAATGTGCCAACCTGTACCTACAATAAATTGCAAATAAGTAGGGGACTTGCTGTCCTTTTGGGACTGCTTGTAGCGTTGGTGATTGGAGGAGTTTGGCTTGCAAGTTATTGACTTGAATGTTGTCCATGTCCACGTAGATGTCTTTTGAGCTACCCTCTCTGTCCCTTCACTCTATTCTATACCTGTCTCAAACCAACCGTCCCCCCCCCCAACTTCCTGACCCCCTTCCCCCCAGCTGTGCAAATCCCACACTACCTGGTCCTTGCTGTGTCAGTGGTCCTGTTGCCCAGGTGATCAGTGCCTACTGTCTGTATGCCCTGGTGTTAGCCCCAGCCTCTGTATTTCCCTGCTACCTCTCTGTATGTGCCCTGATGTTCACCCCAGCCTCTGTGCCTATGTGGTTTCCTGCTGCCTGGTTGTTTATGCCCTGGTGTCACCTCCAACCTCTGTCTCTCTGTGTGGTTCCCTGCTGCTTGGCTGTGCCTAGTGTTAACCCCAGCCTCTTTGACTCTGTGTGGTTCCCTGCTCCCTGACTGTGTGTGCATGTGTGCACATATGTCTAGGGAAGTGGGTATGTATGGGAGTGCGAGGAAGTATATATGCAGTGCTGTGGGTGCAGGTGGTGGGAGGTAGCAGCCATGGATGATCTTAATACATTGATTGCACTGGTATTTCTGCATGAGGGCCATCAGGAGATCAGGAGAATCACCAAGAGCAACCCATATCAGAGGGTCTACAGGCCCAGGACCCAATTCCTGGACCTTATGAATGAGTAGTGCCTTATTGGATTCCACTTTGATAAGGCAGCAATCAGACATCTCTGCCAGGAGCTGAAGCCGCTCCTCCACTCTACCACACAGAGGAGCTAGCCCATGCCTGACCACCTCAAGATCACCATAGCCCTCACCATCCTAGCCACTGGATGTTTCCAGTCTGTGTTAACTGCTACTGTGTGGCTCAGCCAGTCAGCTATATCATAATACATCTCCAAGTTCCTCGGGGTCTTCTTAACCCAAACAGCTGAATATGTATTCTTCCCATGGACTGTAAAGCAGAGGCAGCAAGCCATGAGGAGGGAAAGCTGACAGCCACCCAAGAGCGTATGGTTCAGAATGATGTATCCTTGAAGTATACTAACAAAACAGGGAAGCCAGGGCATCCTGATAGAGAGGTTCCAATAAAGGTAAAAGTAACCCAGGTGCCTTTAAGTAAAAATTAGATAGAGTTGAAAGATTCCAAATTAACCCTGTCATTAAATAGCCAGACTGTTAATATTAGCAAAAAAACAAACTTTGAAATGCCAGTATGCAAATTCTAGAAATCTAAAAAATAAGATAGGAGAGTTAGAATATATAGCAATGAATGAAAGGATAGATATAATTAGCATTTCAGAGACCTGGTGGAAGGAGGATAACAATGGGACACTGTGATACCAGGTTACAAACTATATTGCAATGATAGGAAAGATCACATTGGTGATGGGGTGGCTCTATATCTTAAAGAGGGCATCAAGTCAAACAGGATAAAGGTTTTGCAGGAAACAAAATATACTGTAGAATCTCTGTGGATAGAAATTCCATCTAAAAATGGAAAGAAAGGGAATGGCAGTGGGGGTGTACTACCATCCATCTAGACAGAATAGACAGTTGATGAAATGCCAACAGAAATTAGGGAAGCTAGCAAAGTTTACAACAAAATAATAATGGGAGATTTCAATTACCCTAGAATTGACTGGTTCAATGTCACACCAGGACATGCTAGGGAGGTAAAGTTTCTAACTGAAGTAAGTGATTGCTTCTTGGAGCAGCTGGTTCAGGATCCGGCACACAGGGATGTTGTTTTAGACCTAGTCCTCCATGGAATATAGGATCTAGTGGGGGGGGGGAGGTAACTGTACTGGGGCTGCTTGGCAATAGCGATCATAACATGATCATATTTGATTTAATAAATGGAGATAGGATAGCAAGGAAATTAACTGCACTAGCATTTAACTTTCAAAAAGGAGATGATAATAAAATGAGGAAAATGATTTCAAAAAAACTAAAAGGAGCAACTGCAAAGGTTAAGAGTTTACATCAGGCCTGGGAATTATTTAAAAAGACTATGTTGAAAACCCAGAGCAGATATATTCCATGCTTAAAAAAAGGCCAGCATGGCCTAAAGGTGAGGTCAGAGAGGCTATTATAGTTAAGAGAGAATCTTTTAGAAAATGGAAAAAAAAGAGCGAAATGACTAAAACAGGAAACAATACAAATAATGGCAAATTAAAGGCAAGGAAGGCACTGATAAGGCAGACCAAGAGAACATTTGAAAAGAAGATTGCTGTGGAAGCAAAAGCACATAATTAAAACTTTTTCAAGTATATTTGTAGCAAAACACCTGTGAGGGAGTCAGTTGTACAATTAGATGATGGAAGGGTAAAAGGTGCACTGAGAGAGGATTTGGCCATAGTGGAGAGACTGAATTAATTTTTTTCTTCAGTTTTTCCTGAAGAAGATGTAGGAAACTTACCCATGCCAGAAATTATATTTAAAGGTCAGGTATCAGAGGAGTTGAAACAAATCTGGATAAAGGCCAAGGCAGAGAGGCTTGCATCCTGGAGATGAATGCATGGTTGCGTGGATGGTGTCATCAAGAGCGTTTTGGTTTCCTAGACATGGGATGCTGTTCCAAGGGCTGCAGAGCAGAGATGGCATCCATCTGTCCAAGAAAGGTCAACGCGTCTTTGGTAGTAAACTGCCTAATCTACTGAAGGGGGCTTTAAACTAGATTCGTTGGGGATGAGAGAAAGCCCCCAGGTAAGTGAAAGCCCCCAGGTAAGTGATACATTAAATACCTTTATGGAAATGGGTAACAGCGATAACATATGGAAAGCAGTGTGTATAAATGCCCCTAGCATGGGAAATAAGATCCCTGAGGTTGAAGCTTTGGTGGGAGTGGCTGACTTGGATTTAGTGGCAGTTATAGAAACGTGGTTCAGAGAATACCATGGCTTTACTTTATTCAGAAAGGACAGGGTAGGAAGAAGGGGAGGAGGAGTGACACTTTATGTAAAAACTACTATTAAAGCTATGGAATTACAGAGCTTAAAAGGGAGAGAGGAGGCATTGTGGGTAAAACTAGAAAGAGGGAAAGAGAAATCTGTTTGCATTGGTGTGATATACAGACCTCCCTCACAAGAGGAAGAGGTGGACAGAGAGTTAATTGAAGACATACACAGCATTGCTAGGAAAGGGGAAGTGCTACTGATAGGGGATTTCAATATGCCAGATGTTGATTGGCACATTCCTGCTGCAGTATCATCTAGAAGTAAAGAGATCCTGAATTCTCTACAGGGAGAACTATTCAGGAAATTGGTAACAGACCCCACACGTGAAGGGGCCATACGGGACTTGGTGCTTACCAATGGTGAAAGTGTTTCTGATGTTGTAGTGGGAGATCATTTTGCATCCAGTGATCACCAGATGGTGTGGTTCAGTATTAGAACTAGGGCTGTTAGAATCCATTCAAAGGTGAGGGTCTTAGACTTTAGGAAGACTAACTTTGCCAAGATGGGCCAATACCTCAGGGAGTCATTAGTGGGATGGGAACAGCTGGGGGATGTAGAAAAACAGTGGGCAAAACTGAAAGGGGATATTTTAAGGGCAACCAACCTTTTTGTTAAAATGGTAAATAAAGGGAAAAGGAAAAGGAGACCGCTATGGCTTTCGAAAGAAGCTGAAAAAGTGAACAAAAAGAGGGAGGCCTTCATGAAATACAAGAGATCACAGAGAGAGGAAGACATGCATCTATATTTGGATAAACTTAGAGAAGCTAGCAAAGTAGTCAGGAAAGCAAAGATTCAAAAAGAGGAGGAAATAGCCAATGCAATAAAATGGGGCGATAAGACATTTTTCAGATATGTTAGTGAGAAGAGGAAGGGCAGAAGTGGTATTGTCAGACTCAAGGGTGAAGGGGAGGAATATGTAGAAGCTGATAAGGATAAAGCGAATTGCTTAACAAATATTTCTCTTCTGTGTTCACAGATGAAGAACCAGGAGCAGGACCTCAGAAAACACCCACAAATAGGAACAGAAGTGAGGGACATCTTGAACAATTTTCAGAAGACTATGTTCGTGAGAAACTAGCTCAACTTAAAGTAGACAAAGCGATGGGACTGGATGGGATACACCCTAGAATACTGAGGGAACTTGGGGACGTTCTAGCAGCTCCACTGACTGACCTTTACAATGCCTCGTTGGAGTCGGGAGTGGTGCCAAAGGACTGGAGAGAGGCTCATGTGCTGCCTTTACACAAAAGCGGAAGTAAGGATGTGGTTGAAAACTACAGGCCGGTTAGTTTAACGTTGGTGGTGAGTAAATTATTGGAAACGCTGCTGAAAGAGAAAATAGTGAGGTTTCTGGAGTCCAGCAGGTTACAGGATCAGAGGCAGCATGGATTCACCAGAGGCAGGTCTTGTCAGACAAATCTTATTGATTTCTTTGACTGGGTGACCAGGGAGTTGGACCGAGGGAGAGCCCTAGATGTGGTGTATTTGGATTTCAGTAAAGCCTTTGACACTGTTCCTCCCAGGCGACCTATAAACAAACTGAGCACCCTAGGGATGGACCCTAAAGTTACTGCTTGGGTTAGAAATTGGTTGGGTGGGAAGCGACAAAGAGTACAGGTAAATGGAGCTCACTCTGAGGAGAAGGATGTTACCAGTGGTGTGCCCCAGGGATCTGTCCTTGGTCCGATTCTTTTTAGCATCGTTGTTAGTGATATAGCGGAAGGGCTGTCGGGTAAGGTTTGCCTCTTTGCGGATGATACCAAAATCTGCAATAGAGTAGACACCCAGGAAGGGGTAGATAACATGAGGAGGGATCTAGCTAAGCTTGAAGAATGGTCTAGAATTTGGCAGCTGGGATTTAATGTTAAAAAATGTAAGGTCATGCATTTGGGCTGCAGCAATCCAAGGGAGCAATATAGTATAGGGGGTGAAGTACTTTTGTCCACTAAAGAAGAGCGGGACCTAGGCGTGGTTGTGTCTGATGATCTTAAAGTAGCTAAACAGGTAGAAAAGGCGACGGCAAAAGCTAGAAGGATGCTTGGGTGCATACGGAGAGGAATGGCTAGCAGAAAAAAGGAGCTGATAGTGCCTCTGTATAAGTCTTTGGTGCGACCTCAGTTGGAGTATAGTGTGCAATTCTGGAGACCGCACCTTCAAACGGATGTGAACAGGATGGAGTCGGTGAAGAAGGTGGCTACTAAGATGATTAGTGGTCTTTATTATAAAGCATATGAGGACAGACTTAGGGATCTTAATATGTACACCTTAGAGGAAAGGCGGGATAGAGGTGATATGATTGAGATGTTTAAAAACCTCCATGGCATAAATGTTCAGGGAGAGAGACTCTTTCAATTGAAAACAAGTTCTGCTACGAGGGGACATGGGATGAGGAGAAGGGGGATAGATTCAGGAGTGATATGCGGAAATATTTCTTTACAGAAAGAGTTGTGAATCCGTGGAATAGTCTCCCAGTGGCGGTGGTAGAGATGAGGACAGTAACTGAATTCAAAAAAGCATGGGACAAACACAGAGGATCTCTAAAGGTAAAAAGGGGACTGTTGTAGTTGTTGATATGGAAGGACAGACTAGATAGGCCATGTGGTCTTTTTCTGTTGTCATGTTTCTATGTTTCTAAATTGGGAAGATGTAATACAGCTAATTGATAATTTAAAGAGCAGCAAATCACCTGCACCAGATGGCATACATTTTTTATTTAAATATTTAACAATTTTTCTATACCGCCTTTGTCCAAAGTGGTTTACAAAGAACAACATAACAATCTCAGTAGATCTGTTTTACAACAAACAGGGGGAAATAACTTGGAGACAAATATGGGGTTAACTAAGAAGAAGGGAATTAACTAGTAGTTTAACAGTAGATCAGGTACATGGGAAGGTAAACTTCATATTCCAGATAGGGAAAACTGTAAGGTTGATCTGTTCAGACAATCAGGATAGTATGTTACAGTTCTTCAGCACATCCCAGGATGCTGAAAGAACCAAAATACTATATTGTAGAACTACTATTAGTAATCTGTGATCTAACACTAAAATCATCTGTAGTATCCGAAGACTGAAGAGTGGCCATTGTAATGCCAATTTTTAAAAAGGGTTCCAGGAGTGATCCCGGAAACTACAGACCAGTGAGCCTGACATCAGTACCAGGCAAAATGGTAGAAATCATTATAAAAAAACAAAATTACTGAACATGTAGATAGTCATGGTTTAATGGCAGAAAGCCAACATGGATTTAGCCAAGGAAAGTACTGTCTCACCAATCTCTTACATTTTTTTGAACGTGTGAATAAGCAAGTAGATAAAGAACAGCTGGTTGATGTGGAACCCCAAGCAAGACGTGCCTATTTGGACGGGCCAAGATGGGCATATTTGGACGGCCCAGTGTGCCCCTCCTGCCTGCAGGCACCCCCAACTCCCGTGGCTTCGGCCTCCCTCTTCCCCCTTGCCCAGCCCATGGCTGGCCTACCGGGGCCTGAATCGGGCAGCAGGCCCCCCCCCCCAGGCCCGATCGCAGGGTCAATGCTGCTTATTCCACCTTTGAGGTGGAATAAGCAGCACGTCCCCTTTCACCCAATAAGACGTACAGGACCATGACCTGAATCGGCCCTGTATGTCCTGCTGGGCTGGCCCAACCCTGCTCCATCCCAATCCCGCCCCCTCCCACCCCCTACTGGCTCTCTCCATCCTGATGCTCAGGACGTATGGGGAGAGCCAGAGGGGGAATTGGGCCCAGATGGCTTGCAGGGCTGCACGTCCCACCAGGATGTGCAGCCCCGCAACCCACGTCCCAGAATTGGGCCCATAGTGTATCTGGATTTTCAGAAAGCCTCTGACAGTCTCTCATGAGAGACTCTTGGGGAAATTAAAAAGCCATGGGATAAGAGTTCATATACTGTTGTGGATTAGGAACTGGTAGAAAGACAGAAAACAGAGAGTAGGGCTAAATGGCCAATTTTCTCAATGTGAATAGTAGAGTACCCCAGGGATCTGTGCTGGGCCAGCTGCTTTTTAATATATTTATAAATGACCTGGAAATGGGAATAACTATAGTTACATAATGCAATGTTCCACATTACAAACCACCACCCAGGAATATGATTTAGGTGTCATCGTGGATAACATGTTGAAACCCTCTGTCCAGGGTGCAGCGGCAGCCAGCAAAGCAAATAGAATGCTAGGAATCATTAAGAAAGGAATGGAGAATAAAATGAAGGATATTATAATGCCTCTGTATCATTCCATGGTGCTGCAGCAATCCAAGGGAGCAATTTAGAATAGGGGGTGAAGTACTTTTGTCCACTAAAGAAGAGCGGGACCTAGGCGTGGTTGTGTCTGATGATCTTAAAGTAGCCAAACAGGTAGAAAAAGCGACGGCAAAAGCTAGAAGGCTGCTTGGGTGCATACAGAGAGGAATGGTTAGCAGTAAAAAGGAGGTGATAATGCCTCTGTATAAGTCTTTGGTGTGACCTCATTTGGAGTATGGTGTGCAATTCTGGAGACCGCACCTTCAAAAGGATGTGAACAGGATGGAGTCGGTGCAGAGGGTGGCTACTAAAATGGTTAGTGGCCTTCATTATAAAGCATATGAGGACAGACTTAAGGATCTTAATATATACACTTTAGAGGAAAGGCGGGATAGAGGTGATATGATTGAGATGTTTAAATACCTCCGTGGCATAAATGTACAGGGGGAGAGCCTTTTTCAATTGAAAGTAAGTTCTGCTATAAGGGGACATGGGATGAGGGTGAAGGGGGATAGATACAGGAGTGATATGCGGAAATATTTCTTTACGGAAAGAGTGGGGGATCCGTGGAATAGTCTCCCGGTGGAGGTGGTAGAGATGAGGACAGTATCTGAATTCAAAAAAGCATGGGACAAACACAGAGGATCTCTAAAGGTAAAAAGGGGACTGTTGTAGTTGTTGATATGGAAGGACAGACTAGATAGGCCATTTGGTCTTTTTATGTTGTCATATTTCTATGTTTCTATGAATATTGTGTGCAATTCTGGTCACCATATCTTATTTTATTTATTTATTTTCATTCTCTTATATACTGTGCTATTCTGTATCAGTGCGGTTTACATTGAACAAACTGAAATTACATTGAACAGGGCATTATAACTTGGAGATAACTATTTTACAGGGAACATGGGCTATGGAGGGTTAAGTGGCTTGCCCAAGACCACAAGGAGCACCTGTGGGACTAGAAACCCCAGTCCTTCCGGCCCAAGGTTGCTGTCCTCTAGTGGGATTTGAACCCCCGACCTTCCGGCCTGAAGTACCTTGCCCCAACCACTAGGCTACTCCTCCATTCCATCTTATCTTAAAATCTTAAAAAGGACATAGAAGAATTAGAAAGAGTACAGAGAAGAGCCACCAAAATGATAAAGGGGATGGAAGGATATCCCTATGAGGAAAGGTTTAAAGGGTTAGGGCTCTTCAACTTGGAAAAGAGACGGCTGAGGGGGAGATATGATAGAGGTCTATAAAATAATGAATGGAGTAGAACAGATAAATGTAAATCAGTTGTTTACTCCTTCAAAATGTAGAAAGACTAGGGGACGTGCACTGAAGTTACAAGGTAGCACATTTAAGACTAATCAGATAAAATATTTTTTCACTCAACACGTAATCAAATTCTGGAATTCGTTGCCGGAGGATGTTGTAAAAGCTGTTAATGTAGCTGGCTTTAAAAGAGGTTTGGACAAGTTTCTGGCAGTAAAGTCCAAAAAGCATTATTAAAGAGTACCGGAGAAATCCACTGCTTACCCCTTGGACAAGCAACATGGAATCTGTGTACTTTTTGGGAACCTGACAGGCACTTGTGACCTCGATTGGCCACTGTTAGAAACAGAATACTGGGCTTGATGGACCCTTGGCCTGACCCAGTAGGGCATACCTTATGTTCTTATGATACATTTTCATGAAGTGGCTGGATTTCTATCAGTGCTGGGTGTGATTGATTACACACATGGCCAACAAGCCCCCATGAAGGAGGGAAGCCACCTACCAGAACAGAACAGAACAGTTCTATTCCCTCAACATGCAAGTAATGTGCAGTACACTGGGGCATGTAATAGATGTAGTTCCTAAATTTCTAGGTTTCTACCATACCCACTCTGGAATCTTTGAGAGGTTCGAAAGCTGAGAAATCATCGGTGAATGGCTGCTAGATAAACCTTGTACTAGTCCTCTCCCCCATGCTGACATGCACATGCATGGAACCCCGCCCCCCCCCTAATTCTCTGGAAGGTGTTGCACCTGGCAGACAGAGGCCAGGCCTGCACTGTGAACCAACCACATGAAACACCCTGGTGCTATAATTCAAAGTGTCCATTCTCCCCTTTCTATGCAGGTGAAAAAACTACCTACTGAGAAGGGGGCTCCTGACATCAATTATGGCACCACATGCTGCAGGTATTGGATGGTGGATTTATTTATTTATTTAACAGTTGCTTATATACCGCTGCCTTCCAAGGATCAGGTGCGGTTTACATAGAACATTTAATGAAACAGAGTAACATATCTGCTTTTACATAGAACATCACGTGGCATATTTACATCTTAACTTTAACAATTTAAAACTTTAAATTTTAACAATTAAAACTTAGAGAACTATATACAAATCAAAGGATTTTAAGGTAAACCGTAAGATAGCTATTTGTAAACATCAAATCTGTGTGGAGTGGTCATATTTTCATGTATCAATTATGGAGGTATGCGGAGGTGTTGTATATTATCCCTTTTCGTCTTGAGGTTGGGAGTTCGCAAGTGGACCATAGTGGGAGCGAAACAGATAAGTTTTTAATGTTTTACGTAGTTGCATAAGGTCAGTTGAGGCTCTTATTTCTTCAGGTAGTGAGTTCCAGAGTATGGGGGCTGCATGTTAAAATGCTTTTTTATTTGTTGTTTTTTTGGCCTTTGTGAACTCTTTTGGTATTCTTATTTTATTAATATTGCATTTTCTTTGAACAGTTTGGGGTGCGTCCTTAGTAAGGAGTTTGTTTAGCGTGGCTGGGGCAGTATTGTTGATAGCTTTGAAGGTGGTGATTAATAGTTTGTAGTTTATTCTACATTGAATCGGGAGCCAGTGTAGTTTAGCTAGATAGGGTGAGATGTGCTCAAATGGGTGTATCTTAAATATAGTTCTAGCTGCTGCATTTTGGGCAAGTTGGAGCTTTTTGATATTTTGATTAGTTGTGCCTAGTAGAATAAGGTTGGCGAAGTCGAAGTGGGGTGTGATAATGGCATGAATTATGCTCAAGAAGTCCTGCAGGTGGACAAGTGGACGTAATTGTTTTAGGACTTTAAGCTTGAAATATTTTTTTTTTGTAATGTTCCTTATGTGAGTGCTCATACTGAGGTGGGTGTCTAAGGTCACCCTTAAGTATTTTATTTCATTTTTTATGTTGATATCGTGTGTCTGGAGCGTGATGTGAGTAGGGGGAGTGTATGATTGATTTTTTGTTACTATTAATATGTCTGTTTTGGAGTGGTTAATGTGGAGGTTGTGTTCTTCTAGCAAAATTGTTAATTCATTGAAACAATCTGTTAATAATTGGAGGGGGAGTGTAGGGGTTGTGAATGGAATGTACATCATGATATCGTCTGCGTATATGTGGTAGTGGATTTTGAATTTTTTAAAGATGTTGCAGATTGGTTGTATATAAATATTAAAGAGGAGAGCAGAGAGGGCAGATCCTTGAGGGAGGCCAATTTCCTGTTTGTATGTGTTAGAGGTTTGGGTGCAGATCCGGAAGGTTTGAGTTCTGTTAGATAGGTATGAAGTGAACCATTTATGTACTGTTGAGTTTGCACCTATTTGTCTGAGTCTGTTGAGCATTACAGTATGGTGTACACTGTCAAACGCAGCGGATATGTCAAGGAAAAGGAGTAGGAAAGCTTTTCTAGGATTGTCTATTCCTCTTACGAGAGTGTCAAGGAGTACAGTTAATAGAGTATCTACTCCATGACCGGGGCGAAAGCCATATTGCTGGTCATTGAGGGGAGCTGAGGTGTCAATGTGTTCCTGTGTTTGTATTTGAACTACTTTTTCAATGAGTTTGGCCATGAAAGGTATGCTTGAAATAGGCCTGTAGGAGTTTGGTGAAGTTTTGTCCATGGAGTTGTTGGATAGCTACAACGGTGATTCATTGCACCCAAAGCATGACTCAGGACACATATGGGCCAAAATGTTCATTTTATTGTTGTTGTTGTTGTTAAATGCCGTTGAGTCAGTGTCGACTCATGGCAACCCTACGGATAGTTGTCCTAAATTGTGTTCATTCTTCAGTCAGGCGGCTCATTGTTGACAGACTGGTACCTGTAGCTGCTGTTATTGTATCGATTCATCTCATTGCTGGCCTTCCTCTTTTGCGTTGACCTTCTATCTTGCCAAGCATGATGTCTTTCTCTAATGATCTCTCTCTTTGCATGATGTGTCCAAAGTATGAATGTCAAAGTCTTGTCATCTGAGCTTCTAAAGAAAGGTTAGGTTTGATCTCCTCTAGTACTGACTGGTTTGTTCTTTGGGCAGTCCATGGTATACACAGTATTTGCCGCCAGCACCATAATTCAAAGGCATCAATTTTCTTCCTGTCTATCTTTTTCACTGTCCAGCTTTCACATCCATATGATGTTATTGAAAATACCGTGGCTTGAACAAGTCGAATCTTTGTATGGAGAGAGACATCTCTGCTCTTGAGAATCTTGTCTAGGTCTTTCATAGTCATTCTGCCAAGAGCAAAGCATCGTCAGATTTCATGACTGCTTGTTGCTTCTTTATTGATAGTTGATCCAAGTAGGTTAAAGTTGTTCACAATTTCAATTTCTTCTCCTTCAACAATGAACCTGTTGATTTTGCCAGTTGTCATGATCTTTGTCTTCTTTACATTAAGGTGCAGGGCCATTTTGAGACTATGTTCTTTGATCGTGAGAAGCAAATGTTTCAGATCATCTTCACTTTCAGCCAGTAATGTGGTATCATCATCATAGCGAAGGTTGTTGATGAGTCTTCCACCAATCTTCAAACCTCTATTGTCTTCATACGATCCTGCTTCTCTGATGATTTGTTCTGCATATAAATTAAACAGGTAGGGGGAAGATATGCAGCCTTGTCTTATACCTTTGCTTATTTTAAACCATTCTGTTTCTCCTTGTTCCGTTTGAACTGTTGCTTCTGGATCAATGTACAGATTGTCTAAGAGAACGATCAGGTGTTCTGGTATACCCATGTTTTTTAATGTGACCCAGAGTTTCTCAAGGTTTACATAGTCAAAAGCCTTGCTATAGTCGATAAAGCACAAATAGATATCCTTTTGGTATTCTTTAGCCTTTTCAAAGATCCATCTCACATCCGCAATGATGTCTCTCGTTCCTCACCCTTTTCTGAACCCTGCTTGCACATCAGGTAGTTCTTGTTCCAGGTATGGTTGTAGTCTCTGTTGAATAATCTTCAGTAGAATCTTGCTGGCATGTGGGATCAGAGCGATTGTGCGATAATTTCCACAGTCGGTTGGATCACCTTTCTTTAGAATTGGTATAAACACAGATCTTTTCCAGTCAGTTGGCCATGATGTTGTCTTCCAAATTTCTTGGTAGAACCTTGTAAGTACAGTAACAGCTGCATCAGATTGCTGTAATACTTCTATGGGAATTCCATCAATGCCTAGTGCTTTGTTCTTTGATAAGGCTTTCAATGCTGCTTCAACTTCTTCTTTCATCACCAATGGTTCCGGATCATAAGGTACAGGTTGAAATGGCTATTGGTCCACTTGATCTTTATCATATAAAGACTCTGTATATTCTTTCCACCTTTTCTTGATCTTCTCAGCATCATTCAATGTAGAACCTTGAGCATCTTGTAACAGTCCAATTCGAGGCTGAAATTCTTTTCTTTAATTCTCGTAGCTTTAGGAAAGCCGATCTTGTTCTTCCTCTAATAGTTTCTGCTTCTATTTCATTGCATGTGTCATTGCAGTACTTTTCCTTGTCCTGTCTTGCTGCACATTGGAAATCTCTGTTGAGTTCTGTGATTGTCTTTCTTTCTCCTCTGGCTTTAGCTTCTCTGCATTTCTGGACAATTTTCAGAGTTACTTCCGTCATCCATTTTGGCCGTTTTTGCTTTTTCACCTTTTATAGAGACTTCTCGCTTTCTTCCAACACAACCTTCTTGATGTCATTCCATAACTCTTCTGGAGCTCTGTCATTTCTATCTAAAGCAGCAAATCGATTTTGCAGGCAGTCTTTAAATTCCATTGGTATATTCTCAAGGTCATATTTTGCTGCATTCATGAGCGGTTTGCTCTTTTTCAACTTTAGCTTGAGTTTGCATACTAGTAATTGATGATCTGTACCACAGTCAGCGCCAGGTTTTGTTTTTGTTGATGTTATAGAGATTTTCCATCGTTGACTTCCACAGATGTAGTCAATTTGATTTTTGTACATTCCATTGGGTGAAGTCCATGTGTACAGTCACCGCTTGTGTTGCTGGAAGAAGGTGTTTGAGATGAATAGTTTGTTGGTCTTGCAGAATTCTATCAGTCTTTCTCCAGCTTCATTTCTGTTGCCAACCACTTTGCCTTCTTCTTTGTTGCCAACATTTGCGTTCCAGTTACCCTTGACTATCAGGATATCCTGTTTGCATGTTCTGTCAATTTCAGCTTGAACATGTTCATAGAACTCTTCAATTTCATCCTCTTCTGCAGCTGTTGTTGGGGCATATGCTTGAATTATAGTTGTGTTGATAGGCATTCCTCATAGACAAATAGAGATTAAGCGTTCACTGACTGCATTGTATTTCATTACAGTTCTTTGCAAGTTTCTTCTTCATTATAAATGCAACACCATTTTTTCTTTGTCTTTCATTTCCAGCATAGTAGACCATGTGATCATCTGATGCAAAGTGCCCGATGCCAGTCCATTTCAGTTCGCTGACACCCAACAGATCAAGTTGTACACGTTCCATTTCATTCTTGACCACCTCCAACTTCCCTTGGTTCATGTTTTGTACGTTCCATGTTCCAATATGTAAGACATCTTTACAGCTTCTGACTCTCATTTCATGTGCAGCTACATCAGCAGTCAGACATCCCGAGGGCTTTGATCCAACCACATCATAAATGCTGGCTTTACTCTGAAAAGTCTTCAGCTCTTCCCCAGTAGCTAGTTGAGTGCCTTCCGACCTGGGGGTCTCAACCTCCAGCACTATAGTGCAATTTGTTTTGTTGTGACTATTTATTTATTTGCAAAACTTTTATATACCGCCAGTTCCTAAGATCAGTGGCGGTTTACATGAAAACAAAGGTAAAGTACATAGAACATAGTGCCAAATGTAACTATAGAACAATACATAGAACATAGAACTATGAGCAACTATAAACAGATACAATATTGGTCTCTATAGAACTATTTACAACTTGCAGGCTGAATTTACATATATACAGTTTACATATATACAGTTTGCAGTATCAATTTAGGTTCAAAGAAATTTTTGGTCAAATAGGTAATGTATGTGGGTAGAATTGGTGTGTTATATTCTATTTGTGCTGGGGGGGGTGAGAGGTAAGATCCGGATGACTGTTTATATTGCAGTAAAATTGGGTGAACAAATAAGTTTTTAGCTCCCTTCTGAACATTTTAAGTTCTTTTACCTCTCTTAACTGGTCTGCTAGGCTATTCCATAAGGTCGGTGCTACATATGAGAAGACGCTGTTGCTAGTTATTTGTTTTGTCTTTCTTATTGAGTCAGACACTTGGATGATATTTTGATTTTTTCTTCTTCTAGCTCTATTTTCTGGAGGGCTATTTATCAGTGTGGATAGATATGATGGGGTAATTTTATTAATTAACTTGAAAGTGGTCAAGATTATTTTATATTGGATCCTGCTAGCAACAGGGAGCCAATGCAGCGAGTATAGAATGGGTGAAATGTGGTCTGTTAACTTGGCTTTGAATATTATTCTTGCGGTAACATTCTGGGCCATTTGTAGTATTCTTAAATTCTTCTTTGTTATGCCTTTTAGGATACCATTACAGTAATCAAGATGGGGTGTTATAAGAACTTGGGCAATGGTTCTAAAGTCATCGTTTTCTACAAGTGGTCTAAGTTGTTGGATGGACCGGAGCTTAAAAAAAGATAGTTCTAGCTATTTTCTTAATATGGGATGTGAAGCTAAGTGTTCTGTCAAGGATGACTCCTAAGTATTGTGGTAAGGAGGGTGCAGCCCAGCTAGGGAAAACTGAAAAAAAGAAGAATTTCTCTTCTTTACGGGGGATGGGTGCACAAAATCACATACTCCATACTAAAAGCCCTGAAAGGAACCTAGGGGGCAGAGCTAAGGGTAAACCAATCCCAGTCCACAGGACAACCCTGCATAGGAGTAGGAGGTCCAAGTGGGCGGAGCCAGGAAGGGAGTTGCCCTGCTCAGCAGTTAACAGGGAGAAAACAAACACAAGAGGGAGAGCCAGTTGGAGTTTGGAAGGGGCTTTGAGAAGAAGGTCCAGGAGGAATTCAAGAGCAAGCACAAGCGGCAGTTGCAGTTCCAGGCCTAGCCCAGGTTCTAGCCCAGTTCTCAGAAGGCACAGACCGGAAAGTTCTGTGGCCAAACTGAAGAGAAGCTTTGCAGCCAAGGAGAGCAGCAGAAGGAGGAACCACTATAGAGGCAGCCAAGAAAGGTACGCAGGGACCAAGCATTGCCAGCAGGATAGTTCTTGCTCTGACTCAGAGGAGACTGTCATACCCCAGAAGGCTCAGCACAGAAAGAAATATCTCACTAGGGAAGTTAAACAGGAGAGACCCCCAAGAGACCGGCCTGGAGAAGGCAAGGCCAGGCACTGGGAGAGGCTGTTTAATCTGGTGAAGACTCTTAAGGAAAAGAGCCCGGAACACTTTCAAGGAGCACCCAGCTGTAGCTCAATAGAGAGCATGGAGGTAGGCCCTGAGGAAAGTGTTGTTAATTCTGATGTCTCTGAAATGGAATGCGAGCTGTGCACTAAGGTATTAGTGTGAGCTAGAAACAGTGGAACATAAAAAGGGGGCTGTGGTAGCCTAAAGACAGTTTCAGAAGCTGGAAGAGAGGGGAAAGCCTGAATGTAAAGGATTACGAATCTCTCCTAAGAAGCTGAAACTGCAGGAGCTCAGTGGAGGTTCTAATAGCTGAAACGGTTTGTGTGTGGCAACAGCAGGGTTGAAGCTGATACCTCACTCACTATGTGAAGAGTTTTAAAATGCCTTTTTCTTCTGATGCTAAGGTTAAGCAGTTGCAGTAAGGAACAGGAACTGGTATGAGTTTGTTCAAGGTTACACTGTTTTGGACATTTTGATTTCTGGGAGAAATTATCCTGTATTTTCTTTTTGTCTGGAGAAACAAAAGTTATGCTTGAAGAATTTTATGTTCACCACTTACCAGCATGGAAACCGAATAAAATTTCCTGTGCGCTTTATTAACCACTTGGCTCTTTTTTTCGTACACAACTACAAAAATCCTAGAAGGGATATCAGATGGCCAGCCGTCCCTACTAGGCAACCGCCTGGTAGGGGCGCGAGCGTCACAGTATTTAATCTCCTCTTTAACTGGTAGAGTGAAGTTCTGAAGTTTAATGTCCAATGGTGGTATAAAGTTAGGGTTTCTTGATGTAAATAAAACTTCAGTCTTTTTAAAGTTAATATTCATATTCTGTGAGCGGAGCCATAATTCAGCTTCAGAGAGACAGGCTGTTAAGTTGTCATAGTTAGGGTCAGTTATATTAATTGGGGTGAACAGCATTATGTCGTCCGCGTATATGTGATAGTTTATATCATATTTTTTGAATATGGTGCATATTGGTTGGAGATAAAGGTTAAAAAGGAGAGCGGACAGTGCGGAGCCTTGAGGGATTCCCTGTTCTTTTGGGAATGGTGGTGATGCAATTTGATCAATTTGTACATATTGTGACCGGTCAGTTATATTTGATTTAAACCATTCGAGTGTTGTTTCTTGTAAACCTAGTTGGTTGAGTCTTGAAATGAGGGTATTGTGGTTTACGCTGTCAAATACAGCAGATATGTCAATAAATACCAGAATGAATGCTTGCTTGGTGTTGTCCATGCCCCTGATGAGCGTGTCAAGAAGGACTAGTAGTAGAGTTTCTACGCCATGGAAAGGGCGAAACCCATATTGGTGATCATCAAGGGGAGCAGAGGAATCTATATAGTCTTGGAGTGGTAGTTGAACAACCTTTTCAATGACTTTAGTCATGAATGGTATACTGGCAATTGGTCGGTATGATGATGGGTCATTTTCATTTAGTGTTTTATTTTTCAAAATTGGGCGGATTGCTGAGAGTTTGAGTTCTTTGGGTAGAACACCTTGTTATAATGATTTGTTTATTATATCTAAAATGTAGGGGCGAGTTTTAGCTTTGTTGTCTTAATCCAGGATACTGGGCAAGGGTCTAAAAGGGATGTAGTTGTATTAAGATTAGCAATTATATTGGGCAATTGTTTTTTATCAATAGGATGGAAGGATTTCCATTCACTTATGTTATTCATTGTATTGGGGAATGGACCAGTTATTGGTGGGGCACTTTGCTTTAGTTTGGCAGCAAAATAGTTTGCCAATGCTTGGGGGTTGATAGTGTTTTGTGTGTGTAGTCAGTGTGGGCTTTAGATAACGATTTTACTATTTCAAATAATTCTCTTGGTTGATTAATAGCTTTAGATAGAATTGCTGTATGGTATTGTTTTTTGGCATAATTTGTGGCTAATCTGTAGGAATTAAGAGTTGAGATATAAAGGTCCCGCAGTTCTGATGTTTTATTTGTTCTCCATTTAGCTTCAATCTTTCTGAGTTGCTTTTTAAATGTAGTTAGCTCATACGTGTACCATTTTTCCGATGTTCTTTTATTGTTTCTTTTAGGTTTGGTATCTAATGGTTTTGAAGCTATTTTTATTGCAGTATTCCAATTAGAAACATTTTTTTCAAGGCTGTTTTGGTCTTTATTCAGCTGGGGTATGATTGTTTCTAGGAACTCTTCTATTACAAAAGGTCGAAATCGTGGTCCTTGGTGTGGGCCATATTTTTGTGAGGTGGAGGTGTAAGGAGTTTGGACGTAAAATTGAATCATAGAGTGGTCTGACCATGGAATCTGAGTTATGGTTGGAGGGGTATATTGGGGGTGTTTTGTTATGTGTTCAGGAATGAATACTAGGTCAAGAGTGTTGCCTTTGATGTGTGGAGTGGTTATTTGTTTAAAACCTAAGTCCCCCATTGATTCTAAGAAAGTTGTTTGGTTGCAATTGAGAGTTGCCAGATTAAAGTCTCCGAGAATAATATGTGGTTTATTTATTGATGCTTTGCATGCTGTTTCCAGGATGGTGGTTATGTTTTGAGTGTCTGGTGTAGGGGGTCTGTAAAAGAGGCAGATGGCTATGTTTCTATTTTCTATCTTTAGTATTTCCGTGTCTTCTTTAGTATCACAAATGGTGGTGGAGCAGTTTAGATTTGTTCTTGCTAATATGAGTACCCCACCTCCTTTTTTTTATTACGGTTACAATTAAATAGGGAGTACAAAAGGGTACCCTTTTGCTTTTAGTTGGTTTAAAATAACCGAGTCGGTTTCTGTTAACCAGGTTTCTGATATGCAAAGGAAGTCTGGTTTCTCATCAGTGATAAGGTCTGTTATGAGTGGAATTTTATTTCTGACAGATCTAGCATTGATGAGGATAACTTTTAGTGTTTGAGATTGTCTAGTTAATTCTTTGATTTTGTTTTCTGGTGTTAATTTTATGTGAACAAGTCTTTTAGACTGGGTTTTTAAGTGAGAGGGAGGGGTGACTATCTATTGGGTTTTCATGGCAAGATACAGAAGTAGATTGCCGGGCCTTTCCTCCGCGCAGTTTAAGTTTAGTGTTGTTGCCATTGTCACAGAAATGTATTCCTCCGCTGCCAAAACCATCCCATTCTGCTGCTGCCCAGATGGGTTTTCATGGCAAGATATAGAAGTAGACTGCCGGGTCTTTCCTCCATGCAGTTTAAGTTTAGTGTTGTTGCCATTGTCACAGAAATGTGATCCTCCGCCATCAACACTGTCCCATTCTGCTGCTGCCCAGATGGGTGGTTTGTCTTAGTCTGGCACCTCAGCTGAGACCTGTCCATCTTGGGAGACCCTGCCAGTAATCAGACTATCGATAGCTTAGCCCTCAGCATCACTGATGCACACAAGTTCATTTTATTAATGGTCCCTATAGGGGCTCTTTGATGTATTTACAAGCAGACAGCACATAGCCCCAACTTACACCCTACTCTTATTTCTCCTGGCTGGAGTGCAGATATATGCTACCAGCTGCTGGTATGTATCTCTACTCTCAGGCCCTCCAGGTCTGCAACCATGAGGTCCTGTGACCTGGTTACCACTGCTAAGCCCTGATGCATCTCCTGTTGGAGGGATGTGAGATGCAGCAGGACCTTGGGGTTTACCATGGTCCAAGGGACCTAGTGCAGCTGGCACTGCATGGAGACAGGCTGGACAGACTGGGTGACCAGTTGCTGCATTGGTACACCAACTTGTCTACCTGCCTCATCCTCCCACTTCCCCCTCCCATACCTTCCCCCTCACACCTCTCCCTCCTCCTGCATCTCCCTTCTCTCCATTCTTCTCCCACCCACTCCCCACCCTTCCTGCATTTGCCCCTCCTCTACCTACCAGCCTCCACCCCTTCCTGCATTTGCCTCCATCCTCCTCCTGAACCTCTTCCTCAATGCCTTCATGCTCAGGCTCTATGAGCTCTTCAAGCCCCCCAAATCACTGCCCACAGGTCTGTCCCCCCTGTCTTGTGGATTTGCTGCTGGCCCTCCAGCACCTGCTCTCAAGAGTGATGATGATCACATCTGTTGAGCCCTCCTCCTCTCCTCTGTCCTCTTCAGATATGGCTACCACCCATGCCAGGGAGCAGCTGCTACTGGCCTCTACCTTGGTAAGAGTAGTGGCAATGTTGTCCCAATACACCATGGCAACAGCTGCAGGTGATTATGGTTGTGCTGGTGACAGGGATCCAGGTAATGGTAGTGCAGGCAGCAGCCGGAGTCCTGCAGCAGGTGATGGTGGTGGTGGTGGCAGTAAGGGTCCAGGTAGTGGTGATAGAGGCATCTGGGGTCCTGCAGCAGCTAGTGGTGGTGGCAGTGGTGGAAGTGATAATGGTGGCAGCATGGCATCCACAGCTGCCTCTGCATCTACAAGACAGAGGATTCCTGCTTAGTGCAATATTGTGTGCAGGTGGACAACAGGCATTGACACATTACAGCTCTGTCCTCACTAATCCCTGTGCTCCCAGCTATATGTGCATCCTCTGCTTGACCTGTTCAGGCGTCAGCCATTACAGATGTGGCATGTTATATGAGTACCATTCCTCAGCCACTCAACATAATGGAGGGAAATAGTGCTGGAAGAACCATACAGTTTATCATTGTAGGACCCCGCTGAGTACTACATTTTGATCTGTTGTCCCTATATATGGCATGTCACTATCTGGTATCTGCGGTCATTTCCTACTATGCAGTGCCCATGGACATCCTGCCACTATGGCAACCCCCACTGGGTCAGTGCTCCTTCATTTGGTGTTATACACCCTCAGGAACCAGGCCACAGTGTGCCTGACCTGGGATGGGGGACATTGCACCTGTGGTCCTCACAATATCTAGCACCTGTGTGTCAGAGGGGCCATTACTGGCCATGCATATTGGTGCATTTCACTAATTGACATCCTTATTCCGCAAAAGATTTTGCCCTGCACGTGTGCCTGGGTGATGACAGTGTCTCCTGCATACTGCTCCTGAGTACTATCTTCTCATTCCATCACCATCCATAATTTATGGGTACTCTGAGTTAACTATGTCCCCTACACTGCTGCTCTCTGTCCATGTGGCCTTGCATCTGGCCCCTCTACTGCCACTCCATATGTTTGCATATATCATGTCTTTCTGGGCACCATTTGAGCCCTCTCTACACATCTGCTTGCAGCTATCCTTGGCTATGTGCTGCATGTCATCCTTCTGGCCTAGGGAATAGATGTGAATATCATGCTTAGCCATACATTCTTTTCAGCAGTTCTGCCCCTTTAACCAATACTGGACTACAGAAACTCCCTATATCAAGGACTACCTAAACAAACTACCCATCCACTCCAACTGATGCAAAACACTGCAGCCCGCATCATAACCAGCTCAGCCAAGCATGAACACATCATACCTATATTTCAGCAGCTGCACTGGCTCCCAATAACTGCACGGGAAAGATACAAAACAACTATAAACATATTCAAGATCATACACCTATGCACAGCAGATGTCCTCCACAGCTTGATAATCAAAGACACAACCAATCGGCCCAGATGAACTAACAACAGCAACAGACCATGGTGTACTGTAGATCTGGGCCTGTTTTTGTTGTGGTGTGAATTCATTCGAGGCGTGAGTTGTGATGTGGCAAGGATAGTGGTATTCCATATGTTGATAGCTTCATCGAGGTCATTGACGTTTTGGGGAAAGGGACTATATGGTATCTTTGATAAAGTGCTCTTTGTTGAAAGCTTTGAAATGCTTTTACATGTTTCTTGATAAGTATCTGTAAGGTAAAGATATGTTCAGCTGTTTGTTGCCTTGGAAGGAATCTAATTTAACTTTGGTGCAGACTTTTGCTGTTCAATAGGGATTTTAGTATTCATTTGCTGAGCACAATACAGAATAGTTTGCTAATATTACTGTTAACACAGCTCTCCTTGTAAATATGTAGGCAGGACCTGCCCAAGGGTTTCCGCCGCCCTAGGCAGACCTCCCCTCCCTGGCCCATCACATAAGAACATAAGAAATGCTATACTGGATCAGACCAAGGTCCATCAAGCCCAGTATCCTGTTTCCAACAGTGGCCAATCCAGGTCACAAGTACCTGGCAGGTTCCCAGAAATGTACACAGGATCCACAATGTTTGTCCTAGGGCAAGAAGTGGATTTCATGGGTCCTCTTTAAAAATGGTTTATGGATCTTTCCTCCAGGAACTTGTCCAAACCTTTTTTAAACCCAACTACACCAACAGCTTTTACTATATCCTCCAGTAATGAATACCAGAATTTGATTACGCATTGAGAGAAAAATATTTTTTCTTATTAGTCTTAAATGTGTTACATTGTAGCTTGCTACTGCTGCTTTGAGGCTCACTGCAGCACAGAAAGGAGGAATCACCACCCCCCCCCCCCCCGACATCATTGTCTAACCCAGCGTTTTTCAACCACTGTGCCGCGGCACACTAGTGTGCCGTGAGATATTGTCTGGTGTGCCGTGGGAAAAATTCCAATTTCATCCGTAACATGTGGCCTCGGCTCACAAATTAGGGTTGCCAACCGGCCGGTTTTCAGCCGGCCTGGCCGGTTTTTCCATGGCCAGGCCGGCTGCCAGCACAGTTGTAAAACCGGCCATTGAAAAGCCAGTTTTTTGCTCTGGCCGCAAGATCGGGAGCAGCCAGAGCAAAAAACCGGCTTTTGTGCCAAAGTCCGCGGCGCGAACGCAATCGCGATTCCCTATAGCAGTGCAGCCGCTGGTTCTGCTTTGTACAGAGCAGCGGCTGCACTACACTTACATTGAAAAGTAAAGAGAAACTGTGTCAGGAGCCCTCTGATCATGCAGAGCCCGAGGAAGTGATGTCATGGGGGCGGGCTCCTCACAGGCTGTCTTTCCTTTTCAAATTAACTTTAGCTGCAATAAAGTTAATTTGAAAAGAAAAGACAGCCTGTGAGGAGCCCGCCCCCATGACATCACTTCCTCGGGCTCTGCGATGACCGGAGGGCTCCTGACACAGTTTCTCTTTACTTTTCAATGTAAGTGTAGTGCAGCCGCTGCTCTGTACAAAGCAGAAGCAGCGGCTTGGGCAGAGGGGGGGGGTGTGTGTGAGTGAACCAGCAAGGGGGGGGGAGTGTGAGTGAACCAGCAAGGGGGGGGAGTGTGAGTGAACCAGCAGTGGAGGGGGGGGTGTGAGTGAACCAGCAAGGGGGGGGGGGGCGATGGTGTGATTGAACCAGCAGGGGAGGGGGGTAAGTGAGTGAGTGACCCAGCAGGAGGGGTGAGTAAGTGACAGGGGGGTGGGTGAGTGAACCAGCAGTGGAGAGGGGGGGTGGTGTGAGTGAACCAGCAGGGGAGGGGAGTTGGTGTGAACCAGCAGGGGAGGGGGGTTGGTGTGAGTGTTTGATTCCTATTCAAGAGAATTACTTTTATATATAGTCAATATAGGCACAGAGGTAAATTTTTTTTAACATTTTCTAATGGTGGTGTGCCTCGTGATTTTTTTCATGAAAAAAGTGTGCCTTTGCACAAAAAAGGTTGAAAAACACTGGTCTAACCTAGGGGAGGAGGCCGGCATGAGATTCCTCCCTTCCTTGTCGCAGCAAGCCTTAAGGCAGCAGCATGCTTGCTCACAGCTTGCCACTCCTGCCCCCTCTGACATCTGGGGGGCATGCCGCTCACCAGGGTCTGCCGCCCTAGGCAACCACCTACTTCGCCTAGTGAACAGACCGGCCTTGTATTTAGGGTAATGGTATCCTGGTATCAGATACAGTAGATTGGTATACAATGTACCAATCCCCCATCCCCAGTCACATATGTACCACCCTTCCCCAACCAATGAAATACAACCCATCCAACTCATTCACACATATACTTTATCAGCCCACTCACTCATTTTTCAACTTGTTAATTTGACCTATATGCATATAACAACAACAAAGAGGCAGGGCTGGCCCCAGAACTGATTCAAGGCCCTAAGCAGACCTTAATCTTTATATCCCCCCCCCCAAGCTGTTAAAATGTATTGTTTATCTTTTAATGTCCTGCTCTTTGCTGGCCCCCAAAAGGTTGCAGCCCTAGATGGCTGCCTTGTTTACCTTGTGGTTGGACCAGTCCTGCAAAGAGGCCGTTGGCACCTTTTATTTAAAAAGCATGATCTCAGTTACCTGATTAATCCTCACCTTAAATTATGATCTCTACAATGTAAAATAAGTTTACCAAGCAACATAAAGCATAGTTACTCACCTGTAACAGGTGATCTCCGGGAACAGCAGGAATCAGTCATCACATAAGGGTGACATTGTCACCGACAGAGCCACATGCGGGAACGCTTCCCATCGTCCAATAGGAAAGCCTTTGGGAGCACTCCACCATGCCCGCATGCCCATCTTCCCACCTTCCCCTCTCTTCAATTGAGTTTGTAGCTGAGAGGAAGTGACAAATAGACAAACCCTACAACTCCTAAGGGAGGAAGTTGGGTTGTGAAGATTGATTCCTGCTGTTCCCAGAGATCACATGTTACAGGTGAGTAACTATGCTATCTCCAGGAACAAGCAGGAATGCAGTCTTCACATATGGGACTCATTAGCTCCCAGGTACCCGACTGGTATGGGGGGAGAGCAGTGATCACTGAGGCCAAAAGGTTGTAGCTGAAGGATATGGAAGAGTTGTAGCCATTGGACTCAATTCCAGGAGGCGACACTCCCCCAATGATACTCTGGTCTCTTGTGGAAGTCCAGGATAGAGGGTAGGGGTTGAGTTTAAGTCCCAAAGAGGTGCTGGAGTACTGCTTGGCCAAAGACAGCATCCCAACGGGAGTCACTGTCTAGACAATAGTGAGCATCAGAGGTATGAATGAAGTACAGGTAGCTGCCCGACAAATGTCCTCAATGGATACTGAATGGAGTTTTGGCTATGGAGGTTGCCATAGCCCGTACATTATGAGCAGTGAAGTGACCCTCAAGAGAGTCCTGCTTGTTTGTAAGCAAATGAAATGCAATCTGCTAACCATCTGGATAGAGTCCGTTTTGTCACCGATAGGCCAAGGTGACTGGGATCAAAGGAAATGAATAATTGAGAGGATTTTCTGTGATCCTTGGTTCTATCCAAGTAGTAAGCCAGTGCTCGCTTGCAGTCTAAGGTGTGTAGCACTGTTTCAGCCTGAGACGCATGTGGTCTAGGGAAGAAAATCGGGAGAATTACCAACTAGTTCAGATGAAAAGATGAGACTACCTTCGGAAGGAAATGTGGATGGGTACTTTATCATTGTGGAACCGGGTATAAGGCGTATCTGCCACCAGAGCCTGCAGTTCACTGATGCGGAGAGCCGACATGATAGCAATAAGGAAGATTACCTTCCAAGATAGAAACTTCAGTGAAGTGGTAAATAACGGCTTGAAAGGAGGCTTTAGAAGTTCAGTGAGGACCACATTGAGGTCCCAAGCCATCGAAGGCGGCTTAATGGGTAGCTTGAGCAGCAGGAGACCACGCATGAAGCATGCTACTAAGGGGTGTAAGGAGATAGGCTGTCCATTCAGTGGTTTGTGAGAGGTTAAAATGACACTAAGATGAACTCTCACTGAGTTAGTTTTAAGACCTGCCAAGGATAGATGGAGGAGATACTATAAAAGGGACTCCACCGGGCAAGTAAAGGGGTCAATGCCCTTTGGGGAGCACCAGAGGGCAAACCTGCGCCACTTGAAACATAAGACCGCCTAGTGGAAACTTTGGGTGATGCCAGAAGGATATCTTTGATCTCCTGTGGCAGGCTGAGGTCAGCAAACTCTAAGTCTTCAATAGCCATGCTGTCAGGTGTAGGGAGTGAAGATTGGAATGGAGAAGTGTCCCATGGTCCTGGGAGAGGAGTTCAGGCATATATCCCAGGCTGAGAGATTGAATCTGCGCTAGTCGAAAAAGCAGAGGAAACCATGGTTTATGGGGCCAAAAGGGGGCTATGAGAATCATCGAGACCCTGCTGGCCTGTAGCTTGAACAGTGTTTTTGGTATCAAGGGGATGGGAGGGAATGCATATAGCAGACCCTGTCCCCAATGGAGAAGGAAGGCATCCAGAGCCCACCAGTGCAATAATGGAAGACTGGAGCAGAAGAGAGGACGCTGTGGGTTCTGTGGAGTGGCAAAACGATCTATGAGTGGGGTTCCCCATGTTTGAAAGATCCAAGCAGTCATGTACCAATGCAAGGTCCATTCATGTGGACGAAGGATACGGCTTAGCTTATTCGCAAGGACATTGAGTTTGCCGAGGAAATAGGCCACTCTGAGATAAATGCAGTGTGAGAAGGCAAGGGACCACAAACGAAGGGCTTCTTTGCAGAGGGGAAGGGACCCTGTCCCACCCTGTTTGTTAAAGTAGAGCATGGAAACATGGTTGTCCATCCTGATGAGAACATGTTGTCCTGAAAGTTGGGGCTGAAAAACTCAAAGAGCATTTGCTAACACTCATAGTTCTAGGAGGTTTTGTCCACGGTCCTTGTGTGGTTAGGTCATTCAGATGCACTTCCCAACCCAGCTTGGAGGCATCCATTGTCAGGGTAGATTAAGATGAAGACATCTGAAAAGGTGACCCACCGAGTAGGTTCTGTGGAGAACACCACCACTGAAGAGCCTTGATCAGTTGAGGGGTAATGTGGATCTTGTCTCTGAGATGACCCTTTGCTTGTGTCCATTGAGAAGCCAGAATCCATTGGGCTTGTCACATATGTAATCGAGCTTAAGAGACAACATGGACCTGGAAAGCTCGAGCTGTTACATGCTTTGCTGTTGCATTCTCTTTGCCAGCTCTATAAGGTAACAAAAAATTAAACCCCTAATAGTCAATGACTACAAAATAGTAGAACAAAAAACTGAAAGTCATTGGGAAAGCCACAAGGATACCCCCAATACTTATAGTCAGCTTGTGAAACAAGATGTTTTTGTCGGGACCTGACTGGCAGGAGGGGGGAGGGGAAAAACTCCCGCCTCGACGCCAGACGGGCCCGTTTTATTCAAACAAGCAAACAAGCATTAATAGTGAGAATAGTGTAAACACACTTATCTGTAAAGCAAGGCGAAGAAACTTCAAATTGGTTCAAAAAGCACGACATGCATGTTTCGGGCGTCAGCAGCCCTGTATCGAGTGCCCAATAGTGAACTGAAAAGTCGCCTTCAAAAGAAGACCAAAATCCCCGGCATATTTAAACATGGCAAAATGACAGCTGATTGGACACATAAGTCACGTGTGAGGAAATCCCAAATGATGATGCCACAGATGTCAGAGAACACGCCACCAATCACATTCCAAATTGAGACCCGAAGGCTCCACAGTGTGTAGTCGGAAGATCCATCGCTGTTCTCGCAACTGAAGCCGATGTTCCCGATCACCCCCCCCGCAAACTAACTGGCGCGGAATCAATAATTCGCCAGCGTAAATCAGAAAAAACATGGCCCGTAGCCAGGCAATGTGTTACAATCGGTGCTGAAAGGACTTGATTGCGCAATCTGGAAGCATGCTCACTCAGTCGAATGCGGACTGGTCGGACAGTACGGCCAATGTAAGAAAGACCACAGGGGCAGGATATCATGTAAACGACATAGGATGATTGAAACGTGAAACTCCCCAAAATTGTGTAAGTTCTACCCGTTAAGGGAAAAGTCCATTGAGTCCCCTCCATAGTAATAGAACAATACTTGCAATTATGACAAGCCCAGTGCCCCTGTCTCCTGTCCTTCGAAGGAGGTACAGTGGGAAGAAGAGGGGGACATAAAGAATGAACCAACCGGTCGCGAAGATTAGACCCCCTGGTATAAGCAAAACGTAAAGACTTTCTAAAGCATGAATGCAATTGCAAAATATGCCAATGCTTCCTCAGCAGACTTGTGACCTGAGCAGATAAGTGTGTTTACACTATTCTCACTATTAATGCTTGTTTGCTTGTTTGAATAAAACGGGCCCGTCTGGCGTCGAGGTGGGAGTTTTTCTCCTCCCCCCTCCTGCCAGTCAGGTCCCGACAAAAACATCTTGTTTCACAAGCTGACTATAAGTATTGGGGGTATCCTTGTGGCTTTCCCAATGACTTTTAGCTCTATAAGGTAGGCACAACGATCCTGTGGCAGAAAAGCTCTGGCCTGTTGCGTGTCTAAGAGCATTCTGATGAACTCCAAACATTGGGTTGGAGTGAAGTGAGACTTTGGGAAATTTTAAACAAATCCCAGATTTTGGAGCACCATGATGGTGCAATGTAGGGAGAGTTTTACTTCCTGAGGGGAGTCTCCCCTGATCAGCCAGTTGTCTCAATTAAGGAAAGATGAAGGCCCCCAAAGTGCAAAGATAGGAAGCGACTACTGCCATGCATTTTGTGAAGACTCACAGTGCAGAGGCTAAGTCAAAGGGCAACACCCGGTGTTGATAGTGGTTTCCTTGGAACATGAAGCACAGATACTGCCTGTGCAAGGGATGGATCAGTAAATACGTGTATGCCTCCTTTAGGTCTAGAAAACATAGCTAAGCATTCCTCTGGAGGTATGGAAGAAGAGTTCCGAGGGAAATCATCTTGAATTTTTCTCAGACCAGGAACTTGTTGAGGTCTCTGAGACCTAAGATGGGCCTAAATCTTACTGTTTTGTTTAGAATTAGAAAATATGGAGAGTAGACGCCCATCTTTTCTTGAGTTGTAGAAACTCTTTCTATGGCACCCTGGGACAACAGGGTGGTCATCTCTTCTCTTAAGAGAATGCTTTGAAGGGGATGGGTGGGATATTCCCCTGTGAAGCTGGTGGGGGTAAGGTTTCAAAGTAAAGTTGATATCCCATTTGGATAATGTTGAGTGTCCACTGTTCTGAAGTTATGAGGTGCCATCTGTGGGCATGAGAACAGAGTCTGTCTGGGGGCAGTCTCTCCAGATGGGTTAGTTTTGAGCATTATACAAAAAAAGCCCTTTGAAAAATATTAGTGATTGATAATATTTACTAATACTTACTAAATAAATTCCTAAACATACCAACATCACTTTACAAGACTTTCACTAGGCATTAATGACCTCAGGATGGCCTTACCTCTACATGTGGTGAAACTAATCACCATAGAGTTAAAAGCAGATGCTCACATCATAGGTCACTGGCCTTTATATTCTTTTTATAATTGTATATTGCACAACTTCCCACCGCTATCACAGGCGTTGACTTTGCCTGTTGGTTGAAATATTTGTAAACACTTTTTGTGTCCGATTGTTGGAATATCTCTAAAAATTATACTGTTAGGAACCCCTGAAGAAGCCTCTATGGTGAAACAGAAGCTTTTTTGGGGCATTGATTCTATTTACCACAACGGTGGACGCCTATGGTTGTGCAGCGTTTGCGGTTAAGCAGAAATGGGCGTTTCAGTTACCGACATATGCTGGCTCCATGGATCTATTCAGATAAGTGACAGTAAATTTATTTAACGGTGTATTGATATTCTTGATTCAGAAAAGTTTCTCTATTTCATTATAGGAAAATGAACTAAAGATTCATGGGTTCCAGTGTTATGTGGGAGTGCAGACGCTTCTTATTCACTGAGTGTTTAATTTTATAAAGAATCCTTAAAAGTACTTTTTCGGATGTTGGATGTTTTAATTAATCTTAGTAATTTTGGATGTTTATTTATTTATTTGAAAAACCTTTATATACCGCCACTTCCCAAGATCAGTGGCGATTTACAGAGAACAAAGGTAATAAGTACATGGAACATTATGCAACATTGCGTCTATATACAAAGAACAGTATATTGTTGAGATTGGTAGGCCACTGGAGGTAGGTAGGAAAGATAGTATCTCTTCTTCTTAGAATAGAAAGGTTTCTTGGGAAGAGCTTTCCTTTTGGAGGTGTCAGCTATTTTTCTGGAGAGGCGTTTGAGGGTGAGATCATTTGTCTCAATTTCTCCAGATTTTTCTCTCCAATCCTTTCCAAAGAAGTTTTTTCCAGTACATGGGATACTGGCCAGTTTGTTCTGGACTCAGGGCTGGCCCATCCATGGTGTGAGAATGTTGTTGGTGTGCTTCAGAGGGCACTGCGCCAACAACATCCCACACAAGCTGTTTGGCTCCCGGCAGGGCTGGCTTCAGAGGAAACCAGGGAGGCCCGAGGCCCCAGCTTAACTCTGTAAAGCCGCCAAAGTGAAGAATGCTGTTTTTCTTCTCTTTGGCAGCTGTGTTCTAGTGTAGGCTGCTGACACGCCAGAGGTAAAAAGACATTTCCTGTTTCCTGGCACTCAGCATGCCAGCAGCATATACTAGAACACAGCTGCTAAAGTGAAGAAAAACGGTACTCTTCTCTTCAGCGGCTAAAGCCAGTCAGACAGGAGCAGGGCTCTTCAGTGCGGGGGGGGGGCTAGGACTGGAAATAGCTGATAGGGGGGCTTGGACTGGAAAGGGCTGATGGGTGGGCTAGGACTTGAAATGGGCTGATGGGGGAAGGATAGGACTGGAAATGGCTGATGGGTGGGCTAGGATTGGAAATGGGCAGATGGAGGGGTTTGGACTGGAAATAGGCTGATGGGGGGCTAGGACTGGAAATAGGCTGATGGGGTGGGGCTTGGACTGGAAATAGGCTGATGGGGAGTTTGGACTGGAAATGGGTTGATGGGGTGGGGCTTGGACTGGAAATGGCTGAGGGGGCTAGGATTGGAAATGGGCTGATGGGGTGGGGCTTGGACTGAAAATGAGCTGATGAGAGACTAGGATAGGATTGGAAATGACTGATGGAGGGTTATGATTGGAAATGGGCTGATGGAGGGCTAGGATAGGACTGGAAATGGTTAATGGGGATGCTAGGATTGGAAATGGGCTGATGGGGAAGCTTGGACTGTATATGAGCTGATGGGATGCTAGGATAGGACTGGAAATGGCTGATGGGGCGCTAGCATTGGAAATTGACTGATGGGGAACTTGGTCTGTAAATGGGCTGATGGGGGGCTAGGATTGAAAATCGGCTGATGGGGAAGCTTGGATTGGAAATGGGCTGATGAGGTGCTAGGATAGGACTGGAAATGGCTGATGGGGGTTCTAGGATTGGAAATGGGCTGATGGGATTGCTAGGACTGGAAATGGGCTGATGCGGGAAGATGGGAGAATGGGACTAGAAGAGAGCAGATGATGGATAGGGCTGGAACTAGAAGGGAGCTGTTGTTGAGGGAGGACTAGAAGGTGAGGGGCTGGGGGAGTGAGGATGGGGAGGGGAAAATATATTTTTTGTGGGAGGGAAGAAAAATCTATGATTGGCTGGGTATTGGGAGAATAAATGGGAATTGAGGATGGAAGGATGAAATTTGAGTGGATGAAAAAGGAATAAAGAAAGAAATGGAGGAAAGAGCAAAAGGGAAAAGATCAGTATGTTAAAGCAGATGTAGACAGAGAATGGAAAAAAACTAGAAGAGATAAGAAAGGATAAATGGACACCAGACAATGGAGATCTAGCAGAAGACACAAAGAAACTAAAAGAAATTGACTGGAGCAATTGCAACAGAAAAATAAAATGCCCAAGCAAGAAAAGGTAGAAAATTACTATTTTATTTTGAATTTATTAAATGGAATATGTCAGCTCTGGGAAATGTGCATCGTTAACTTAACTATCTAATTTCTCAACAAACAGGGGTGTCCTACACGGAGCGGTGGGTTCACCCCTAAACAAAGACATGGGGAGGGGTGACCTGCATGGAGTGATAGATGCACCTACTCTTGCCATCTTACTGGGCAGACTAGATGGACCATACTGGTCTTTAACTGCTGTCATTTACTATGTTACTATGTTCAGCACAAGAGGAAATTTATTTATAGTTTTATTTCTTCAATGTTGTTGTACATTCCAAGTTTGGCTTCTGGGGTTCCCAGTTTAATAGTGTCTTCCTATTCCTAAATTATGATCCCTTGTTCTTTGTTTGGTGATGGTTTATTTTCTGCACGTGTAATCGAGCTGAGGTATTCGATGCATGTAGTTTCTATTTGACAGTGCCACTTGTTCTCTTTCCCCAATAGGAGATGTACTGGTATTCTCTGAGATGTATTGGTTTAATATTTACAGTGTTGCCTTTTGATAGGTGGGGTATGGTGCTTTGTGAGTCCTAGTAGTGCTGTTATGATACGGCGGGTTTGCTGTGGGTTCTAAATGAAATTTACTTAGGTCTACGTGGAGTATGATACAAATATCCAAGAATATTTACTCCATACAAACATGTATCGAATAATTTGGTGATAACCACTTGAATTTAAAATTCAATATATCATTCTTATACGATTTTTTAAAAATTCACAAATATAGTCTCAGACTTTGATAGCACTTAAGAACCATTGACTAGGTAAAACAGCACTGTAACTTGCATCAATGACTATTTGTGAACCACCAAAATGTTATTTTTTTATTTTTTTTAATTTATATATGTGAATATCACCAATTTTCCTCCACCAATTTATGTTGAGCTATGAAAAAGGCTTATCTTTTGTTGACGTATTTTCCAAAATGAAACTTCATCTGTTGTGTCACCTTGGGCCACCCCTGCCTGGACCCACTGTTTGAGATCTGATGCCTGTAACCAGGCCATCCAGCAAGCTCCAATGCAGACGGCTGCAGCTCTGCTTGTTGATTTGAAGGCATCAAAAGAGGCCCTGGTAAAAAATTTAGAAGTATTTTGACCTTGTTTGATGAGTGTCTGGAAGGCACTCTGTTTATCTTCAGGAAGCATTGTGGCAAAAGTCTCCAGATCCCTGGTGACATCTTTTAGAAACATGCCCATGTACAGCATGTAGGATTTTATCCTGGAGGCCAACATGCATCCCTGAAAGCATCAACACCCAAAGACATCATGGGTCCTTAAGTCTCTCCCCAGAGACATAGATGAGTGATTTTTTTGAACTCTTTATTCGGCGCATCGCTGAATCCACTACCACTGAGCGGTGGGGAAGCTGAGGCTTTTGGAAGCCTGGACAATTTGGTACTCGATACATAGTATTGAGTCTCTTGCTGACAGGTGGAACTGTGAGAGGGGCCTCTCACATGAGGACCATAAGATCTTGTAAGATGCGATGCACGGGTAACGTAGCCGCTTCTTTGGGTGTGGGAGGATATAGAGTATCTCAAATGCCTCTGCCCTCGGTTCCTTCTCCAAGGCTATTGTGATGGCTAGTCTTGCTGCCATGCCTTGTATGGTCTTGAAAAGCCAAATCTTCTGGTGGGAACCTACGGCGTTCCTGAGGAGGTGAAGAGTCCCAAGGGATGTCTGGAAGTACATGTGAATCCAGTGATCCCTTGTCAGAATCCGAAGAACTGGAATCAGAGTGTGGCAAAAAGTCAAAGTATCTGCAGTCTAGTGTTTGACCTTGATGTTTTATAGACATCAAGGATTGATGCCGATACCGATGTTTGGAAGCATCAGAATTGGGAGCCATGGCCTTCTGAGCCTGTTGGGTTCCGGGGGCATTTGATGATTCCAATGGAGGCATCGATCTCCAGAGTCCGACGATGTCAGTTTGAGGGCCGGCATCGGACCTGATACAATTGACTTAGGCTGGGTGCCGAAGCCTGCACTGCTGGAGCTGTTGATACTGTCGGTACCAAGGCTACCAGAAGTGGGGCCAAACGCCTCTTGAAAGCCAGTATGTGCTGGTCCAGGGAGATGGCCGATGTTTGGGTGGAATCGCCTATGGGGCTTTGAGCCACCATCCCAGAGCTTGGAACCAGTAATTCTCAAGAGGTAGATTCCTCGGGAGCATCCCGGAGCCCCTCCTGTGCTTTGGAGGACAGGTCCTCCCGCCGGGGCTGTTTGGCTGGCCGGTCTGCTTCTGAAAAACCCCTAGGGGAGTCTCGATGCTTATGCTATGATTTTCCTCTGGTCTCGGTATTTGTCTTCGATGCTTATGCCGATTACTTAGTAGAACTCAGAGACTTTATTTTATGTTTGGACTTGGAAGAGACCTGGGACCCATGAGAGGAGGTCGATGTCCACAATGAAGAAGAAGCCACTGAAATCGAGTCCGGGGCAAACAGCAATCCATACTGTCTGGCTCTATTCTTTAGGCCTCTCGTTGTCATTTGTTGACACATAATAACATAGTATATGACAGCAGATAAAGACCAGCATGGTCCATCTAGTCTGCCCAGCAAGGCAGCAAGAGTAGGTACACTTGCCGCTCCGTGCAGGTCACCTCTCCCCATGCTTTGTTTAGGGGTGTACCCACCACTCCGTGTAGTTCACCCTTTTTGTTCAGATATAAGAGATAGTTATGCTTATTTTGATTTTATCCTGTTGCTATAAAGGGATCCACTGTGTCTGTCCCATGCCATTTTGAATTCTGTCACTGTGTTTGTCCCCACCACTTCTATCAGGAGGGCATTCCAAGCATCCACCACCCTTTCAGTGAAAAAGTATTTCCTGACATTGCCTTTCAGTTTACCTCCTTGCAGCTTCATGTTATGCCCTCTAGTTTTACAACTTCTCCATCTTTGGAAGAGGTTTGTTTGTTCATTAATACTCTTTAAGTATTTAAAGGTCTGAATCGTATCTCCCCTGTCCCTCCTCCAGAGTGTACATATTTAGGTCTTCAAGTCTCATAAGCCTTCAAACGCAGGCTCCAAATCATTTTGGTCACCTTCCTCTGAACTGCTTCCAGCCTGTTTATATCCTTTGTGAAATACATTCTCCAAAACTGAACACAATATTGCAAGTGAGGCCTCACTAGCGACTTGTACAGTGGTATTAGCACCTCTTCCTTTCTGCTAGTAAATCCTCTCTTTATGCAACCCAGCATCTTTCTGGCTTTTGCCAACGCCTTGTCACACTGTTTCGCCACCTTGAGATTGTCAGAAACAATCACTCTGAGGTCCTTCTCCTGGTCCATGCACACCAATCTCTTGCCACCTATCGCATACAATTCCCTTGTATTTCTGCTTCCCAAGTGCATGACACTGCACTTCTTCACATTAAATCTTAACTGCCAAGCATTAGACCATTCTTCCAGCTTTTGTAGATCTTTCCTCATGTTCCCCACTCCCTCAGGGGAGTCCACTCTGTTGCAAATTTTTGTGTCATCTGCAAAAAGACAGACTTTTCCATTCAGCCCTTCGGCATATCACTCACGAATATATTGAACAGTACTGGTCCCAGGACTGAACCCTGGGGCATACTGCTAATCACCTTCCTTTCATCCCAGTGAGTTCCGTTTACCATCACCCTCTGTAATCTGTCAGTCAACCAATTTCTGATCCAGTTCACCATCTTGGGACCCATCCCCAAGCTGCTGAGTTTATTGATAAGCCTCCTATGAGGAACAGTCTTGATAAATTGGAAGACTGGGCATCAAAATGGCAGATGAAATTTAATGTGGACAAATGCAAGGTTATGCACCTAGGGAAGAACAACCCAAACTATGGTTACATGATGCAGGGTTCCACATTAGGAACCACCACCCAAGAAAAAGATTTAGGCGTCATTGTGGATACCATGTTGAAACCCTCGGCCCAGTGTGCAGCGGCGGCCAAGAGAGCAAATAGAATGCTAGGTATGATAAGGAAAGGAATGGAAAATAAAACAAAAGATATTATAATGCCTCTATATCGTTCCATGGTGAGACCGCACCTTGAATATTGTGTGCAATTCTGGTCGCCGTATCTTAAAAAGGATATAGCGATTTTAGAAAAGGTACAGAGAAGAGCCACCAAAATGGTAAAGGGGATGGAAGGATACTCCTATGAAGAAAGGCTAAAAAGGTTAGGGCTCTTTAACCTGGAAAAGAGACGGCTGAGGGGAGATATGATAGAAGTCTATAAATTAATGAACGGAGTGGAACGGGTAAACGTAGATCGATTGTTTACCTTATCAGAATATAGAAAGACTAGGGGACATGCAATGAAGCTACAGGGTAAACTATTTAAGACAAATAAAAGAAAATATTTTTTCACTCAACGTGTAATCAAACTCTGGAATTTGTTACCGGAGGATGTAGTAAAGGCTGTTAGTGTAGCTGGGTTTAAAAAAGGTTTGGACAAGTTCCTGGAGGAAAGGTCCATAAACCATTATTAAGAAGTGACCAAAGATATCAGTGCTTGACCCAGTACAAGCATTGTGGAACTTGTGTCTCTTGGGGAAATTGCTAGGTACATATGACCTAGATTGGCCACTGTTGGAAACAGAATACTGGGCTTGATGGACCTTGGTCTGACCCAGTATGGCATATCTTATGTTCTTATGTAACAGTATAAAGGCTTTGCTGAAATCTAGGTAGATCACATCCATCGCTTACCCTTGATCTAGTTCTCTTGTCAACCAGTCAAAGAACTCAATCAGATTTGTTTGGCAAGACTGTCCTTTGGTAAAACCATGTTGTCACGGATCATGTAACCTGTTGGTTTCAAGGAAGTTCACTATTTGCTTTTCAGGAGCGCCTCCATTACTTTTCCTGCCACCGAGGTAAGGCTTACTGGCCTGTAGTTTGTTACTTCTTCCCTGTCACCACTTTTATGGAGAGGTACCACATAAGCCCTTCTCCAGTCCTGTGGAACTTCTCCTGTCTCCAAAGATCTATTACAAACATCCTTTAAAGGCCCTGCAAGAACCTCTCAGAGCTCTTTCAGTATCCTGGGATGTATTCCATCTGGTCCCATAGACTTGTCCACTTTCAGTTTTGCAAGCTGTTCTAACACATCATCTTTTGTGAATGTTGTGATATCTACTCCATTCCCATGTATATATTTGTCAATCACAGGTGGTCCTTCTCCAGGATTTTCTCTAGTGAAAACAGAGTAGAAGTATTTGTTTAGCATTTTCACCTTTTCAATGTCACTTTCCAAGAATCCGTTCCCAGCACTTTTGAGTCCTGCAATTCCACCTCTGATTTTCCTTCTCTCCCGAATATACCTGAAAAAAGTCGTCGCCACACTTCACATCTTTAGCCATCTTTTCTTCTGCTTTGATTTTGCTATCCTTATTTCTCTTTTTGTCTCTTTTAGCTTGATTTTGTATTCTCTTCTGTGTTCCTCTGTTTGCGAGCTTCTGAATTTTGTGAAAGCTGTGTTTTTTGCCTTTATTTGTGCAGCCCCTTCTTTGGAGAATAGGTTTCCTTTTCCTCTTGTTTTTATTTACTTTCCTTATGTATGTATCTGTTGCACCTTTTATTGCCTTCTTTAGTTTAGCCCATTGCGATTCCACTTCCCTTATCCCCTCCCACCCTACTTGGCCATTTTACTGAAGTCAGCATTTTTGAAGCCTAAGACTTTGAGTTTGCTGTGATTGGATTCCTCCTTGGCTTTTATCTCAAACCACACAGTGTGATGATCGCTGCTGCTCACATGGGCACCCACCTGGATATTCAACATGCTATCTCCGTTGGTGAGCACTAAATCCAGCACTGAACTTTCCCTGGTTGGTTCTATCACTATTTGTTTAAGTAACGCATCTTGGAAGGCATCCACAATTTTTTTACTTCTTTCCATATTTGCAGAAGGAACACACCAATCCACATCGGGTAGATTAAAGTCACCCAATATGATCACTTCCCCCATCATGGCTATCTTTGCAATAACAGTCAATTCACTATCCATTTCTTCGGTTTGAGTTGGAGAACTGTAGACCACACTAGTATGGCTGACGGTGCCATCTCCTCTCTCCAACACAATCCAGAGCACTTCTTCTTTTCCCCATGTCGCCTGCATTTCAGCAGCTTTAATATTGCTTTTGAAATACAGGGCTACTCCTCCTCCTTTTCTACCCTCTCTATCTCTTATAAATAGATTATAACCAGCTATTTATTTATTTATTTGTATATACCGCTTTGTATAGGTAATCAGAGTGGTTTACATGGAACATAACTACTGCCAGAGGCAGTTTACAGGGAACAAATAAAGAGAACAGTTACAATTAACAATAACATGGAATGCGATAACTATTTACATAAGGTAAGATTCTTAATGGTCTGGGGATACAAGATAGGGTTGTGTGGATAGTGAGTGTAGCAATAGGTAGGTTATGAGGGGGAGTTGTTGGACTGTTGGTTCGTGATATGACTGAAGTCTATGGTGGTTGATCACATCGATAGTAGTCTGTAAAGATGAATGTTTTGAGGCATTTTCTGAATTGCGTCAAGTCTGATTTCTCTTAAGGTGTTAGGTAGATTATTCCAAAGGGTAGAGGCATAGAGTGAAAATGCTCTGTTGGTTGTTGATTGATTTGCTTTTCTTACATTCTTAGGAGTGGATAGTGTGTTTTTCAAGCTTTCTCTTTTTGTTCTTGTGTGCTGCTGCATGTTTATCAGAGTGCTGAGATAGGTTGGGGCAATGTTGTTTATTATTTTGAAAATGTTTATTAGAGCTTTGAATTTGATCCTTTGAAGTATTGGGAACCAGTGGAGTTGGAATACGATGGGTGTTATGTGATCAGATCTATCACTTCGTATTATTGTACGCGCAACCATGTTTTGAGCAAGTTGTAAGGGTTTTAGAGTTTTCTTGGGGAGTCCATGGAGTATGTTGTTGCTCTAGTTGAAATGTGGGCATATTAGAGTTTGAGCAACTGTGCGGAAGTCAGTGTGGGAAAGCAGAGGTCTCAGATGTTGTATCATTTTAGTTTTATTGTAAATGGCGCGGGTGGTCATATGAATGTGTTTGGTCAGATCGAGATTTTGATCAAGGTAGATCCCAAGGTATTTTATTTCTTTTTTTATTTCAAGTGAGCTATTGTTTACATTCATTTGATGGGGAGGTTCGAATTCTTTGTTCCTAGTAATGATGAGGGCTTCAGTTTTCTTCAGGTTAACTGCAAAGTTAACTGAGTTGAGCCATTCAGTGACATTGAAGCAGTTGATGATCTTCATGTAATTAGGGTCTGCGGTGTTGAAGGTTATGAATAACATTATATCGTCTGCATAAATTCTATAGTCTATAGCAGCGATGGCGAACCTATGGCACGCGTGCCAGCTGTGGCACGCGAAGGCCTTGCAGCTGGCACGCGTGAAGGTCCGCAGAAAAAGAAAAAGCGGGCTCTGGCTGCTGCCGCGGACGCGGCAGCATGCAGTGTCCCGCGGGGCCCCCTCCGCCCGCTAAGCCCCTCTGCAAGGGCTTTCAGATTCGCGAGGGAGACAGCGTCTCCCTCGCGTCTCTGTTAAGCCCGCAGGGGCTAATGGGAAATTTCCCATCAGCCCCTTTAGACGCGAGGGACTGATGGGAAATTTCCCATTAGCCCCTGCGGGCTTAACAGAGACGCGAGGGAGACGCTCTCCCTCGCGAATCTGAAAGCCCTTGCAGAGGGGCTTAGCGGGCGGAGGGGGCCCCACGGGACATTGCATTCTGCCGCTGCCGCGGCAGAAGCCAGAGCCAGCTGCTTTTTTTTTTTTTTTTAATTTGCCATGGGGGGTGGGTTAGGACTGCTAATGGGCTAGGGGGGGGTTAGGACTGCTAATGGGCGAGGGGGGGGTTAGGACTGCTAATGGGCTAGGGGGGGTAGGACTGCTAATGGGCTGGGGGGTAGGACTGCTAATGGGCTGTGGGCTGATGGGGGCTGTCTGGAAATGGGGTGATGGGGGGTTAGGACTGGTAATGGGCTATGGGGGGGGTTAGGACTGCTAATGGGCTAGAGAGGGGGGGTTAGGACTGCCAATGGGCTAGGGGGGGTTAGGACTGCTGATGGGTAGTGGTTTGGACTTGAGGTGGGCTGTTGGGTGGGGTTAGGACTGGAAATGGGCTGATGGGGGGTTAACACTGGAGGTGGTCTGATGGGGTTAGGACTGGTAATGGGCTATGGGGGGGTTTAGGACTGATAATGGGCTATGGGGGGCTGGGACAAGAAATGGGCTGATGGGGAGGGGTTAGGACTTGAGGTGGGCTGATGGGGTTAGGACTGGTAATGGACTGTGGGCTGATGGGGGGGGTTAGGACTGGCAATGGGCTATGGGGGGCTGACTGGAAGTGGGCTGATGGGGGGTTAGGACTGGAAGTGGGCTGATGGGGGGGTTAGGACTGGTAATGGGTTATAGGGGGGCTTAAACTGAAAATGGGGTGATGGGGGGTTAGGACTGGAAGTGGGTTGATGAGGGGGGGATAGGATTGGTATTGGGTTGGGGGGTTGCTAGGACTGGAAATGGGTTGGGGGGCTGCTAGGACTGGAAATGGGCTGATGCAGGGACTAGAAGGGAATGGATGCTGGGTGAGGCTGGAACTAGAAGGGAGCTGGTGTTGGGGGAGGATTAGAATGGGATGGGGCTGGGAGAGTAAAATGGAGAGGGGAAAAATATTTTGTGTGGGAGGGATAAAAAATCTACAATTGGCCGGGTATTGGGAGAGTAAGTGGGGATTGAGGATGGAGGGGTAAATTTTGAGTAGATGAAATAGGAATGAGGAAAGAGCAAAAGGAGAAAGATTAGTATGTTAAAGCAGATGTAGAGAGAGAATGGAAAAAAAACCCAAGAAGACAGAAGAAAGGACAAATGGACAGCAGATGGAGAGTTAGCAGAAGACACGAAGAAACCAGAAGAAAGTGGCTGGAACAATTGCAACTGAAAAAAAATGCACAAAAGGTAGAAAAATATCTCTTTATTTTGAATTTATTAATTGGAATATGTCAGCTCTGGGAAATGTGCATCATTAATTTTTGCGCTTTGTTTAGTACAAGAGGAAATTAATATATAGTTTTATTTCTACAGTGTTGTTGTATATTCCAAGTTTGGCTTTTGGGGTTCCCAGTTTAATTATTGTCTTCCTGTTTCTAAATTGTGATTCCTTGTTTGGTAATGGTCTGTTCTGCATGTGTAACTGAGCTGAGGTATTCTGTTTATATAATTCCTATTTGACATTGCCACTTGTTCTTTCCCCAGTAGGTCATGTATTGTTGTTCTCTGAGATGTATTGGTTTAATATTTGCAGTGTTGCCTTTTGATAGGTAGAGTATGGTGCTTTGTGAGTCCTGGTAGTGCTGTTAGGATACGGCGGGTTTGCTATGGGTTCTAAATGGGCAGCGTTTGTAGTAGTTCCTAATGTGCCTGGCGGTTGGTACTGGATTATAGTAATGTAGAAACCTTTTAGTCTTTCTTTATCCATATACTCATTAAGAGGCATGTTTACTAAAAGTTAGTGTATGGTAACATTATGCAAATATTTATGCAAATGAAGCACCTTATGCAAATGGAGCTTTAATTGACGTGCTGGCACTTTGAGGAAATTCTTTGGTTTTGTGCGGCAGTTTGGGCACTCGGGCTCAAAAAGGTTAGCCATCACTGGTCTATAGTGTGTGATTGTATGATGTTGCAGATGGGTTGTAGATATATATTGAATAGTAGTACAGACAATGCAGATCTCTGGGGGACACCTTAAGGCTGGGTGAATAGGTTAGAGTGGTTGTTATTGAAGCTCACTTGTTGGGTGCAGTTGGAAAGGTAGTCTTGAGACCATTGTAGAGCGGTACCACCTATACCAAGGTGTTTAAGGCGGTTGATTAGGATATTGTGGTTTACAGAATCGAATGCTGCAGATATATCAAGGAAAATGAGAATGAATGCTTGTTTCATGCTATCGATTCCTTGTATAATCGAGACAAGGAGGGATATTAGCAGCATTTTGACTCCATGATGTACTCTAAATCCATATTGATGAGGATCAAGTGGAGCATTTAAGTTGATGAAGTCCTGGAGTTGCAATTGTACTGATTTTTCAACGATTTTGCTTAGGAATGGCAGGGTAGATATTGGTCTATAAGAGTTGGGGCAGGATTTATTTATTGCATTTTGTTTCAAGATTGGGCATATGGATGCTCTTTTTAATTCAATTGGTAAATGGCCTTGTGATAGTGAGAGGTTGACGATTTTTTGGATGTATGGTGTAAATTCTGATTTTGTTGATTTAATCCAGCTGACTGGACAAGGGTCTAGAATTGAAGTGGTAGTATTTAATGATTTGATGCACTGTTCTATCTGGTCCTTGCTTCTTGGTGAAAATGAGTTCCAGGATACAGGGATGGTTGGTTCAGGGTTAGAGGGAGTTATATTGCATGTTGTCTTGATTTGGGATTTTGTCTGAAAATCCATGTCAATTTCAGAAGAGAGGAAGTGCACGCGTGCACCCCTTCTAAAACTGGCATATCTCCATCCCTTGATATTGACGTATTTTTTTAAAATATTGTCACGCTTCCCCTGCCTAGGGTCGATGGCACTATAGCAAGGGTGACCGCAATCTTGTTTCCAAGTGTCTTTTTACTATGTAGCAGCAAGGGTTGCTGGGACTTGTAGTTTTTAAGTTTCACTCTTCAACAAAATGTGTTGTGGCACGAGGGTCTTTTGAACAGATAAATTTATTTAGGGGTTTTTCCTTTCACAAGGGTTCAACAGGCTTAGGCAAAGCGTAGAATTTCTTTCCAAAATAATAGGAAACAGGAGCAAATGAAAAGTAGAAATAAAGTACAAAACTGTTTCTTCAGAGCAACTTCAACAGCCAAACAACTTTGTATTCTTCTTCCACAAAGCTTGTTTAACGTAAATCTAAGTGATCAATGTTACACAGAGAACAGTCCATCTCATAACATTCAGGTGTTTCAGGAATATTGGCTACGTCGATAATCATATCCTCACTTTCTTCATCACAGCTCTGCTTAGGGGAACTCTTGCACTGCAAACCTTGGATAACCTCTTGCAGCTGCTCTAGAAAGTTTCCTCTCTCATTAGCCGTGACCTTCTCTAGTGCAGGAGATGGGTTATTACGTAAGCTCTTCCCTATGGCTTTTATATCAGCTTCAAACCATTTACTGAAAGTGTTTCTGTTAGCACGGCTGTAAAAGTAACTCCTATCTCGGCACTTATTAGCACTAGCTTTCAATTGTTGCACAATATCTTCAACAAGTCTCTGGCTAGGAAGTAATTCTGACGTACCTTCTTTACTGGCAATGCCTTGTCTGTGCTCAGAGCTTTCTCCCCTCGTGCAGGCAAACTGCTTGGCCTTGTCCTCGGGTAGCTTCCACAGAGGCTCTGGCTTTGCTTTAAAGATGCAGGGAATGGACCCTCCAGTATCCCTCTTGCCTGGAGCTGGGTTCAAAGGTTTCCCTGGTTGCTGCCTTTCTGAGTGCCTTCCTTGTTGAAGTGGCTTGGACAATTGCAGAGGCTTCTCTCTGCCTTCTGTTCTACAGCTCTCTTTCTCTTGGCTGTGTCCGTGTCCGTGTTTGTCTCTGTTCCTGTTCTCCTTCTTGTTCTGTAAGACTGACTCTGAAGCCGGTTTAAAACAGCTTCCTCCTGCAGCCACACCCCTCTGGTTACTCAGGTGCAAATCATTAGAGCTGCCTTCAGCTCTTACGTCATGGCTATGGCTGAGCTCCGTTCTGGCTGAAAGCTTCCTGTTGCCATGGGAACCTGGCTTGCTCTTACTTTTAAAGGTAAAGTGCTCGCTATTTTCTCATTCCATCTGTTCAGGAGTGCTTTCGGTACCACAATATGCAGCAGAGATTTATATGTGTATGCACTGTAAAATAGCGGGACCTACACATGGAAATCCCCAGCAGGCAGCTGTGGTGGCAAAGATATGCAGGCACATTCTAAAATATGAAACAAAAGTCATCTCTGCCAGCATAACTACACAGACATGGAATATGCAAAAAGCATCAATGGGTACATGCACAATGGTGTGTTCTCTGACTATGCACATGAACATGTAGTAATTTTGTCAAAATACATATGCCCAACAAATATGTTGCACATTTACTGTGGAGCCACATTGACATGCTTCACTGTATGTGCATACCTGAAAAAATAATAGTTCACTAGGAGATCACCAACATGTCTGCCACCCGACAGCATGATTTTTCTCAGCCTGATTTTTTTGGGCCAGTTGGTGCTAGACATCCTCTACCAACCCATGCTGCAGCAAAGAAGGTCCACATGGCCCTGACCAGGAAAGAAAGCTATTTTCACACTTCTACCAACATCTCGCAAGAGGCCACCTAGCTACATACTGGCGCCCATTGTATTAGTATGGAAACACGAGAATCAGGATTGACCCAACCATTAGGCTAAACTAGGTAATTACACAGGGCAACAGCTTTTGAGGACCAGCAAAGGGCAGTAACAGTCAAAGTAAAAAAATTAGATCCTAACAGTCACATATGCTAACAGAGTCATCGTCAGCCTTAGACCCGTAAGGAAAGAGAGCATGCACATACATAAAGACAAAGCAAATTGCACCACAGAAAAGTATGATAGGCAACAATGCATTCTTCCAGGAGTAGTATGGGAATGGTGATATCCTGATGATCATGACTATAGAGATTAGTTATCAGATTCTCAGGAGAGGGTTGTAAGTATGTAGGGACATCTAGGGTGCCCATTTCCCTAGTACCAACTCTGATGGAACTGTCATGATCAGTTGTGTTTCCTACCAAAGAGCAGCGCCCCTCCTCAGTCATACCCACCAATCCCCACCTACACAGCTACGTGGCCACTTACTCTAGCATGGCCAGCCACTCTGTGACATACACCAGCTATATAGGGCTGCCACATGACAAGAGGGCAATGTATCCCAGGTGGTGTCACATGGAGATATGTGGAAACACCATGAGCCATGGTCATATAGTGGCAAGGCAATGTATGCAGGCATCTATACAGGCAGGACGTTTCCCCCCATTCATGACATGTGCATATAAGACAGATCACATAGGCATATGTAATCAGGTCACACAGAGCTGCACCATAAGTATGCTAACCATAAAGGACCCAAATAGCATACACCCACAGAGCAGAGGCACACGTCATTCTGGGCAGCAGGACATGCTAAGTGTGGATGTACTGTTATGCATGGAAGCTGTTTGCTTGTACACCAAGGCCCCCACTTACCTGGACAGTGCCAACCCTTTAGATGAAGGTCTTTCACCCCAGTAGTCTAACAGGGATACCAGATGTATAGAGGGCTTCACAAGTAAGCTGAGTGGATCTCTAATTGTGTGCACCTACTCTTCTTCTATAGATGCTTTCACATAATACGGGAAATAGAGGCTCTCATGACACGCTTCTGGGCCATGCAGAGGACCTGACTCTGACTGCTGCAGCAATTATGAAAGGAGCTGCATCAGCAAGAGAGTAAATGACACCACATGAAGCATACATGACATATACAGGGAAGGCCCTAGGGAAGGCAATATGTACCTCTCCAGGCCATGAGATGCATGCTGGTACCATGCATCTACAGAATAGAGAGCCAAACTGGAGCTCCAGATGACCCAGCACTCCAAACAAGGGGATAGGCTAGAATGGGTGCATCTGGCAAAGAGCCATGAATGAGTATGAGCTCCAGAGGTGTTTACAACGGGGCCCATTACCCATGTAAGGGCAACAAGAGAAGCCCTGAGGCAAGGAGAAGGTATCTCTGGGATAGGCCAAATGTAAAAGAGAAGAAGTTTCAGTGGTAATCTCCAAGTAAGGGTTCATACATGTAGTGGATGGTGAGGGCATGAGAATGACAATGAGAAATTTAGGAAGCCCACACATATGCATCTGTTTGCAACCAACTACATGACTAGGCCCCCACAGTGGTATGATCTTTGATGGCAGGTGCCTATATCACAATGGACATGGCATGCATCGGTTCCAAATACACATATTTACCAAAAGATGGAGGATATATAGAGCAGCAGCCCCCCTATCCAGGGTGCATGTTGCGCTGGGTCATGATGGAGCACTCTAGCCACATATTGGACAGCAGTACAGCACAAGGCCCAATCAGTGGCAGAAAGTGTATGTTGCAGGAACCTCTGTAAAGCACAGTAACATAGTTATTGATATAATTGCTTTATATATATGTGAGCTGTATGCAATTGGTATACCCTAAGGACCCCAAATATGCATTGGCAGTGTCACCCTAATGCAACATTTTCCCCTCTACTGTTAGTGTGGAACATCAGAAAATCAGCAACCCTATTCCCTAGTTAGTGATCAGCAGACAAAATATTTCCAGATCAGGGCCAATAAGGACACATGTCAGGTTGCCTAGGAAGTGTCATTAAAAATTAACACTAAACCAAAGACAAGCAATTCCTCCAATTATAATATCTTTTTGTTGGAACAGGCTGAAGGCGGCTGAAAGAACAACACAGCCGCTCCAGACAGTCAGTTCCCTTTTACTTAAACCAAACAAATTTTGGTACTTATCCCATCCGTGTTCTAGTGAAATTTCGTGAATATTCTTCCAACATCATTTTATCTTCTGATATAATAGCGGTCACAAGCAGCTTAATCACCCCACGACGCGCACGTTTCGAGCCAGCAAGCTCTGTATCAAGTGTTTCCAACTGCGCCGTAGTCCGTAGGCGCAGTTGGAAACACTTGATACAGAGCTTGCTGGCTCGAAACGTGCACGTCGTGAGGTGATTAAGCTGTTTGTGACCGCTATTATATCAGAAGATAAAATGATGTTGGAAGAATATTCACGAAATTTCACTAGAACACGGATGGGATAAGTACCAAAATTTGTTTGGTTTAAGTAAAAGGGAACTGACTGTCTGGAGCGACTGTGTTGTTCTTTCAGCCGCCTTCAGCCTGTTCCAACAAAAAGATATTATAATTGGAGGAATTGCTTGTCTTTGGTTTAGTGTTAATTTTTAATGACACTTTTGTTACTAAACCACGGGAATTTTTGTTTTAGGTTGCCTAGGAAAGCATTTGAGGGATTTTCTGTCATGTGTAGTTAGCTGTAATCCATCAGCACATTTCAGCAGGGCCGGCGCAACCAACTGTGCAGGTCATGCACTTTCACGGGGTGGCAGTGCCAGCAGAGCGGCAATGGCAATGCAAGCTCACAGCATATTGACTCCAGTGGCTCTGGCAGCATTGCAGCAGCAGCAGTGGCACCAGGGAGCTAGAGGTATACCTGCTCCATTTGCTCCCGCAATTCTGGCAGGATAGTGGCAGTGGCAGCATGGAGCTCAAAGGTATACCTACTCTGTTTGCTCCTGTGGCTCTGGTAGGGTGACAGCAGCTGCAGCACAACATTATTACTGCTCCATTTTCTCTCACAACTCTGACAGAATGGCGTATGCAATGGCAGCACGGAACTCAATGGCGTACCCACTCTGGCAGCAGAAAACTCCATCTGTTTTTTGGTGGGGGGGGTTATGTTCATTGCTCCTTCCCATGTTTGAAGAGCATGTTTCTCTCACAGCTTTGATCTTGAAATTGCCCCCGTGATCCGGATGTGAAACATTTAATAAGAACTACAGCAGCTGTGAACCAGGAAGGAGTTCTGAAGCAGCAAAAATGCTTGCATTTTCACTACTGCCATTGGTCCTTACAAGAAGATGGGGGAGGGAGGACAATGCTGGACTGGGAAGAAAGAAAGGGTAAATAGTGGACTGGACAGGACTAGGAGGGGAGGAAGGAGAAAGGGGAGAGAAGCTGGACTGGATTGGGAGGGAAGGAGGGAAAAGTGAAGAGATGCTGGACTTGAATGGGAGGAAGGGGAGATGAGAATGATACTGGACTGGCCTAGGAGGGGAAAATGGAAGAGATTTTGGTACTGGGAGAAGAGAGGGGAACGTGGGAAGATGCTGAATGGGGAGGGGAGGGGAGGAAAGAGAAAGAGGAAAGATAGGGGACTGTATTGGAATGTACTGTGGGGGGAGGAATGGGAAAGGGAGGAGATGATATGCAGGACTGGGAGGGTTGGTAAAAGGAGTCATTGATAAACTGGGTGGGAACAAGAGACTAAGGAAAGGGACTGGAGAGATGACCGATGGAAAAAAGGCTGGGGTTAGTAATGGGATGAGAGATGCGGAAAAGTAGATGATGGCTGGGAAGAGAGTGAGAACAGAAGATGGAAGTGGATGAAAGACAAAGGAAAAGAGGCTGGGGAAAGAGTGAGATGGGGGAATGGGAGAGCTAGGGAGCGGGTAAGAATTGGGGAGATGGAGATAGAAAATGAATAGACTGAAGGGTGAGGGCATGCAATGGGAGTGGATAGGCAATAAAGAGAGAAAATGTAAAGGAAAGAACAATTTCAGAGATAGATGCAAGAAAGGAATGGAAAAAAATAGGAGAGAGGTGAAATGGCAAATTGGCAGCTGAGCCTGGAAAGAGAGGAGAAAGCAAAGGAAAGCAGAAAAGAGGCTGGGACCAGTGTGATTGAAAAAATAAAATTCTTAGACGACAAAGGTAAAAAAAATGTATTTTATTTTGAATTTATTAGAAACATAAAAACATGATGGCAGAAAAAGACTAAATGTCCTATCTAGTCTGCCCTTCCATATCAACTACAATAGTCCCCTTTTTTCTTTAAGAGATCTTCTGTGTTTGTCCCATGCTTTTTGGAATTCAGTTTTTATTTATTTATTTAACAAGTTTTTTTTATGCTGCATTATCAAAAATTCAATGTGGTTTACATAAAACTGTCTTTGTTTCTACTACTTCCACTGGGAGACTATTCCATGCACCTACCACTCTTTCTGTAAAGAAATATTTCCGCATATTACTCCTGAGTCTATCCACTTTCATCCACATCCTATGCCCCCTCATAGCAGAGTTTGCTTTCAATCGAAAGAAGCTCTCCTCTTGTGCATTTATGTCATGGAGGTATTTAAACATCTCTGTCATATCTCCTCTATCCCGCTTTTCCTCTAACATAGAAACATAGAAACATGATGACAGAAAAAGACCACAAGGCCCATCTAGTCTGTCCTTCCATAACTACAACAGTCCACTTTTTACCTTTAGAGATCCTCTGTGTTGGTCCCATGCTTTTTTGAATTCAGTTACTGTCCTCATCTCTACCACCTCCACTGGGAGACTATTCCACGGATCCACTACTCTTTCCGTAAAGAAATATTTCCGCATATCACTCCTGAATCTATCTCCCTTCACCCTCATCCCATGTCCCCTCGTCGCCAGGGCCGGATTTACCTTGAGTGAGGCCCTATGCCAACAAAAATTGTGGGCCCCCAGCAGGGGCGGCCCAAGGGGGGTGTGGGCCTCATTTGCATAAGGGGCCTCATTTGCATAAATATTTGCATAATGTTACCATATACTAACTTTTAGTAAACGTGCCTCTTAATGAGTGTATGGATAAAGAAAGACTAAAAGATTTCTACATTACTATAATCCAGTGCCAACTGCCAGACACATTAGGAACTACTACAAACACTGCCCATTTAGAACCCATAGCAAACCCGCCGTATCCTAACAGCACTACCAGGACTCACAAAGCACCATACTCTACCAATCAAAAGGCAACACTGCAAATATTAAACCAATACATTTCAGAGAACAACAATACATGACCTACTGGGGAAAGAGAACAAGTGGCAATGTCAAATAGGAATTATATAAACAGAACACCTCAGCTCAGTTACACATGCAGAACATAGACCATCACCAAACAAGTAATCACATTTTAGAAACAGGAAGACAATAATTAAACTGGGAATCCCAAAAGCCAAACTTGGAATGTACAACACTGTAGAAATAAAACTATACATTAATTTGCTCTTGTACTAAACAAAGCGCAGACGTTAATGATGCACATTTACCAGAGCTGACATATTCCAATTAATAAATTCAAAATAAAGAGATATTTTTCTACCTTTTGTGCATTTTTTTTCAGCTGCAATTGCTCCAGCCACTTTCTTCTGGTTTCTTCATGTCTTCTGCTAACTCTCCATCGTCTGCTGTCCATTTGTCCTTTCTTCTCTCTTCTAGTTTTTTTTCCATTCTCTCTCTACATCTGCTTTAACATACTAATCTTTCTCCTTTTGCTCTTTCCTCATTCCTATTTCATCCACTCAAATTTTACCCCTCCATCCTCAATCCCCACTTACTCTCCCAATACCCGGCCAATTGTAGATTTTTTTATCCCTCCCACACAAAATATTTTTCCCTTCTCCATTTTACTCTTCCAGCCCCATCCCATTCTAATCCTCCCCCAACATCAGCTCCCTTCTAGTTCCAGCCTCACCCAGCATCCATTCCCTTCTAGTCCCTGCATCAGCCCATTTCCAGTCCTAGCCACCCATCAGCCCATTTCCAGTCCTAGCAACCCCCCAACCCAATACCAGTCCTAACCCCCCATCACCCCCTTTTCATTATGCCCCCCCTATAACCCATTACCAGTCCTAACCCCCCATCAGCCCACTTCCAGTCCTAACCCCATCAACCCATTTCCAGTCAGCCCCCCATAGCCCATTGCCAGTCCTAACCCCCCCCATCAGCCCATCAGCCCACAGCCCATTACCAGTCCTAACCCCATCAGCCCACCTCCAGTCTTAACCCCCCCCCAGCCCATTTCCAGTCCTAACCCCCCCCCATAGCCCATTACCAGACAGCCCCCATCAGCCCACAGCCCATTACCAGTCTTAACCCCCCCCAAAGCCCATTACCAGTTCTAAACCCCCCCAACAGCCCATTATCAGTCCTAACCCCATCAGCCCACCTCCAGTCTTAACCCCCCAGCCCATTTCCAGTCCTAGCCCCCCCATAGCCCATTACCAGACTGCCCCATCAGCCCACAGCCCATTACCAGTCTTAACCCCCCCAAAGCCCATTACCAGTTCTAACCCCCCCCCAACAGCCCACAGCCCATTACCAGTCCTAACCTCATCAGCCCACCTCCAGCCTTAATCCCCCCAACCCATTTCCAGTCCCAGTCCCAGCCCATTTCCAGTCCCAGTCCCAACCCATTTCCAGCCCCAGTCCCAGCCCCCCCAATTACCAGTCCTACCCCCTCCCCCTCCCCCGGCCTAAAGTAAAATTTAATTTAAAAAAAAAAACCTGCTGGCTGCCGCCGCGGGGCCCCCCTCTGCTGCCGCGGCAGCATGGACTGACCCGCGGGGGCCCCCTCTGTAAGCTCGGTCCCTCCCTCCGTGCCTCCGTGTCTCCCTCCGTGCAGGCTGTGAGAGACGCGAAGGCAGACTGTCTCCTTCGCGTCTCTGTTAAGCCCGCAGGGGCTGATGGGAAATTTCCCATCAGCCCCTGCGGGCTTAACAGAGACGGGAAGGCAGAAGGAGACAGTCTGCCTTCGCGTCTCTAACAGCCTGCACGGAGGGAGACACGGAGGCACGGAGGGAGGGACCGAGCTTACAGAGGGGGCCCCCGCGGGTCAGTCCATGCTGCCGCGGCAGCAGAGGGGGCCCCGCGGCGGCAGCCAGCAGGTTTTTTTTTATTTTATTAAAAAAAAAAAGCCTAACTAGTTCAATTTTTGTGGGCCCTTTGCAGCTGTGGGCCCTACGCCATGGCGTACATGGCGTATAGCTAAATCCGGCCCTGCTCGTCGCAGAACTTGCTTTCAATTGAAAGAGGCTCTCTCCCTGAACATTTATGCCACGGAGGTATTTAAACATCTCAATCATATCACCTCTATCCCGCCTTTCCTCTAAGGTGTACATATTAAGATCCTTAAGTCTGTCCTCATATGCTTTATAATGAAGACTACTAATCATCTTAGTAGCAACCCTCTGCACCGACTCCATCCTGTTCACATCCTTTTGAAGGTGCGGTCTCCAGAATTGCACACCATACTCCAAATGAGGTCGAACCAAAGACTTATACAGAGGCATTATCACCTCCTTTTTTCTGCTAGCCATTCCTCTCCGTATGCACCCAAGCATCCTTCTAGCTTTTGCCGTCGCCTTTTCTACCTGTTTAGCTACTTTAAGATCATCGGACACAACTACGCCTAGGTCCCGCTCTTCTTTAGTGGACAAAAGTACTTCACCTCCTATGCTGTATTGCTCCCTTGGATTGCTGCAGCCCAAATGCATGACCTTACATTTTTTAACATTAAATCCCAGCTGCCAAATTCTAGACCATTCTTCAAGCTTAGCTAGATCCCTCCTCATGTTATCTACACCTTCCTGGGTGTCTACTTTATTGCAGATTTTGGTATCATCCGCAAAGAGGCAAACCTTACCAGACAGCCTTTCCGCTATATCACTAACAAAGATGTTAAAAAGAATCGGACCAAGGACAGATCCCTGGGGCACACCACTGGTAACATCCTTCTCCTCAGAGTGAGCTCCATTTACTTGTACTCTTTGTCGCCTCCCACCCAACCAATTTCTAACCCAAGCAGTAACTTTAGGGTCCATCCCTAGGGTGCTCAGTTTGTTTATAAGTCGCCTGTGAGGAACAGTGTCAAAGGCTTTACTGAAATCTAAATACACCACATCTAGAGCTCTCCCTCGGTCCAACTCCCTGGTCACCCAGTCAAAGAAATCAATCAGATTTGTCTGACAAGACCTGCCTCTGGTGAATCCATGCTGCCTCGGATCCTGTAATCCGCTGGACTCCAGAAACCTCACTATTTTCTCTTTCAACAGCGTTTCCATTAATTTACTCACCACCGAAGTTAAACTACCCGGCCTGTAGTTTTCAACCACATCCTTACTTCCGCTTTTGTGTAAAGGCACCACATGAGCCTCTCTCCAGTCCTTCGGCACCACTCCCGACTCCAACGAGGCATTGAAAAGGTCAGTCAGTGGAGTTGCTAGAACGTCCCCAAGTTCCCTCAGTATTCTAGGGTGTATCCCATCCGGTCCCATCGCTTTGTCTACTTTAAGTTGAGCTAGTTTCTCACGAACACAGTCTTCTGAAAATTGTTCAAGATGTCCCTTGCTTCTGTTCTTATTTGTGGGTGTTTTCTGAGGTCCTGCTCCTGGTTCTTCATCTGTGAACACAGAACAAAATATTTGTTAAGCAATTCCGCTTTATCCTTATCAGCTTCTACATATTCCCCCCCTGTACCCTTGAGTCTGACAATACCACTTTTGCCCTTCCTCTTCTCACTAATATATCTGAAAAATGTCTTATCTCCCCATTTTATTGCATTGGCTATTTCCTCCTCCTTTTGAATCTTTGCCTTCTTGACTACTTTGCTAGCTTCTCTAAGTTTTTCCAAATACAGATGCCTGTCTTCCTTTCTCTGTGATCTCTTGTATTTCATGAAGGCCTCCCTCTTTTTCTTCACTTTTTCAGCTACTTCCTTTGAAAACCATAGCGGTCTCCTGTTCCTTTTGCCTTTATTTACCATTTTAACAAAAAGGTTGGTGGCCTTTAAAATACCCCCTTTCAGTTTTGCCCACTGTTGTTCTACATTCCCCAGCTGTTCCCATCCCACTAACGACTCCCTGAGGTATTGGCCCATCTTCGCAAAGTTAGTCTTCCTAAAGTCTAAGATCTTCACCTTGGAATGGATTCTAACAGCCCTAGTCCTAATACTGAACCACACCATCTGGTGATCACTGGATGCAAAATGATCTCCCACTACAACATCAGAAACACTTTCACCATTGGTAAGCACCAAGTCCAGTATTGCCCCTTCACGTGTGGGGTCTGTTACCAATTGCCTGAATAGTTCTCCCTGTAGAGAATCCAGGATCTCCTTACTCCTAGATGATACTGCAGCAGGAAAGTGCCAATCAACATCTGGCATATTGAAATCTCCTAGCAGTAGCACTTCCCCTTTCCTAGCAATGCTGCGTATGTCTTCAATTAACTCTCTGTCCACCTCTTCCTCTTGTGAGGGAGGTCTGTATATCACACCAATGCAAATAGATTTCTCTTTCCCTCTTTCTAGTTTAAACCCACAATGCCTCCTCTCTCCCTTTTAAGCTCTGTAATTCCAAAGCTTTAATAGTAGTTTTTACATATAGTGCTACTCCTCCTCCCCTTCTTCCTACCCTGTCCTTTCTGAATAAAGTATAGCCAGGTATAGTTACATCCCAGTCATGGTTTTCTGTGAACCATGTTTCTGTAACTGCCACTAAATCTAAGTCAGCCACTCCCACCAAAGCTTCAACTTCAGAGATCTTATTTCCCATGCTACGGGCATTAATACACACTGCTTTCCATATGTTACCCCTGTTACCCATTTCCATAAAGGTATTTAATGTATCACTTACCTGGGGGCTTTCACTTACCTGGGGGCTTTCTTCACCCATCCCCAACGAATCTAGTTTAAAGCCCTCTTCAGTAGATTAGCCAGTCTACTACCAAAGATGTGTTGACCTTTCTTGGACATATTAAGATCTTTAAGTCCGTCCTCATGCTTTATAACAAAGACCACTAACCATTTTAGTAGCCACCCTCTGCACTGATTCCATCCCGTTTATATCCTTTTGAAGGTGTGATCTCCAGAATTGCACACAATACTCCAAATGAGACTTATACAGAGGCACTATCAGCTCATTTTTTCTGCTTGCCATTCCTCTCCCTATATACTCAAGCATCATTCTGGCTTTCACTGCTGCCTTTTCTACCTATTTAGCCACTTTAAGATCATCATCAAACTATCATGCCCAGGTCCCACTCCTCTTTCGTATACAGAAATACTTCACCCCCTACACTGTAACGCCCCTTTGGATTTTTGCAGCCCAAGTGCATGACTCTGCATTTTTTAGCATTAAATCTTAGCTGCCAAATTCTTGACCATTCTTCAAGCTTAACTAGATCCCGCCTCATGTTATCTACTCCTTCCTGATTTTGGTCTTATCCGCAAAGAGGCAAACCTTGCCCAACAGCCCTTCCGCAATACAGTATCACTAACAAAGATGTTAAAAAGAATCGGATCAAGGACAGATTCCTTCAGCACACCACTGGTAACATCCTTCTCCTTAGAGTGAGTTCCATTTACCTGTACCTTTTGTCACCTCCCACTCAACCAATTTCTAACCCAGTCAGTCACTTTAAGGTCCCTCCTAGGGTGCTCAGTTTGTTTATAAGTCGCCTGTGAGGAACAGTGTCAAAGGCTTTACTGAAATCTAAGTATGCCACATCTAGGGCTCTCACTTGCTCCATCTCTCTGGTCACCCAGTCAAAGAACTCAATCAGATTTGTCTGACAAGACCTGCCTCTGGTGAATCCATGCTGCCTCGGATCCTGCAATCCACTGGACTCCAGAAACCTCACTATTCTCTCTTTTAGCAGCATTTTCAATAATTTACTCACCACAGAGGTTAGACTAACTATCCTGTAGTTTTCAACCTCATCCTTACTTCCGCTTTTGTGTAAAGGGACCACATGAGCCTTTCTCCAGTCCTCTGGCACCACTCCTGACTCCAAAGAGGCATTGAAAAGGTCAGTCAGTGGAGATGCTAGAATGTCCCAAAGTTCCTTCAGTGTTCTTGGATGTATCTCATCCAGTCCCATCACTTTGTCTACTTTTAGTTTAGCTAATTCCTCACTAACACAGTCCGTCGCTTCTGTTCCTATTTGTGGGTGTTTTCTGAGGTCCTGCTCCTGGTCCTTCATCTGTGAGCACAGAACAGAAATATTTGTTAGGCAATTCCACTTTATCCTCATCAGCTTCTACATATTCCTTCCCTTGATCTTTGAGTATGACAATACCACTTTTGCACTTCCTCCTCTCACTAACGTATCTAAAAAATGTCTTATCCTCCCATTTTATTGCATTGGCTATTTCTTCTTCTTTTTGTGTCTTTGCATTCCTGATTACTTTGCTAGCTTCTCTAAGTTTTTCCAAATATAGATGCCTGTCTTCCTCTCTCTGTGATCTCGTATTTTATGAAGGCTTCCCTCTTTTTCTTCACCTTTTCAGCTACTTTGAGAACCATAGTGGTCTTTTCCCTTTACATTTATTTACCTTTCTAAGAAAACAATTTTTTGCCCTTAAAATATCTCCTTTCAGTTTTGCCCATTGTTTTTTTACATTCCAGAGCTGTTCCCATCCCGCTAACTACTCCTTGATGTATTGTCTCATTTTGGCAAAGTTAGTTGTCCTAAAGACCCTCACTTTTGAATGGATTTTATCAGCCCTAGTCCTAATACTGAACCATACCACCTGGTGAATACTGGATGCGAGATTATCTCCCACTATGACATCAGAAACACTTTCCCCATTGGTGAGCACCAAGTCCAGTATGTCTCCTTCATGTGTTCGTTCTGTTACTAGTTGCCAGAATAGTTTTCCTTGTAGAGAATCTAGGATCTCCTTATTTCTAGATGACACTGCAGCAGAGATGTGCCTATCAACATCCAGCATATTGAAATCATCTATCAGTCGCACTTCTTTTTTCATGGCAATACTATGTATGTCTTCTATTAAATCTCCATCCACTTCTTCTCCCTGTGAGGGGGATCTGTATAGCACTCCATTGCAAATTGATTCCCTTTCCCTCTTTCTGGGGGGAAGGAGCAACACAGTAATCATTCATAAAGGGCAGCAAAAAAGGTAGCATCAGCCCTGTGCTTCAGAGCACTAAGCAAGACCTTTTTGTTTTGAACTAGCAGCCTCACCAGTGGCAGCCACACCACTGGCACCAAGCCCACCACCTGTAGCCACACTAGGGCCTGATGTCCCTCTAGAGGATACTACCACAGAGGGGTCAAGCAGCAGCAACAGTATTTCATCAAAGAAGACCAGCACACTGGAGGCTGCCAAGGAAGAGGAGGAGGACTCTCCCGAAGTGGGCACCACTTTTGACATGTAGGAGGGAGAGGATGGTGAGCAGCTGGTCCCTTACCCTGTCACTGGAGAGAAGGCAGCAGGGACAGCAGACAGCCCTATGCCCCCCACAAAGATCATTCAAGTGTGCATTGTCCACATTCTGACCCATAGCAGGTGGTGCCTGCCACTGAAATACCCCCCATGCAGAGGGGTTGGCGGTCCTAGAGGTGAAGGATACTGAGGGGGAGGTTGCAAAGGTGGACATTGTGGAAGGTGGGGACATGGAGGAAATGGAAGATGAAATGTGGAGAAAATGGAAGATATGGAGGTGGAGGAAGGAAAGAATGGAAAGGTGGAGGAGGGGTAGGGGACGGGGAAGAGGCAGGTGGACAGGCTTGGGATCACTGGAGTTTTTAATGACCCTACCTATCCAGTCTGCCTCTCTATTAGACCAGATGGGCCCACACGAAGTCTGCATAGAATTAGAGGACCCACAAAGTCCTACTGCATCTGATGCCTCTGTGATGGGAGGTGCAGCAGGGCTTTGGTGCGGTCACAAGTTCCCAAGCCTTCATGGTGACCCACCTGGAAGGGCTACAAGCAGAGATATGTGCTATGCTACTGGTCCTCAACCTTCCTCTAGCACATATCTTTGCTCCTGCTGCTCCAGGCAGGGAGAGGGAGAGTGGGATATAGGCCACAAAATATGTATTAGAAGTATTCTAATACACTGGGGAAAATATTTATAATGGGGTTTTATGATACACTAGGGAAAATATTTATAATTAATTTGTTAAAATGTACGAGGCCCAAACAAATAAAAATCAATTTTGCCTATATTCATTCTCTGGTATTTGATGATGTCCACACCTTTACCATCTTATCTATGCAGCTATCCACTACCCATTGTCCGCCACGTGAAACATGGGCTGCTGGACAGGGGCATGTGGGCAGCTATGTGCCCATTGTGGGAGTCCATACGCATGCCCATCTTTGTGCCTTTATGTTATGTGCAATGGATTTGTGCAAAAGATGCAACAATGCTTTGCCTACCTTTGGCTGTGACTTGATGACACATTCACTAGCCACCCTCAATAAAGCAACCCCAAGTGGGATGTGTGGGTCACTTCTCTGGTGACACTCCGAAAATTATATCTGGCAGACATGTGGGGCCTGATATGTGAAAGGCAGTTACATGGTTTATAGCCCTCTAAACCATGTAAATGTCTCTAACCGGGATATTTAATGGTGCTAACACAGGTAGTACCGCTTAATATCCCTGATCTTCTCTCCTACATGCCCCAATGTTAATGGCATGTTGTGGGCGGCAACAGTCACTAACCGGGTAGCGGCGATATTGCATGCAGCTCGGATAGTGACCTGTGGCTAAAAGATAGGCGAAGCAAAAGCTCACCTATCTTTTAGCTGCAAGAGATAACCAGGCAGCATGCAATATTGTCGCTGCCTGGTTAGCTACTGTGGCTGGGAGACTGTGCGGTAAACCTGGATATTCATTGCCAGGGCCATATATGAACCTGGCAATGAATATCCGGGGTAAAGGTCAACATAGATGGCAATACGCTGTAGCAGCGCATAGCTGACCTAGATGAATACCGGGCCCGTGGTTTCCAAGGTGCCTCTAAGTGGCCCAGCATTCCCTATGACTAAGTAAACACATCACCAACAGCACTAGCATGCAATAGGTTCTCCAGTCACACTATAGCAACATGCAGATACTTAACCAAAAACATCTTCATTATAAGGTATAGAGACCCCCGCTATAGTAGCCCCCTATCACACTCATCTACCTTTCTGTTAAACTCTGTCTGGGTGATTCATAGTAACATAGTGCATGATGGCAGATAAAGAACTGCATGGTCCATCTATCTAGCAAGGTGAATAGAGTTGTACCTGCCACCCCAGGCAGCTTATCCCTCTCTATTTATAAGTTATTTGCATTTGCTTTGATTCTATCCTCTTGCTATGTAGTGATCCCATGGGTCTGTCCCATGTCTTTTTGAATTCCATCACTGTCTTTGCCCCACCACCTCCTTTGGGAGGGCATTCCAGTCATCTATCAGCCTTTCTGTGAAAACGTATTTTCTGATGTTGCTTTAAAGTTTACCTTCTTGCGGCTTCATTTCAAGTCCTCTAGTTTTACAACTTCCCCATCTTTGAAAAAAGTTTGTTTGTTCATTGTTGTAGTGGTTGATATGGAAGGACAGGCTAGATAGGCCATGTGGTCTTTTTCTGTCGTCATATTTCTATTAATACCATTTAAGTATATAAGCATCTATATCATATCCCCTCTATTTCTCCTCTCCTCTAGGGTATACATATTGAGGTCTTCATGTCTTTTCTCACATGCCTTCTGGTGCAGGCCCCAAATCATCTCGGTAATGGGATGTGTGCCCCACTGGTACCCCTCCCATTGTGCACTGGGGAACATGTAGCTTGCTATGGACATGCAAAGTGTGCAGCACTGGAGACCATAGCTTTCAGCTCCTGCTCATGGTGGGTCTTCACATAAACCTACTCTTATCATTTGTATGGCTCCAGTAGGCATGGGCAGCACTGCTGCTACAGGGGCTCTGTGCACCACTGTGAATGCCATCCTCAGTCATACACTGTGAATATCTGGGTCAAAAGGGATATCCTTGTGGCAAGAGGCATAGGAAGATGTTTTCACAATGGGAGATATAAAGCATGCACATAGTAATTGAGAGCATTTGATGTCCAACCTACAAGAGAAACCATGGCAGGAAATACACAGGACAGCAGTGCCCATATCAGGAGACAGATCTTTGGAGAGGAACACCTAGCACAGTCCATGGCAGTCAGGGAAGAGTGTAGCACTTAAGCCAAGATGGAGGACTAAGTGTCCAGACAAGTGGGACATCAGGATGCGGAAAGAGAGAACCAGGTTAATGTCTAGGTGGAGTAAAAAAAAGAAACAGAATGGGAGTGACATCCAGTTTCCATTTTCATCTCCCTTCAATGATGATAAGGAGGCTGTGAAGGGCACATCAATAGTCATGGAAGAAGAAGAACCTTGCGCTAGTCAACAAAGTCATCAGCTGCTGCGGTGTGCAGAACAGTTGCTGCAGCAGAATGAACAGCTCCTGGTATGACAGGCAGAGAAAATCAAGCTGCTGAGGAGATTGTTGGCCATTGAAGAACACTGTATGCACCTGGAAGAGAAACAGCTGGAGGCATCAGGGGACTAGTTGATGAGATCCAAGGATTGCACAGGGACTTGTTCTACTTTATCCATCAACATCCCATGGCCCCCAATAGCTCATACAATTGCCACAGCACCATCTGCACCCGTCAGCTTCCCAGTCAACAAGTGCAACACTGAAGTGGTGAGCACCTACACTCTCCAGCACTGCAATGGGCTCCTGTGCATCAGAGCAGCTGTCTGTCCAGGGCATTGCCAATTTCTTCCCAAATTTTGGGATCTGTGCCCCTTGGAAGGGGGACCCCTCTAATTTGCTTCCTTCTATGATGTTACCCATCACTCTGGTGGGCCAAATAATGTCTCCAAAAGCTTCTCAGACAGCAGTGAGATATCATTCAGCACACCATTGCAGCAATGTGTTCATAGTCAGAAGCAGGGAGTAGATGGAAAGGGCAGAGGAGCAGGAGACAGGGAAGGGATGCAAGAAGAAATGACCTAGTCATCCTACTATATGCACCCTGAGAGGAAGAGGGGCAGAGGGCTGATACTGTGGGAGCTATGGAAAAAGATGGAGGGCTGCTGCTGCTGGGGGTGGGTTGGGGTGGGGAAAGGGTGCTGGTGAGGAGAGAGGTTGGGGGTTGTGCCTTTGGGTTGGTGATAGGGAATATTGCACCGGGCTAGTGATTGGGGGTAGAGGTGGATGGGGCAGAGATAGTCATGGGAGGTGGATGAATTTTAACAAATTAAAACACCAACCTTCACAAGAAATGTCTGTGTATGAGCTTATTTCGTGTGGACACACCCAGCTGGTATGGAAAACCAGGGCTGGTTCATCCAAGAGGCAGGCTAGACAGCTCCTAGGGTGACAGTCCTCAATGGGTGGTGCGGCAGACCATGTGTTTCAGCACACATGGCCTGCCACCCCCTGTGCCGTGCCATGCCCTCCTCTCCCCATGCTGAGCCACGTCACCATCCCCCGCTGCCACTGATTCCGGCGTCAGGGGCAGCTAGGCTCAGTGGCAGGCCATGTGCTTCAACACCCAGGGCCTGTCACTTCTGATCCCCCAAAGTTGTGTCGGAGGGGATCAAAAATAACAAGCCATGTGTGCCAAAGTGCATGGCCTGCCACTGCTGCTGAACTGACCCCGCCACTGGAATCAGTGGCAGCGGGGGGGGGGGGGGGCAGCACAGCCCAGCATGGGGATGAGGGTAGCATGCATGCAGGAGGGGTGGCAGGCTATGTGTGCTGAAGCACCACCCACTGAGGTCTGCCGCATGGCATGGCCTGGGCTTCTGCTTGGGAAAGCAGAAACCCTTGTGCTGGCTCTGCCTTCTGCATCTTTGTCTATGTCTGGATCTGCCACTTCCTGTCCTTCAGGCAGGAGTTGTTGCCACCTTATTGCCAGATTGTGGAGCACGCAGCAGACTGTAACTATCAGGCAGTCTTTGGATAAGCTATACAGGAGTGGATTAATTAAGGCAACAGTAGCGGTTCTTGAGCAGGCCAAAAGTCCTCTCAATGATAGAGCAAGTGTATCTGTGGGCCCTATCGTACCAGTTCTCTGCATCTGTATATAGTGCAACGATGGAGGTCAGAAGCTACCTCTTCAGAAGGTAGCCTCTATCATCTGTGTGGGTGGAAAAAGAACAGGCATGGATTAGAATCTAGCACCAGGGTATTTGATGTGCTGAGTTGGCACTGTCACCATGGGTTGTGTTTGCCAGTTGTTGCAGCTACCAGGAATCACTGTGACCTTCTAGCATGTGAATGTCTAAGTGATTGAATGGGCTGTGAAAGGCTTATCTAGCAACCATCCACCAGTGATTTCTTCATGTAAATCTCTCATAGATACTAGAGTGGGTGAAGATGTATCAATTGTGACAGAGACTTAGGAACCTCAGAAAGACATCAGTTATCTCTCCCTGTGCATTGCAGACCACCTGCATGGTCAGTAAATGGAATGCCTTCCTGTTGCAGTAGGTAGTATCCCTCCCTCATGGAGCCTGATGGCCACAAGTGTGCCACTGATGATCCCCAATACAGATAGTTCAAACTTAGCTGCCTCTGCTGCACCATCTGAGGGATGGCAACATATTCTGCAGTGTGGGTTAGAAAGACCCTCAGGAACTATGAGATACACTATGAGATGGCTGATTGGCTGAGACCCACTGTGACGGCCAACACAGATTGAAAACTTCCAGTGGCTAGGAAGATGATGGCTATGGTGACTTTCAGGTACCTGGGCCAAGGCTGGCTCTCATCTGTGGTGAAGTAAAAGAGCGGTAGATGGTAGCCTTGGCAAAGCAGAACCTGGAGAGGAACTGCTCATTCATGAAGTCTAGAAATTGAGCCTTGGGTCTGTAGACACTCTGAAAAGGATGCCTCCTTGTGGCTCTTCTGTATTCCCCGCAAGCCTCCTGCAGCATAACCTTTACAAATCATGTGTTCAGGTCATCCATGACTCCTGCCTCCCTCCACCAATACCCAGTGACTTCCTCCACCAGCATCTAAAGTACTACCATGTACCTGTACACATATAATGTTCGGGGCACACACAAAGGCAACCAGAAATCACACAGAGACACTGCAGGGAACACAGACGCACACATAGACAGACAACCAGCAGCCGAGCAACAGGAAAACTGACATACAAATGGCCAGAGAGAGGGACAATAGAAGTATGGCATTGGCATAGCTGAGGGAAGGGGTTGAAGGAATGGGAAATTACTGGAGTCTTGGAAAGGGAGTGGAAGATAAGTATGAGAAAGGAACAGAATAGAATGCAAGGAAACAAAAGGTAGCTCAGAGCATTCCTACTTGAAAATAGACAACAGTCAGGTCACGGAATCGTAAGCATAGCTCCTCCACTCGTCAATGCCACATGCAATCCCAAAAGACAACAAAGTGCAATGCTTATTCGTGATTAATAGCAGTGCAAATTGGCGCATTCAAAAAATCTGCCCTGCATGTCGCCAGCCTAGGTAAAAATACATCATGGAAGTGCAAATGCTGGCAATTCCCTGAAACACCCCCAGAATGCCTCCCAGAAAAATGTGCATTGAACAAAATGCCTGGCGTAAAAATGTGGATCTTGCAGCTTTTCTGAAATCATATTTTAAACACAGCTTCCGTCTTTTTCTGCTACCGCCTTCATACTTAAAATATGATTAGGGATTCTAAAATAACCCTCTTAAATGTGCTACATCAGGGTCAGGACCAAAAATGAGGTTACAGAAACATGGCCATTTCCTCTTCTTTCTGGACTTTCCAAGTAGTGGCAGTCACCACCAGTCAGCATGTGACCTGTGAGCCAGTGAACATTGCCCTCACATGGGTAAGCTTCCTGTTAGACTGAACAGGGCCGGCCCATCCATTGAGCAAGAATGTTGTTTGAACAGGGCCCCGCGTTTCAGGGGGCCCCGCGCAAACAACATTCTGCCCATCAGCCCAGGAAAACTTTAAAAGAAAAAACTAACTTGCTGCTGCTTCTGCCGCTGCCGCCCTGGCAGCGGCAAAATCAAGTGTCTCCCAATGGGCCCCCGCCCGGCCAACAGAGCCCTCCCTCCTGCCCAACAGAACCCTCCCTCAATCACTCTCCTCGGCACGGCTTTCAGAGGTGCGAAGGGAGGGTTTCCCTCTCGTGGCTCTGTTAAGCCCGCTGGGGCTGAAGGGGAAACCCTCCCTTCGCGCCTCTGAAAGCCACACCGAGGAGAGTGATCGAGGGAGGGCTCTGTTGGGGAGGAGGTAGGGCTCTGTTTGGCGGGCAGGGGCCCCGCGGGAGACACTTGATTTTGCTGCTGCCAGGGCGGCAGCGGCAGCAGCAAGTTAGTTTTTTCTTTTAAAGTTTCCCTGGGCTGATGGGGGGGGAGGGGGGTTAGGACTGGTAATGGGCTGGGGGGTCTAGGACTGGAAATGGGCTGATGGGGGTGGTTAGGAGTGGCAATGGGCTATGGGGGGCTAGGACTGGAAATGGGCTGATGGGGGTTAGGACTGGTAATGGGCTATTAGGGGATTAGGACTGGTAATGGGCTATGGGGGAGGCTAAGACTGGAAATGGGCTGATGGGGGGGTTAGGACTGGAGGTGGGCTGATGGGGGGTTAGGACTGGTAATGGGCTATGGCGGGGGCTAGGAATGGAAATGGGATGATGGGGGGGGTTAGGACTGGTAATGGGCTATGGGGGGGGGTTAGGACTGGTAATGGGCTATGGGGGAGGCTAAGATTGGAAATGGGCTGATGGGGGGGTTAGGACTGGAGGTGAGCTGATGGGGGGTTAGGTCTGGTAAAGGGCTATGCGGGGGGCTAGGACTAGAAATGGGCTGATGGTGCCTGTCCTATGATTACTATAATCCAGTGCCAACCGCCAGGCACATTAGGAACTGCTACAAACACTGCCCATTTAGAACCCATAGCAAACCCACCGTATCATAACAGCACTACCAGGACTCACAAAGCACCAGACCCTACCTATCAAAAGGCAACACAGGATCTCTCCAGATCAACCAACAGTAAGGATTTAAGGGTTTGTTTTGTTATATTAAATTGTTAGCTCTCTGACTGGGAGCTCTTAAAAGGGTTTTTTGTACATTTTTAAAACAAGGTTACTTACTTTTGGTGCTTTAGTGGGACTTTCCTTGAGCACAGTAGGTGGTTGAACTCCAGTAACCTCCTCAGCTTTGGGAACTGCTAACACCTAATCAGGAGTTAGTGGGCCTGATTACCTGAGAGCAGCTAAGGGCCTGCATAAAAAGCTCCAGTGCCCTGCCCTGTTCAGGCTTTCCTACAGGAGCTCTCCAGATCAACCAACAGTAAGGATTTAAGGGTTTGTTTTATTATATTAAATTGTTAGCTCTCTGACTGGGAGCTCTTAAAAGGGTTTTTTGTACATTTTTAAAGCAAGGTTACTTTCTTTTGGTGCTTTAGTGGGACTTTCCTTGAGCACAGTAGGTGGTTGAACTCAAGTACCCTCCTCAGCTTTGAGAACTGCTAACACCTAATCAGGTGTTAGTTCCCTCCCTACCCACCCCGACTCCCACCCACCCCTAGCGAGTAGTCTTGCTTTATAGGGCACCTCCCTATTTGACAAAGCACAGAGAATTGGACCAGCACATTTTGAATATAATTAAGGAGATTTAACTGCTTTTTCTCTGAAAGGACAGCTGGGAAACTGGCTGGTACTTGGTAGATCTCTCTCTTTTGCTTTAACAGACACCTAAGCTCCACGAACAGAACAATGGCTGGGAAAAATCGTATCGCTAAAGCTGTTGCCCCCGTTACAGCTTCTGCCTCGGTCCAGACAGAGGTCCTAATGCCAGTTGAAGGACTGGTTCCATGTGCAGGGTGCCTGCATGCTGAAGCTCTGAGGAAACAAGTGGAGGAACTCAGAGAGGAGGTGGTGAGGCTGAGGAGCATTCAAGACAGTGAGAAGTACATTGATGAGATGCTTCTTGCAGCAACCAAGCTCTCCAGCAGAGGAGAAGATGGGTGCCAACAGAATGTCGATGGTTGGACACAAGTCACCAGGGCCTGCAAAATCACCAATCCAACTTCTCCAGCCCTTGAATTGAAGAACCATTATGCAGCCCTGGAAGTGGAGGAGATGAAAGCATCCCTGGAAAGGGAAGAACCAGAGCTCAAGTACCCCAAAGTTGCAGAATCAGTGAACACAAGGAAACGAAGGGTAGTGGTGGTTGGAGACTCTCTTCTGAGGGGTACTGAGGCGTCTATCTGCCGACCAGACTTGATGTCCAGAGAGGTATGCTGTCTGCCTGGTGCCAAAATCCAAGATGTTACAGAGAGTTTGCTGAGACTCATCAAGCCCACTGACTATTACCCAATGTTGCTAATCCATGTTGGAACAAATGATACTGCCAGGTATACCTCGGAACATATCAAAAGTGACTTCATGGCTCTGAGACAGAGGGTGAAGCAGTTAGGTGCACAGGTGGTGTTCTCTTCAATCCTCCCTGTTGAGGGTAAAGGCCAAGGCAGAGAGGTTTGCATCCTGGAGGTGAATGCATGGCTGCGTGGATGGTGTCATTGAGAGCGTTTTGGTTTCCTAGACCATGGGATGCTGTTCCAAGGGTTGCAGAGCAGAAAGGCATCCATCTGTCTAAGAAAGGTCAACGCGTCTTCAGTAGTAGACTGGCTAATCTACTGAAGAGGGCTTTAAACTAGATTCGTTGGGGATGGGTGAAGAAAGCCCCCAGGTAAGTGAAAGCCCCCAGGTAGGTGATACATTAAATAACTTTATGGAAATGGGTAACAGGGGTAACATATGGAAAGCAGTGTGTATAAATGCCCGTAGCATGGGAAATAAGATCCCTGATGATGAAGCTTTGGTGGGAGTGGCTGACTTGGATTTAGTGGCAGTTACAGAAACATGGTTCACAGAAAACCATGATTGGGATGTAACTATACCTGGCTATACTTTATTCAGAAAGGACAGGGTAGGAAGTAGGGGAGGAGGAGTGGCACTATTTGTAAAAACTACTATTAAAGCTTTGGCATTACAGAGCTTAAAAGGGAGAGGGGAGGCATTGTGGGTTAAACTAGAAAGAGGGAAAGAGAAATCTATTTACATTGGTGTGATATACAGACCTCCCTCACAAGAGGAAGAGGTGGACAGAGAGTTAATTGAAGACATGCGCAGCATTGCTAGGAAAGGGGAAGTGCTACTGATAGGAGATTTCAATATGCCAGATGTTGATTGGCACATTCCTGCTGCAGTATCATCTAGAAGTAAGGAGATCCTGGATTCTCTACAGGGAGAACTATTCAGGAAATTGGTAACAGACCCCACACGTGAAGGGGCCATACTGGACTTGGTGCTTACCAATGGTGAAAGTGTTTCTGATGTTGTAGTAGGAGATCATTTTGCATCCAGTGATCACCAGATGGTGTGCTTCAGTATTAGGACTAGGGCTGTTAGAATCCATTCAAAGGCGAGGATCTTAGACTTTAGGAAGACTAACTTTGCGAAGATGGGCCAATACCTCAGGAAGTCGTTAGTTGGATGGGAATAGCTGAGGGATGTAGAAAAACAGTGGGAAAAACTGAAAGGCGATATTTTAAGGGCAACCAACCTTTTTGTTAAAATGGTAAATAAAGGTAAAAGGAAAAGGAGACCGCTATGGTTTTCGAAAGAAGTAGCTGAAAAGTGAAGAAAAAGAGGGAGGCCTTCATGAAATACAAGAGATCACAGTGAGAGGAAGACAGGCATCTGTATTTGGAAAAACTTAGAGAAGCTAGCAAAGTAGTCAAGAAGGCAAAGATTCAAAAGGAGGAGGAAATAGCCAATGCAATAAAATGGGGGGGGATAAGACATTTTTCATATATATTAGTGAGAAGAGGAAGGGCAAGAGTGGTATTGTCAGACTCAAGGGTGCAGGGGAGGAATATGTAGAAGCTGATAAGGATAAAGTGAAATTACTTAACAAATATTTTTGTTCTGTGTTCACAGATGAAGAACCAGGAGCAGGACCTCAGAAAACACCCACAAATAGGAACAGAAAACAAGGACATCTTGAACAATTTTCAAAAGACTGTGTTCGTGAGAAACTATCTCAACTTAAAGTAGACAAAGCGATGGGACCGGATGGGATACACCCGAGAATACTGAGGGAACTTGGGGATGTTCTAGCAGCTCCACTGACTGACCTTTTCAATGCCTCACTGGAGTCGGGAGTGGTGCCAAAGGACTGGAGAGAGGCTCATGTGGTGCCTTTACACAAAAGCAGAAGTAAGGATGTGGTTGAAAACTACAGGTCTGTTAGTTTAACTTCGGTGGTGAGTAAATTGGAAACGCTGCTGAAAGAGAAAATAGTGAGGTTTCTGGAGTCCAGCGGATTACAGGATCCAAGGCAGCATGGATTCACCAGAGGCAGGTCTTGTCAGACAAATGTGATTGATTTCTTTGACTGGGTGACCAGGGAGTTGGACCGAGGGAGAGCCCTAGATGTGGTGTATTTAGATTTCAGTAAGGCCTTTGACACTGTTCCTCACAGGCGACTTAGAAACAAACTGAGCACCCTAGGGATGGACCCTAAAGTTACTGCTTGGATTAGAAATTGGTTGAGTGGGAGGCGACAAAGAGTACAAGTAAACGGAGCTCACTCTGAGGAGAAGGATGTTATCAGTGGTGTGCCCCAGGTATCTGTCCTTGGTCCGATTCTTTTTAACATCTTTGTTAGTGATATAGCGGAAGGGCTTTCAGGTAAGGTTTGCCTCTTTGCGGATGATACCAAAATCTGCAATAGAGTAGACACCCAGGAAGGGGTAGATAACATGAGGAGGGATCTAGCTAAGCTTGAAGAATGGTCTAGAATTTGGCAGCTGGGATTTAATGTTAAAAAATGTAAGGTCATGCATTTGGGCTGCAGCAATCCAAGGGAGCAATATAGTATAGGGGGTGAAGTACTTTTGTCCACTAAAGAAGAGCGGTACCTAGGTGTGGTTGTGTCTGATGATCTTAAAGTAGCTAAACAGGTAGAAAAGGTGACGGCAAAAGCTAGAAGGATGCTTGGGTGTATACGGAGAGGAATGGCTAGCAGAAAAAAGGAGGTGATAATGCCTCTGTATAAGTCTTTGGTGCGACCTCATTTGGAGTATAGTGTGCAATTCTGGAGACCGCACCTTCAAACGGATGTGAACAGGATGGAGTCGGTGAAGAAGGTGGCTACTAAGATGATTAGTGGTCTTTATTATAAAGCATATGAGGACAGACTTAGGGATCTTAATATGTACAACTTAGAGGAAAGGCGGGATAGAGGTGATATGATTGAGATGTTTAAATACCTCCATGGCATAAATGTTCAGAGAGAGAGCCTCTTTCAATTGAAAGCAAGTTCTTCTACGAGGGGACATGGGATGAGGGTGAAGGGAGATAGATTCAGGAGTGATATGCGGAAATATTTCTTTACAGAAAGAGTAGTGGATCCGTGGAATAGTCTCCCAGTGGAGGTGGTAGAGATGAGGACAGTAACTGAATTCAAAAAAGCATGGGACAAACACAGAGGATCTCTAAAGGTAAAAAGGGGACTGTTGTAGTTGTAAAAAGGGGACTGTTGTATGGAAGGACAGACTAGATAGGCCATGTGGTCTTTTTCTGTCGTCATATTTCTTTGTTTCTATGTTTCTAAATATTAAACCAATACATTTCAGAGAATAACAATACATGACCTACTGTGGAAAGAGAACAAGTGGGAATGTCAAATAGGAATTACATAAACAGAATACCTCAGCTCAGTTACACATGCAGAACATAGACCATCACCAAACAAGGAATCACAATTTAGAAACAGGAAGACAATAATTAAACTGGGAACCCCAAAAGCCAAACTTGGAATGTATAACAACACTGTAGAAATAAAACTATAAATTAATTTCCTCTTGTACTAAACAAAGTGCAGATGTTAATGATGCACATTTCCCAGAGCTGACATATTCCAGTTAATAAATTCAAAATAAAGAGATATTTTTCTACCTTTTGTGCATTTTTTTTCAATTGCAATTGCTCCAGCCACTTTCTTCTGGTTTCTTCGTGTCTTCTGCTAACTCTCCATCATCTGCTGTCCATTTGTCGTTTCTTCTAGTTTTTTTTCCATTCTCTCTCTACATCTGCTTTAACATACTAATCTTTCTCCTTTTGCTCTTTCCTCATTCCTCTTTCATCCACTCAAATTTTACCCCTCCATCCTCAATCCCCACTTACTCTCCCAATATCCGACCAATTGTAGATTTGTCTTCCCTCCCACACAATATAATTTTTCCCTCTCCATTTCACTATCCCAGCTCCATCCCATTCTAATCCTCCCCAACATCAGCTCCTTTCTAGTTCCAGCCCCACCCAGCATCCTCTCCCTTCTAGTCCCTGCATCAGCCCATTTCCAGTCCTAGCACCCCATTAGCCCATTTCCAATTCTATCCTAGCCCCACCATCAGCCCATTTCCAGTCCTAGCTCCCCTGTCCATTTCCAGTCCTATCCGAGTCCCTCCAGAAGCTCATTTCCAATCCCAGCCCCCCATTAGCCCATTTCTAGTCCTTTCCTAGGCCCACCATCAGCCCATGTCAAATCCTAGCTCAGCTCCACTCAGCCTATTTCCAATCCAAGCCCCCCATGAGCTTACTTCCAGTTCTAGCCCCTCCATGATTCCATTTCAATCCAAGCCCCCACCACAGCCCATTTCCAATCTTAGCACCCCCCAACAGCCCATTTTCAGTCCTATCCTAGCCCCTCCATCAGACCATTTCCTGTCCTAGCCCCCCCCCCCCACTCAGCCCATTTCCAGTCCTAGCTCCCTCCCCTCACAGCCCATTTCCATTCCAAGCCCCCTCCCCATCAGTTATTTGCAGTTCAAGTCCCCCCTTCCACTCAGCCCATTTCCATTCCAAGCCCCCATCCCCATCAGCTATTTGCAGTTCAAGCCCCCCTTCCACTCAGCCCATTACCAGTCCTAGCCCCCATAGCCCATTACCAGTCCTAAGCCCCCCCATAACCCATTACCAGTCCTAAGCCCCCCATCAGCCCACTTCCAGTCCTAACCCCCATCACCCCATTTTCAGTCTCAGCCCCCCCATAGCCCATTACCAGTCCTAAGCCCCCATAACCCATTACTAATCCTAACCCCCCCTTCAGCCCATTCCTGTATTAGCCCCCCCAGCCCATTACCAGTCCTAACCCCCCATCAGCCCATTTCCAGTCCTAGTCACCCCCATATCCCATTACTAGTCCTCACCCCCCCATCAGCCCATTTCCAGTCCTAGCCCCCCCCATAGCCCATTACTAATCCTAACCCCCCTTCAGCGCACTTCCAGTCTTAGCCCCCCCCCATAGCCCATTACCAGTCCTAACCCCACCTCCCCCTCCATCAGCCCAGTTAGATTAAAAAGAAACAAACCGGCTGCTGCCACCGCTGCCACCGTGGCAGTGACAGAATCGAGCATCCCGCACGGCCCCCTCTGCCCAGTACTGTGGCATCAGCCCAGATAGATTTTCCAGTCCTAGCCCCCCCCCATAGCCCATTACTAATCCTAACCCCCATCAGCCCATTCCAGTATTAGCCCCCCCAGCCCATTACCAGTCCTAACCCCCCCCATCAGCCCATTTCCAGTCCTAGCCACCCCCATAGCCCATTACTAGTCCTAACCCCCCCCCATAGCCCATTTCTAGTCCTTACCCCCACATCAGCCCATTACCAGTCCTAACCCCCCCCCCATAGCCCATTACCAATCCTAACCCCCCTCCCCCCCCATCAGCCCAGGTAGATTAAAAAAAAACAAACCAGCTGCTGCTGCCGCTACCGCCGTAGCAGCAACAGAATCAAGCATCCCGCGGGGCCCCACCCTGCCCAGCACAGCCCTCCCTGCAGCATCAGCTCCCAAAGCACGGGTTTTTCAGAGCTGCAAAGGCAGTTTCCCTGCGGCCCTGCTTGATTCTGCTACTGCCAGGGCGGCAGCGGCAGCAGCAGCCATTATTTTTTTTAATCTATCTGGGCAGATGCAGAATGTTTTTTTGTGCGGGGTCCCCTGAAATGCGGGACCCTGTGCAAAAATCATTCTTGCTCAATGGACGGGCCGGCCCTGCGTCCAAGCATTCTTGGATTCAATGGAAGCGCTAGGATTCCAAAAAATCATACAGAATTCCACACATGTTAAAGGTAACAGATTTGACCTTATATTCAAACCCACGGAAATGACAACATCAGAGAACCAGTCTTGTACACAAATCCAACCTATTCCAATGTCTGACCATCAAGCAATAAACTTCACCATACCCAACACAGCGGAGGTGAACGTCAGAAATACATCTAATGCCGTACTCCGAAGATACCGCAGATTTGACAAGAATGCTTTCTTATAGGAAATCACACCATACTTCTCTACAGATATGTCAAACTTATCCAGAATTGGAACTTGGTCATAGGACAGGCAGCATCAGAACCAACTAAGGATCCTATAAACAGGTAATGGAAAAAATGCAGTTTGGTACAACCAAGAGCTACGGAACATAAAAAAGGCAACTTAGAAAGCTGGAAAGGAACTGGAAAAAACTAAACAAATAGATATTCAAATAACCTACTTCAAAAAACTAGAATAGCGTTTCTGCATCAATAGAAACAAGAGAGACTATCACACAAAAATAATAATGGCATCTTTAAACAAGCCGAGAGAGTTATTTGGGATAGTAAAATCTCTAACCAAAAATGAGGGGTCAAACCTCATACAAAGTCCACAAACCATGGCCGCTTACTACATGGGAAAAGTAAGCAAATATCCGACAAGTAGCGTACAACAAAACATTCATACTGACATGAACACTTCCTGGTCACAATTTTCACTAGTATCCTTAAATCAACTAAAAACTATCATATCAAATCTAAATACAACAACTTCAGTCAGAGACCCATGTCCAATGAATTGTATAAAGATAACTCGGGAGGAATTTGCTCCCATAATACTCAAGATGGTACATGCACCATTATCAAAAGAATACTTCCCTAAAGATCTTAAAATAGCTTCAATTCGACCAACATTAAAAAAATCCCTTGCTAAATAAATTGGATCCAGTCTCATATAGACCTATTTCAAGTCTTCCTTTTTTGGTAAAAATAATAGAAAAGGTAGTTAAACAACAACTGCAAGATCATGTTGATGAAAAAACACTGCTGGACCCACAGCAACATGGGTTTCGAACAGATCATGGAGTAGAAACACTGTTCATATCACTCATGGACAGGATAATACAAGAACTTGATAAACAAAAAAAGGACTTCATATTAATTTTCCTGGACATTAAAGCAGCTTATGATTCCATAGACCACAACATACAGTTGAATAGACTACAAGAGAATGGAATTTAGGACACAACTTTACTATGGTTTAAGTCATACCTTTCTGAAAGGAAGCAACAAATAAAGATAGGTAACAACATGTCTCAACCATTTACACAAAGATAAGGTATTCCACAAGGTTCAGCCCTATCAGCTCTGTTATTTAACATTTATATACAACCCATCTGCAAGATCATCCAGAGAAGTAGTATTCATTACCACATCTACGCATATGATATTATGTTATACTCACCAACTGACACAAACCAAATGAACACCTCAGGAATAGTTGCAAGCTTCAATGATATATCTACATGGCAATCTGAATGTAATCTTCATATCAATTTCAATAAAACGGAAGGCCTCTAACTCTCAAAAGACAAAACATTCAATCCACCAGCTAATTTAAAGATTAGAGATGCAACCCTAGAAGTAAAACGGGAAGTGAGATACTTAGGTATCATACTGGATCAACAGTTAACCTTGACTACCCACATCAACAAGACCGTCAGATCAATATATTCAAAGCTAAAAGAGTTACAACACCTATGACCACTCTTATCACCAAGCGACTTCCAAATGACAATATAGGCAATGGTTTATCCCCACCTGGGCTTCTGTAACATTATTCTGAATGGTCTCCCAAAGCAAACCATAAACCAGTTACAGATGGCCCAACATGCAGTGGCAAGATTCATATCACAAACCCCAATACGCAAACATATTACTCCAGTAATGAAACAGCTCCATTGATTACCAATAGAAAGCAGAGTTAAATTTAAAATTTACACAAAGCATTCAAGACTCTACAAAATGACACTGTCACTTACTTGGGATCCTTCCTTCAAAATTCTCCATAAAACAAAGACTGTAAAAGCTACGCAAATAACACATTGCTAGTACCACTGGAAGATACGAAATGTAAGGCAGCTACAACAAAACATGCATTCTCACTTTCCACACCAGGTCTCTGGAATGTCCTCCTACAGAATATAAGAACCACTAAAGATTCAAAAACAATCTGCAAACTCCTCAAAAATTTTCTATTTAAAGAACACTATGGGGACTCACTTGGTTTGCAGCTTGTCGTGCTGTGAGGGCTAGTGTGCATCAGTGATGCTGAGAGCTAAACTATCGGTAGTTTAACTACTGGCAGGGTCTCCCAAGATGGACAGGTCTCAGCTGAGGTACCAGACCAAGACAAACCACCCATCTGGGCAGCAGCAGAATGGGATAGTGTTGACGGCGGAGGATCACATTTCTGTGACAACGGCAACAACACCAAACTTAAACTGCGTGGAAGAAAGGCCCGGCAATCTACTTCTGTATCTTGCCATGAAAACCCAATGGATAGTTACAACAAAACAAATTGTGCTATAGTGCTGGAAGATGAGACCTCCAGGTCGGAAAACACTCAACTAGCTACTGGGGAAGAGCTGAAGACTTCTCAGAGTAAAGTCGGCATTTATGATGTGGTTGGATCAAAGCCCTCGGGACGTCTGACTGCTGATGTAGCTGCGCATGAAATGAGAGTCAGAAGCTGTAAAGATCCCTTACGCATTGGAACATGGAACGTACGAAGCATGAACCAAGGGAAGTTGGAAGTGGTCAAGAATGAAATGGAACGTGTACAACTTGATCTGTTGGGTGTCAGCAAACTGAAATGGACTGGCATCAGGCACTTTGCATCAGATGATCACATGGTCTACTATGCTGGAAATGAAAGACAAAGAAGAAATGGTGTTGCAATTTATAATAAAGAAGAAACTTTCAAGAACTGTAATGAAATACAATGCAGTCAGCGAACACTTAATCTCTATTCGTCTACGAGGAATGCCTATCAACACAACTATAATTCAAGTATATGCCCCAACAACAGCTGCAGAAGGGAATGAAATTGAAGAGTTCTATGAACAAGTACAAGCTGAAATTGACAGAACATGCAAACAGGATATCCTGATAGTCATGGGTGACTGGAACGCAAAAGTTGGCAACAAAGAAGAAGACAAAGTAGTTGGAAAATATGGACTTGGCAACAGAAATGAAACTGGAGAAAGACTGATAGAATTCTGCAAGACCAACGATCTATTCATCTCAAACGCCTTCTTCCATCAACACAAGCGGCGACTGTACACATTGACTTCACCCAATGGATTGTATAAAAATCTAATTGACTACATCTGTGGACGTCAACGATGGAAAGGTTCCATAACATCAACAAAGACAAAAGCTGGAGCTGACTGTGGTACAGATCATCAACTACTAGTATGCAAACTCAAGCTAAAGTTGAAAAAGAGCAAACCACTCATGAATGCAGCAAAATATGACTTTGAGAATATAACACTGGAATTTAAAGACTGCCTGCAAAATCGATTTGCTGCTTTAGATACAAATGACAGAGCTCCAGAAGAGTTATGGAATGACATCAAGAAGGTTGTGTTGGAAGAAAGCGAGAAGTCTCTACAAAAGGCGAAAAAGCAAAAATGGCCAAAATTGATGACGGAAGAATCTCTGAAAATTGCCCAGAAACACAGAGAAGCTAAAGCCAGAGGAGAAAGAAAGACAATAACAGAACTCAACAGAGATTTCCAACGTGCAGCAAGACAGGACAAGGAAAAGTACTACAACGGCGCATGCAATGAAATAGAAGCAGAAACTATTAGAGGAAGAACAAGATCGGCTTTCCTAAAGCTACGAGAGTTAAAGAAAAAGTTCCAGCCTCAAATTGGAATGTTACAAGATGCTCAAGGTTCTATGATGAATGATGCTGAGAAGATCAAGAAAAGGTGGAAGGAATATACAGAGTTTTTATATGATAAAGATCAAGTGGACCAACAGCCGTTTCAACCTGTATCTTATGATCGGGAACCATTGGTGATGAAAGAAGAAGTTAAAGCAGCATTGAAAGCCTTATCAAAGAACAAAGCACCAGGCATTGATAGCATTCCCATAGAAGTATTACAGCAATCTGATGCAGCTGTTACCGTACTTACAAGGCTGTGCCAAGAAATATGGAAGACAACATCATGGCCAACTGACTGGAAAAGATCTGTGTTTATACCAATACTAAAGAAAGGTGATCCAACTGACTGTGGAAATTATCGCACAATCGCTCTGATCCCACATGCCAACAAGATTCTACTGAAGATTATTCAAAAGAGACTACAACCATACCTGAAGTGCAAGCAGGGTTCAGGAAAGGGCAAGGAACGAGAGACATCATTGCAGATGTGAGATGGACCCTTGAAAAGACTAAAGAATACCAAAGGGATATCTATTTGTGCTTTATCGACTATAGCAAGGCATTTGACTGTGTAAACCATGAGAAACTCTGGGCCATATTAAGAAGCATGGGTATTCCAGAACACCTGATCGTACTCTTGCACAATCTGTACATTGATCAAGAAGCAGCAGTTCGAACGGAACAAGGAGAAACAGAATGGTTTAAAAATAAGCAAAGGTGTAAGACAAGGCTGCATACTTTCCCCCTACCTGTTTAATTTATATGCAGAACAAATCATCAGAGAAGCAGGATTGTATGAAGACAACAGAGGTGTGAAGATTGGTGGAAGACTCATCAACAACCTTCGCTATGCTGATGATACCACATTACTGCCTGAAAGTGAAGATGATCTGAAACATTTGCTTCTCACGATCAAAGAACATAGTCTCAAAATAGGCCTGCACCTTAATGTAAAGAAGACAAAGATCATGCCAGCTGGCATAATCAACAGGTTCATCGTTGAAGGAGAAGAAATTGATATTGTGAACAACTTTAACCTACTTGGATCAACTATCAATAAAGAAGCAACAAGAAGTCAAGAAATTAGAGGACGCATTGCTCTTGGCAGAATGGCTATGAAAGACCTAGATAAGATTCTCAAGAGCAGAGATGTCTCTCTCCATACAAAGATTTGACTTGTTCAAGCCATGGTATTTTCAATAACATTGTATGGATGTGAAAGCTGGACAGTGAAAAAGATAGACAGGAAGAAAACTGATGCCTTTGAATTATGGTGCTGGCGGCGAATACTGTGTATACCATGGACTTGCCCGAAGAACAAACCAGTCGGTACTAGAGGAGATCAAACCTAAGCTTTCTTTAGAAGCTCAGATGACAAGACTTTGACTTTCAAACTTTGGACACATCATGCGAAGAGAGAGATCATTAGAGAAAGACATAATGCTTGGCAAGATAGAAGGTCAGCGCAAAAGAGGAAGGCCAGCAATGAGATGGATTGATACAATAACAGCAGCTACGGGTACCAGTCTGTCAACAATGAGCCACCTGACGCAAGACCGAACACAATTTAGGATAGCTATCCAGACTCAACGGCACTTAACAACAACAACATGGGGACTCGGTGAAATTACTAATGTATTGACCGAAAAATGATTCTAGTTACACAGGTCACACAACTGGTAACTAGATCTCAAAGGACTAAGGACTGAGATCCATGACTATACATGTAAATAAGTTCAAATCCTTTATAATGCAGTTTGGTAGATGTGTAATGTTGGATGTAATCTAAGAGTTTTGGTTCTTGGTTTAATGTAAACCGCCTTGATACTGGAAAGGCGGTATATAAGATCACATAAATAAACAAACTGGCTTTGGGTACCCGTTTAAGTTTGATTGTGAATACCTCTTTGAAGGAGAAACTTTTTCCTCAAGTTTTAAAGCAGTCAGTGGTATAGCCTTTGTCCAAGGGCTTGTCTGGTGATTCAACTAAGTTGGAGAATTATCGCCTTATCTCCAATTTGCCATATTTGGGAAAAGTTATTGAGAAGGTTATAATGCAGCAGCTGACAGAGTATTTAGAGTCAGGTCAAGTTCTATCACTCTGACTTTTGACTTCATTATAGTACAGAAGTTTTGATGTTGGCATTAAAGGACAATGTTTTAAGGTTATTTTATAATCGAGAGTGAGGAATTTTATTGTTGTTGGACCCGTCAGCTGCTTTGGACACCTTTCAATATGAAACTCTGGTTAAGTGCCTATCTGCAAAAGGAATTGATGGAGAATTGTCTTGGTTTCATTCATATTTGCAGGATAGGGCCCAAAGGGTTCAGACCGATGATGAAAGTTCCATTTTTAAGGCTCTGAGGGCAACTGGACTGCAATTTTATGTATATGATGATGATGTTTGATTTTTTTTCTCCCTTTCCTAGAAGAGTCTTATGTACAGGAGTAGATATGGGCTCAGATAACTTTGTTAGTGCTTTTCCTTAAAACTGAATATTGTTAAGTCAGAGTTTCTCTGGTTGTCAGAATATCTTTCTCCCCCAGTTGAATTCTTTGGTGAGGTTTCAGACTTTTCCTTTGAGGAACACTTCTAGAAGTCTGGAAGTCCAATTGGACTCCTAGCTGAGGTGGAAGACACATGTCTTGGTTGTGGTGAAAGGTGTCTACTACATTCTGTGGCACATTAGACAGTTATGCCCTTATTTATCAGAATCAGATTTACAAACAGTGACAACTGTTTTGGTATTCTCATGATTGGATTACTGTTATGTGTTGCTGCTTGGGCTGACCTCTAAGGAGTTGTTTTGTTTGCAACTGGTGCAGAAAGAGTAGTTACTCACCTGTAACAGGTGTTCTCCAGGAGCAGCAGGAATCAGTCCTCACATATGGGTGACGTCGGCACCGATGGAGCCCTCGTGCGGAGCATTTCCCCAGCTTTCAAGGAAAGCCTTTGGGAATACAGCACGCATGCGCGGTCCCCTTCCCACCCAAGGGTGCCATCTTGTTCAGTCTGATGACATAGCTAAAAGACAGCAAAAAATCAAAATGAAGTATATGACTGCAACTCCAGGGGAGGAGGGAGGGTCGTGAGGACTGATTCCTGCTGCTCCTGGAGAACACCTGTTACAGGTGAGTAACTACTCTTTCTCCAGGACCAAGCAGGAAGTCAGTCCTCACATATGGGACTCCCCAGCTCTAGGCTACCAGGAACCCTAAGCTGAAAAATGGCTCCCTCTCAAGAGCCTCAGCATGCGTGATAAGAATATCCTCTGAGAACACCCCCATACGGTAGCCCAACACAAGGGCTGAAGGGTAGGAGTTGCCTAAACCTCAAAGAGATTACGGAGTACCGCCTGTCCGAATGCACTGTCCCTTCGGGACTCTCTCTCCAGGTAGTAATGAGCTGCAAAGGTCTGGCTTGAAGACCAAGTTGCGGCCCGGCAAATGTCTGCCAACGGAACAGAGCGGAGATGAGCTACTGACGCGGCTTTTGCCCTGACACGGTGGGCCATGACTCAACCCTGCAAGAGGAGGTCGGCTGCCTTGTATGCCCAGGCGATACAATCTGCTACCCAGGTGGATAACATATGCTTGGAGACAGGCAACCCCAGTTTATTAGGGTCAAAGGAAACGAAGAGCTGAGTAGCCCTTCGATGCCCCCACGTACATTCTATGTAAAAAGACAAGGCCCTCTTACAGTCCAGGGTATGCAAGACTGTTTCAGCCCGGCTAGAACGCGGCCTGGGAAAAAAGGTCAGAAGAACCACCTCCTGGTTGAGGTGGAAAGAGGAGACCACTTTTGGAAGGAACTTGGGATGGGTCCGTAGGACCACCCTGTTCCTATAGAACCGTGTGTACAGCCTATCAGAAACCAGAGCTTGTAGTTCACTCACACGTCTGGCCGAGGTAAGAGCCACCAGGAAGAGCGCTTTCCAAGAGAGGAAGCGCAAATGGCAAGTAGCCATTGGCTCAAACGGTGGGCAAGTAAGTTGCTGCAAGACCAGGTTCAAATCCCACTCAGCTGCCGGTGGACGAACCGGAGGCTTGAGCAGAAGCAGGCCTCTGAGAAATCTGGCCACCAAAGGGTGAGCCGACAGAGACTGTCCTTCCACCGGTGAGTGGTGCGCTGATAGGGTACTGAGGTGGACCCGAACAGAGTTAGACTTAAGGCCTAGGTCTGACAGATGAAGTAGATACTGCAGTACTACTGACACAAGGCAAGAGAAAGGATCTTCATTGCGCTGAGCACACCACACCATAAACTTACGCCACTTGAGGGCATAGGATTTTCTGGTGGACTGCCTCCTAGAGGCCAAGACCACCTCCTCAACCTCCTTAGGTAGACATAAGGGAGCTAGCACTATCCTTTCAGCAGCCAGTCCATCAGATTGAGGGACCTGAGATTGGGGTGCAGAAGGGAACCCTGATCTTGAGAGAGGAGATCGTGTTGCAACCCCAGAGGGAATGGAGTTTCCACCGCCAGTTGCAGCAGAAGTGGAAACCACGGCTGCCTCGGACATCTGGGAACTACCAGAATCACTGAGGCCTTGTCCCGGAGAATCTTGAACAGAGTTCGGGCCACCAGGGGCGTGGGAGGAAACGTACACAGGAGGCCCGTAGACTAAGAAATCAGAAAAGCATCCGCTGCTACCCGCAGGGGATGTGGCTGTCTGGAGCAGAATCTGGGCAGCTGACGATTCTGTGGACTTGCAAAGAGATCGATGGATGGAAGTCCCCAGCGGAGTAACATCTGCTGGACCACCAATGGATTCAACTGCCATTCATGAGGCTGGAGAAGCCTGCTTAGCTTGTCTGCTAGGAAATTCTCCTGGCCAGGTAGATAAACTGCTTTGAGAAAAATGCCTTGATTGACTGCAAAGGAACACAGGGCCAGTGCCTCCCGACATAGGAGTCTGGACCCCGTGCCCACTTGTTTGTTCACGTAGAACTTTGCCACCTGATTGTCTATCTGAACTAGGACAAACTGGTGAGATAGGACATGAGAAAATGTTTGTAGAGCTAAGCGGATTGCTCGCAGCTCCAAAAGATTGATTTGCTGCGTGACCTCCCAAGGAAACCACCGGCCTTGAGTGCACATGCCCTGGCAATGTGCACCTCAGCCCATTAAGGAAGCATCAGTCGTCAGCACCCTTGTGTGGTTGGAGCCTGAAAAGGTACCCCCCTGAGAAGGTTTGAGAGATGTAGCCACCACTGTAAGGAGTCCAAAAGTGGTTTGGACACCTCTATTCTGTCTTGGAGGTCGTCTGTGGCCTGTGTCCACCGAGCTCTGAGGCACCATTAAGCAGGCCGCATGTGCAGGCGGGCGTTGGGAGTCACATGCACCGTGGATGCCATGTGTCCCAGGAGCTGCAGGTAGTGCCTGGCAGACACATGAGAACTGCTGTGGAACTGGTTGGCCAAGTCCATCAGTCTGTGAGCCCTGTCCTCGGGCAAGTAGACTCTTGCCTGAAGGGTGTCTAGTCTTGCCCCTATAAACTCTAGGTTCTGAGAGGGGAGCAAAGTGGACTTTGCGTAGTTTATGACAAAGCCCAGATACTGAAAAGAGAGACAGTGCGAAGAGTGGCTTGTCGGGCCTCCTGGGGAGAGTGGCCCCTGATGAGCCAGTCGTCCAGGTATGGGAAGACAAAAATTCTCTTATTCCTGAGATAAGCCGCCACCACTGTCAGCCATTTGATGAAAACCCTGGGGGCAGAGGTTAGGCCAAAGGGAAGTACCCTGTACTGAAAATGGTTTCCTCCCACCACAAATCTGAGATATTGTCTGTGGTCTGGATGAATGAGGATGTGAGTATTAGCATCCTTTAGGTTTAAGGAGCATAGCCAGTCTCCCTGCTGGAGGTAAGGCAGCAGTATCCCAAGGGTAAGCAATTTGAACTTTTCCCTCTCCAGAAACTTGTTTAGGTTTCACAAGTCTAGGATAGGCTGGAGGCCCCCTGTCCTTTTTGGTACCAGAAAGTACCTGGAGTAGAAGCCTTGCACTTCCAGGTGGTGACAACACTACTATATGGTCTATTCTTACGGAGTAAAGTAACGGTTGAACTATATAGAAAAAAGTATTACTCCAATGCTAACTTCAGACCTCTAATCAAATAGTTGTTCCCGTCAATTACACACTTGACTCAAATAAAAGCGACAGGTCTCAGACTTTAAAGAGCTATGGTCTTCATTTGATATCGACCCCGTGCTCTACTTTGCATCAATGACCTATATGTTGCTTCATAATCAGCTTGTAACTTATGGCTTGTGACAGCTTATCAACGATAGTGCTTATAAAAAGAGAGAATGAGTGCTCAGGGCGCATTTGAAGATAAGCACTCATTCTCTCTTTTTATAAGCACTATCGTTGATAAGCTGTCACAAGCCATAAGTTACAAGCTGATTATGAAGCAACATATAGGTCATTGATGCAAAGTAGAGCACGGGGTCGATATCAAATGAAGACCATAGCTCTTTAAAGTCTGAGACCTGTTGCTTTTATTTGAGTCAAGAGTGTAATTGACGGGAACAACTATTTGATTAGAGGTCTGAAGTTAGCATTGGAGTAATACTTTTTTCTATACAGCTCTTCCAGGTGGTGAGGCACCGGTTCCACCGCCTGTTCCTTTAGAAGACTTGCCAACTCCTGAAGGAGGAGGTTCCTGTGTAGAGGGAGTCTGGGAGGCTCCCCTGGAAAATAGGAGGGGGGTAGCTGGTGGAAGTGTAGCATGTAGCCCTGCTGGACTATGCGCAATACCCAGGTATCCCCTGTGATGGCTGGCCACCTGTAGGCGTACAGGGTCAGCCGACCCCCTGTGCTGAGTGGAGCCACTGGTGGAAGAGAGGCTATGCTGTAGGAATCAAAACCCCACTCCCTGCTGTGCAGGAGCCAGAGCTGGTGGCTTGGGGGTCTTCTGCCTACAGGGCCCATGCCCCTGCCCCTTGGCCTGCTGGCCCTGTTGGGGAGCTGGAGAGGCCTGATATTGAGGGTAGGATTTGTAGGCAGCACGCTTCCTCAGGAAAAAGGGCTTCTTTCCCGAGCCCTTCTTTTTTTGAGAAGGGACAGAAGTCTTCCTGGACAGCCTTGTCCTGGTGAGAGTCTCAGTCTCGATTTCTGCAGCCTTTTCAGTCATGGGCTTACCGAAAAGGTTTTCACCTCGGCAGGGGACATCGACCAACTTGTCCTGCACCCATGACTCCAGGTCTAATGACTGTAGCCAGGCCTGACGGCGTGCACCGATGCTGGGCCGAAGCCTCGAAGCCATCATAGGCTGCTCGAGAGATAAACTTTGAGCGCTCTCGGATCCCTGTTGACAAAGCCTTGAACCTCTGCAAAGGTTCCTTGGAGAGGCCAGCTGAGAACCCAGCAATCTCCTTTGCCAGGTCTCATAGGTACATGCCCATGTACAGCTGGTAGGTCTGGACACGGCAAGATAGCATAGAGCCCTGGAAGCACTTTCTACCGAGGGCATCCAGGTTCCGGGCCTCCCTGCCGGGGGGGGGCACCGAGGAGTGCATTTTCTGACTCTTCAGGCGGTGCATGGCCGATTCCACAACCATGGAGTTGTGCGGTAGCTGCGCCTTTTAGAACCCAGGGCTCTTACAGACTCGATAAATGGAATTGACCCATTTGCTAAGAGCCGGTGTCAAGGCCGGTGCCTCCCACATACGGAAGAGCAGCCGTTCCAGCATCAGAGGAACAGGTACAGTAAAGGCTTCCTTCGGAGGAAAGTCATATTGGAGGGCATCGAGTTCCTCGGCCCGAGGCTCTTCCTCGGCGTCCACAGAGAAAGCCAAAGCTTTGGCCATGTCCCTCACAAAGTCCGAGAACCAGGTATCCTCCGGGGGGGGGGGGACCTTCTCCGAGGCTCGGACTCCAGTGAGTCCAAAGGGATGCACCGGGTCCAGAAGGTGTCTGGGGACTCCTCGTCCTCTGTCTCCCACACAGACTCCTCCGAGGAGGAATCGAGCAGCTCCGGCTGTGTTTGGCCTCGGTGCCACCCGCCCCGATGTCGAGGGTATCGGCGTCAATGACCTCGGCCCCGCTCGGGAGGTCGAGGGGGACCTTGACCGAGGATCGACTCAAGACTTCATTGACTCGAGGATCGGCTCGGTCTCCGGGGTCGACTTAGACGTCGAGGTCCCGGTGGTCGGGGCAGATGCACCGGTCAGACTAGCGATCAGCACCCGCTGCTGTTCCATGAAGGCAGCCAAGCTGCTCTCCAAGGCCGTCAGCCTGAGTCCCAGCTCAGAAGACTCAGCAGCCTCCGGCTCGGGCCCCGACAGCATCGGACCTGACGTCGGTTCTCCCAGAGGAGAATCCATGAGGACAACAGCAGATACGTGACTTGGGGACTCTGACTCCACGCGAGGTAACTTGAACGGCCTCTCCAACTCCAAGAGCCAGGGGTGGCGGTCAGGGCTACGTGACCTGGCTCTCGAGGACCCAGGAGCCTCCACTGACGCCGCCCTCGTGAGCTTCTTCTTCCTTTTGTGCTCCCGGGTGGGAGACTCCCTCTCAGAGGAACCCCGACGGCACTCGGGGTCAGACTCCCGAGATGTCGAGGCCTCTGACGAAGTCCAGGCCCGGCCGGACACGGACTCTGAGAAAATTCTCTCATGTTGATGCTGACAGCTCTGAAGTGCCTTAGACGACATTTTGCCGCATGGGCCACAGACCAGCGGGTCATGGTCGGGCCCGAGGCAGCAGTCATGGTCGGGCCCGAGGCAGCAGTCATGTGTGTCGGTGAGAGACATAAGTTTCTTGCACCAATCACACTTTTTGAAACCGCTGGCAGCCATTGGGGGAAAAAGGGCCCCTGCAAGGTCAAAAGACCGGGCTGCCAGTGAAAACACAAAAAAGGCGCAAACGCTAGTCATGAAAGACAAAAAACGAAAATCAAAATTCCGGACTCAATACCGGTGTACCGAGCCCAGGCGGGAAGGGGAACCGGCGTCGAACCGGATCAGAAAAAGCCAAAATAGCCGAAAAAAATCTACTTTTCCCGGGTGACACGAACTCACGTCCGTTGGGCTCCGCGGAAAAAAGACTGAGCAAGATGTCACCCTTGGGCAGGAAGGGGACCACGCATCCGCGCTGCATTCCCAAAGGCTTTCCTTGAAAGCTGGGGAAATGCTCCGCATGAGGGCTCCGTCGGCTCCGACGTCACCCATATGTGAGGACTGACTTCCTGCTTGGTCCTGGAGAATATCATAGCCCACATGATTAAAAAACTTACTAAATATGATCATATCTCTCCAATTTTACAAGAATTACATTGTTTGCCAATTCGGCAATGTATATTGTACAAAGCATTGTTGCTGAGATTCAAGTTATTAACATGATTTGGTACCTGCTTACTTATTTTATTTATTTATTTATTTATTTGTTGCGTTTTTCTATACCGCCCCTTCCAGATGTCAGGGGTGGTTTACATATAACTTAACATGTCACAAAAACTGTTTTGTGACTTTACATTATAACGTTTGTGCTTATACATTATAGCATTTAAAGCATTGTGTTCAATGATACATATTCCAAGGTGTACCTTAAGCTCGGAGGAGGTGCATTGGTTGGCAAGTCCAGATGTTTGGACCATGCGTAGAGAGGGCCTTAAGCTAAGAGCATTTATTGTGCAAGTGCCATTGTTGTGGAACTATTTGTCACTGGTCCTATGGGAAGCCATAGATCTCAGGGTTTGAAAATGTATTTTTTCCATCAGGCTGTTGCGGGGAATTGAAGTATGAGAATTTTAACTGATTTTATTTTGTGGGTTATTAAGTATTGTATTTGGGCTTTATGAGTTCATTTTGAAATTGGGGAGAGGGTTTGTCTATTGAAATGCTGTAATGTTGAATATGTTGTCTACAAGATATGTACAACGCTTTGAGAATTTTTTTACAGTATACCGCCTTATCCTGAAATCAAAGCGGTTTACATTGCACTTCAAACTTAAACGGGATACAGTGAATTGAGCTCAAGGTTGGCATGCAGGGTTCTTAACAGAGTAATAACCTATTTACAAATTGCTTAACTTATTTACAGTTGGTTAAGGCTACTTACAGCTGGGCAGAGTTATCAGGGCCTTTTCTAATGGTCTAAAGGGTCTTTGGTTGGGGCTGGTATGGTTGCCGGACTACCTGATGTTTACGTAATGTTCCATGAACAGAAGGGTCTTGAGCTTCTTCATGAAGTCCTTGATATCTTCAGAGGCTCGCATTTCTTCGGGGAGGGTGTTCCACAGATGGGGTGCAGCTAGTGAGAGGGCTCTTTTGGAAATGGATTTTTTTTTTCTGGTAGTCTGTTGGCACACTGATCATGTGTCTGTTATTGTTTTGTCTAGGGCGAGTGTCCACTTCTCTTGTGACTAGGGTCTATAAGATGGCTGCTGAGGAGTAGTGGATGATTTTGAAGATATTTAGTATTGTTTTGAACTTGGTGCGAGCTTGAATTGGGAGCCAGTGCAGTTGGTGTAATACCGGTGTAATGTGGTCTGTCTTGCTAGTTCCGTTGATGATTCGTGCTGTTGTGTTCTGCACCATTTGTAGTGGATGTGTGGCTTGCTTTGGGAGTCCTTGGTAGAGTGAATTACCATAGTCCAGTATTGGTGTAATGATAGCTTGGCATACTGTCCGGTAATGGGTCTGATTTAAAAGTGGCTTTAGTCTTCTTATGAGATTTAGTTTGCGGTATGCTTTCGCTGCAGTTTTGTTTATATGCGATTGGAGGTTGATGTTTTTGTTCAGAATGATGCCTAGGTAGCGCACTTCACTTTTCACAGGTATGATTTGGTTCAATAGTTGGATTGCTTTTGGCGGGTTAAAAGTAGTGCTTCTGCTGATGGTATGATTGTGGGGGGGGGGGAGATTATGTTGGGTGTTTGTAGTGATCTGGGAATTAATATAAGATCTGGGGTCGTTCCATGTCAATGAGTGGGTCCATTGATCAATTGCTTGTAATGTAGTGATTACATCGCTTTGAGGAAGGCTTTGTCAGCTTTATCGGGTGCTGCCCTAAGGTTAAAGTCACCTAGGATGATGAGTGGCTTGTGTGTTGTATTGTGTGTGCATACTGCCTCAAATATCTTCGTTAGTTCATCAGATTTGGCATTTGGTGGCTTGTATGGCAGGCATATAGTCATGTATTTGTTGGAGATATTGATTATGCTGGATTTTTCAGTGCTGGTTGTTAAGGTGGTTTTGAATTTATAGTGGCTCCTGGCCAGTATCAGCATTCCTCCTCCCCTTCTGCCTGCTCTGGGACAGTTGAAGGCTGTATACGTAGATGGGGTGATCTAGTTTAAAATAACCTGATCAGTATCACTGAGCCATGCCTCTGTTATGCAAAGTATATCTGGCCTTTGTTTGTGCAGGTGGTCTGAGATAGTGTTAGCCTTGTTTCTGATTGACCTTGCGTTGTGTGATGTAGCAAGCCCTTCTGGCCCGGCAGAGAAGCTAGAAAATCAGGTAGGAAATGCAGGGCTGAGGGATAAACAAAGACACATGGCTACTAGTTGCCGGGGAAACAAAACACAAGAGAAGGAAACACGCCCCTGCTATCAATATAGCCAGGAGTCACGGGGGAAGTTTGAACACCTGCTAGGGGGCGGGACTAGGCCCTACCCAGAAGGGCAGTCTCATAAGGAGACTCCGGCAGGCAGAAAGAGAGAGGAGAGAGAGGAAAGCAGATGCCCAGTCAGGAGGTGGGCAGAGTTTTCAGCCGACAGGAGGTCAGAGGCTCCGGTGGATAATTACAGGAGGAGCAGACCAGAACAGCTGAAGCACTCACAGCCTTACAAGCAGCCCAAAAAGCAGTTGGGAACTGTTTCCCCCTGGTTTAACAGGGAACCAACTGGTACATGGGAACTTCAGAGGAAGGCCTCAAAAGCCAGGTCCCCAGGTAAGCCTAAGGGCTGGGATTACCGGAATCCGTGTGTGGAGGTAACAGCCTGGAAAATTGGGGCTATGATAATGGCTTTAGGCCCTATTTAAACCCTGTGTGCATTGACGGGCTCAGGGTTGGAAGACAGGGCGCGGCCCTGGAAGGCCTGGGCCAAACTAATGCTAGTTCAGAGGTGGAATTGATGGATACAGAACCACCTTGCATGAATTATCCTACAGAGGAGATGGACTGTACAACAATTTCTTCTGAACAAATTATATCTTTGCTTTAAACTTTGTGGTGAAAAGAATACATGCTGGCTGGGAAGGAACAGAGCTGTATTAACCAGGTGCTGCAGCGCTAACTGCTGGAAAGAGAAAACTGTTTATTTTTGCTGAAGAAAAGCTACATTTACTTTGTCCTTTTTCTGCAAGGAGCGGTTAATTTGTGTTCTTCTTTTGTCCTTGTAAAAGTCCAACCCCGGGAGGGGAAATAAATCCCTTTGCTTATAAACACTTCGAGTCACACTACTCTTCTTTTAAAACTGATGGTAAAAACTACACTTCCCAACAAGCACTGCTCCAGGAAGTGAAAGGCCCTTGGTTTAAAGAAGGACTTAACCTCCTTAACCCCTACCTACGGGTACTGGCAAGGGGAGGCACGACAGTTGATGAGCATGCAAGTGATAGGTAGGAATTATGCATCAGTGTAAAATTTGTAGATAGTTACCCCTAGTTATATCCAGGTTATTACCCCTGTTCACTGTAAATACAATGCGGCGCAACTGCATGTATAATGTTTGTTGAATGTAAACCGCACTGATGTGAATAGCGCGGTATAGAAGAAAAGCTAAATAAATAAATAATAAAATTATATTGTTTTGTGCGTGCGTGTTTTGCATGACGTATGTTTGATTTGATTGTGCCATGTGGTGCAGTATGGTATGTGCAGGGGGTGTAAGTGGATGGGTGTGTATGTTCTGGTGTAAAATGCCATTATTTGCTGCAGTAGTATTAGGAGGGTTAGGATGAACCATTGCCAGCAGCAGTAGTATTAGGAGGGTTAGGATGAGCATTGTGCCGTGATGTAACATGGTGATGGCCTGGTGTTCTGACCCGGTGTGGGTGATATCTTTTTGCTCACTCTTCATGAGTCTCATGTGTTTGTGAGCTCCATCTGCCACCTGTTCTGATAGTATCTTGAGTAGTGTGGGGAGATGAATCCACCTGATCCCACAGCTTTGTCGGTGGAAAATATAGCTGGAGAGGCTGTACATCTGTAGCTGTTCATTCTTTTGTAGCTTTTTGTTGGCAGGGAATATAGCTGGGGAAGCAGTTGTTTCTGTAGTTGTTTGTTCTCTTGTTAGTGGCCTCTGGTTGTTTGGGTGAACAGCTTTCCACCTACGGTCCCCGCCTCAGAGCTCCCCCAAGGGCCCTCTGGCGATGCCCTCAGGCGTAGGCCCGCCAGGCACGGGCGCCCCAGATGGCTCCTTGTTTATATCTGGTCCTGCAGTGGCCCGATTGGCCGCACAGTGAAGAGCGGGGGGGCTGGAGCTTCCTGCTCCTTGCCCCGATGTTCATCGGGTCTCTGTCCTGAGAGGTGAGCACACGCCCGATGGCTTCTTGTTTATATCTCATTCTGCAGCGGCCCGATTGGCCTAGCGGTGAGGAGCAGGGGACTGGAGCTTCCTGCTTCTTGGCCCAATGTCGATCAGCTCTCTGTCCTAAGGAATGAGCATGCGCCCGATGGCTCCTTGTTTATATCTGGTCCTACAGTGGCTCCAGCCCCCTACTCCTCAGCACAAGGCCAATCGGGCTGAGAATCTTTTCATATAGTGGTTCAAAAATGTAAATAAATTGCTATTAAGCCATCTAGGTTATGATATATACAATTTGGGTGCTATTTTAGAAAAGGATCTGCTAAGTGCAAAAGCCACGTATTCCAATGAGTTTGTTATAGGAATGAGGAACTGAATGTCATCAGCTCAAATGTGGTATCGGAGATCTAAAGTAGCAAATTACTTAATGTTAATCAAAACAGAGGGAAGGGTGGAACCTTGAGAGATATTGCTTGAGTATTATTGTAATGTAATTAGAGGTAAAGAAAAAATGAATGGATGAATATTCAGCAGTGTGACAATCATATTTTTTCTAAACGTTGGTTGCAACATTTACAAAATATGTCTCTTCTGCTCCATATCCGGATAGACAATATTTAGCTACATAGGGGCCTGATATTCAAAAAGGTTTATCCAGGCAGCAGCACCTCTTACCCGGATAAACCCCAGGGAGAGGGATATTCAGTGGACAGTGCTGCTGAATATTTCCTCTGACCTCTGTGGCACTGTCAAGAGAGTGCTGGGGGAATCTGTGACCAGGATAAGGGTGGTCCCAATCTGTAGCAGTGATTTTTAGTCTGCCAACTGAATAACAAACAAACTTTGTGCGGTTGGCTATCTGGATAGTGGCCGAATAGCGCCACTATCTGGATAGCCTGCAGCAATCATGGTGACCAGGGTTTGAAAGAAATACTGTACTCACTGCTGTGGGCGCAATATCAACCTGTAGATGTTAATCTATGCAGTTTAACTTAGATCAGTTTTTTTCTGTTTTAAATTAAACCACTTAGCTATGTCGCTGCAATACCTATAGCTGAGCATTCCACCCTAACTTCACTCTCACGATATCCATATAGGGCCTCAGGGGTTAGATTTTCAGTAGCACTAACTACATAGTTTCGCTGAAAAAAACTAGTGGGAGACTTACACATTTAGTGGCAGCTGCTAGATATATATGTAAGTCCCTTTGAATATTGACCTGGAAAATTTCCAAGTGATGTGGTGAAATAATGGTTAACAAAATATAAATATGAGCAGCATCTTGGTGCTAGGTGCATCTGCAAGGTGACTTACAAATAGCAACAAATAAATAAAATATATAAGTATATGCATCAACAGAGTGCACAAATATGCATATTATGTGTCTAATATTTTACCTGAGCATAGGTTTTAAAGTATATGTACTCCATGTGTCAGTCACCCATTAATTTCCTAAATAAGAGAGAGCATGCTCAGCCAGTTGGCATTTTCTAGTGTTTTAATTGCCTGCTGTGATATAATTATTGTGACATTTTGGGATCTTTTTAACATCCTGAATTAAATATTCTGACATCCTGCAGAGCACTTCATGAAAACAGTCAAACTGTATGGAAGTCATTAGCAGTCAGGCTACAGCCGTCCTTAAATATTAAAAATAGTTTTAAACACAAACAAACGGAAACAGCTGAAGAGTCAAATATTTAACATGTTTTCAAATATTCAACAAATGCATACTTACATTTTATCTTTAAATTCCCCTTACTCGTGAAAAGAATACCAAACTTTGTATCTTCCACTGCTTATTATTTTAGTACTTTGTATGCTTTTCATCAAAAAGAATATTGGAAGCAATTATACAAAAGGAATCTGAATCTTTGTCTGTCCATCCTTTTTATTTATTTTCTTATTATTTAGCTCACACCTTTCCAGTAGTTGCTCAATGCAAGTTACAATATGGTTTTACCAAAGGATGATCTTGCCAAACAAATCTGATTGAGTTCTTTGACTGGGTGACCAGAGAACTAGATCAAGGGCATGTGATAGATATGATCTACCTAGATTTCAGCACAGCCTTTGATACGGTTCCTCATAGGAGGCTTCTCAATAAACTCAACAGCTTGGGGATGAGTCCCGAGGTGGTGAAATGGATCAGAAATTGGTTGACTGACAGACGACAGAAGGTGAAGGTAAATGGAACTCACTCAGATGACAGGAAGGTGATTAGCAGAGTGCTCCAGGGTTCGGTCCTGGGACCGGTACTGTTCAATGTATTTGTGAATGATATTGCAGAAGGACTGAATGGAGAAGTCTGTCTTTTTGCAAATGACACGAAAATTTGCAACAGAGTGGACTCCCCTGAGGGGATATCATGAGAAAAGATCTACAAACGCTGAAAGAATGGTCAAATGATTGGCAGTTAAGATTTAATGTGAAGAAGTGCAGTGTCCTGCACTTGGGAAGAAGAAATCCAAGAGAACTGTATGTGATAGGGGGCGAGAGGTTGGTATGCATGGACCAGGAGAAGGACCTTGGAGTGATTGTTTCTGAGGATCTCAAGGTGGCAAAACAGTGTGACAAGGCGGTGGCAAAAGCCAGAAGGATGCTTGGTTGAATACAGAGAGGAATTACCAGCAAAAAAGGAAGAGGCATTAATGAAACTGTACAAGTCACTGGTGAGGCCTCACTTGGAATATTGTGTTCAGTTTTGGACACCATAGCTCACAAAGGACATAAAAAGGCTGGAAACTGTTCAGAGGAAGGTGACCAAAACGTTTTGAAGCCTACATCAGAAGACTTATGAGAAGAGACTTGAAGACCTAAATATGTACACATTGGAGGAGAGGAGGGACTTGGGAGATATGATTCAGATCTTTAAATACTTAGAGTAGTAATGAACAAACAAACCTCTTCCAAAGACGGGGAAGCTGTAAAACTAGAGGGCATAAATGAAGTTTCAAGGGGGGTAAAATGAAAGGCAATGTCAGGAAATACGTCTTCACTGAAAGGGTGGTGGATGCTTGGAATGCCCTCCCGATGGAAGTGGTGGGGGCAAATACAGTGACAGAATTCAAAATGGCATGGGACAGACACAGTGGATCCCTTTATAGCAACAGGATAAAATCAAAATAAACATAACTATCACTTGCCATGAAAAGAGAAGTGCTACTGAGAGGTGATTTCAGTAAGCCACATGTGGATTGGCACATTTCTGCTGTGGTGTCATCCAAAAGTAAGGAGATCCTGAATTCTCTACAGGGAGAACTATTCAGGCAACTAGTAACAAAACCCACAAGTGATGGGGCCATACTGGACTTAGTGCTTACCAATAGGGAAAGTGTTTCTGATGTTACAGTGGGAGATCATCTCGCATCCAGTGATCAACAGGTAGTATGGTTCAGTATTAGGACTAGGGCTGATAAAATCCATTCAAAAGCAAGGGTCTTAGATTTTAGGAAAACTAACTTTGCCAAGTTGGAACAATACATCAAAGAGTCGTTAGTGGGATGGGAACAGCTGGGTGATGTAGATAGACAGTGGGCAAAACTGAAAGAGGATATTTTAAGGCAAAAGCCTTTTTATTAGAAAGGTAAATACATGTAAAAGGAAAAGGAGGCCGCTATGGTTCTCAAAAGAAGTAGCTGAAAAGGTGAAGAAAAAGAGGGAGGCCTTCATGACCTCACGTGCCACCTAGACATGGTCTTAGATAGTGCTGGGGAGGAGTCTACTGTCTTGGTACATGTTGGTACCAATGACATAGGAAAGTGTGGTAGGGGGGTTCTGGAGGCCAAATTTAGGTTTTAAGGTAGGAAGTTGAAATCCAGAACGTCCAGGGTAGCATTCTCTGAAATGCTTCCTGTTCCACGTGCAGGACCCAAAAGGCAGGCAGAGCTCCGGAGTCTCAATGCGTGAATGAGAAAATGGTGTAAGGATGAGAGTTTTGGATTTGTTAGGAACTTAGCAAAATTCTGGGGAAAGGATGGGGTTTTTTTTTTTTGAAGGGATCGGCTCCACCTTAACTGGGATGGAATCAGGCTCCTTTAAAAAGAAGACAGAGCAGCTTTTAAACTAGATAATAGAGGAAAGCCGACAGTCGCCCAAGAGCGCATGGTTTGGAAGGATGTATCCTTGGAGAATACTAGCAAAAGACTGAAGTTAGGGAATATCAACAGAAAAGTTCCAATAAAGACAAAAGTAACCCAAATGCCATTAAGTTCAGAGCAAACAGAACTTAAAGATTCCAAATTATTTTATTTAGCTGTATTTATATCCTGCTTTTCACTGGGTCAAAGCAGTCAATTGGGGGATACATTTAACATGAAGGGATATGAGACACATATGCTAATACTTACAGGGAACATGGACGGTTAAGTGGCTTGCCCAAGACCACAAGGAGTGCCTATAGGACTAGAAATCCCAGTCCTTCTGGCCTGAGATTACTGTCCTCAGGTGGGACTTGAACCCTTGGCCCTCTGGCCTTAAGTACCTTGTCCTAACCACTAGACCACTCCTCCCTACAAATTACCCATGCCTAATGGTAACCAGATTAATATGAATAAAATACAGCCTCTAAAACGCTTGTATGTAAATTCTAGAAGTCTAAAAAATAAGATGGGAGAGTTAGAATATATAGCACTAAATGAGAAGTTAGATATGATTGGTATCTCAGAGACATGATGGAAGGAAGACAACCAGTGGGACACTGGTATACCTGGGTACAAATCATATCGCAATGATAGAGTAGATCAAATTGGTGGAGGGGTTGCAATCTATGTTAGAGAGGGCATTGAGTCACACAGGGTTAAAGTTTTGCAGGAAACAAAATACACTGTAGTATCTCTATGGATTGAAATTCCATGTAAAAAGGGGAAAGTGATGGCAGTGGGGGTGTACTATCGACCGCCTGGCCAGAATGAACAAATGGATGATGAAATGCTCAAAGAAATCAGGGAAGCTAACAAAAGTTACAGTGCATAATAATAATGGGTGATTTCAATTACCTCGGTATCAACTGGGTCAGTGCCATGGTGGACCATGCTAGGGAGATAAAGTTTCTAGATGAAAAAAATGACTGCTTCTTGGAGCAGCTGGTTCATGAACTGACAAGAGGGGAAGCCAGTTTGGACCTAGTCCTTAGTGGAACACAAGATCTGGAGCAGGAGATAAGGGTGTTTGGAAAAAACCCAGTGAAAAACGTGGATAGCAGAGGAAAAATACTTTTATTATACCACTTTCAGCCAATGGCCCGATACAGGCCGTGTTTCGCTATACCTTCATCAGGGGCTAAATTTGGTTAGAAATACAACATATAAAAACATGTAAATATAAAAAACAATAGTTAAAAAAACACTTTAAAAACAAATAAAGCACCATACAAGAAACGTAATTTGTACATGTGAACCCATTAGTGAAGGAGTGGCCTAGTGGTTGGGGCAAGGTACTTCAGGCCAGAAGGTCGGTGGTTCAAATCCCACTAGAGGACAGCAACCTTGGGCTGGAAGGACTGGGATTTCTAGTCCCACAGGTGCTCCTTGTGGTCTTGGGCAAGCCACTTAACTCTCCATAGCCCTTGTTCCCTGTAAAATAGTTATTTCCAAGTTATAATGCCCTGTTCAATGTAATTTCAGTTTGTTCAATGTAAACCGCACTGATGCAGAATAGCGCGGTATATAAGAGAATGTAAATTAATAAATACATAGATATGTAAACAATGTATGCAAAACCCATTTAAACATATAACATACACAAAAAGACTCTAGACGTACAGCTGTTGATGAATCTTGTGTGTTAATGTATTAAGTAACAATAAGTAAAACCAAAAACATGATATAATAACATTAAATTAAACATCAATATGACTAAAAAACTTGACAAATGAAAGGACATATCTTTGTATTCTATTATACATATAATTCAATCTATATTAGTATAAAAAGGTAGGAGTTCAAAATTGTACTATATGTAAGTGCATTATTGAGTAATAAAAAAGAGAAGCGCAATATGAAAAAAAAACGGAACAAAAACGAATCTTAAAAAACAGACAAAGACTTACCCACACTATTCGTGTAATTTCAAAAGAAAGCAATGAATGCTGAGACACCTTTTGATCACTTGCCAAATGGATCTTTCAGCCGACTGTACTAAAAAACGCCAGCGTCTGCGCTATAGAGCAGACGGTTTGAGCGGGAAATAAGGCCATCAATGAAATTTGGAGAGCTATTTAAATTTTCACCAGTAGCCACAACAGATGTTAAAATTTAAAAACGGCTATTATTGAACTTTTGGATCAAAGTTGAATCTTGAAAGCTTCACCATGATTAAAAGGTCTAAGGGCTGAACATACAAAAATCGCCTGGTATGTATTTGAATGTGTGTGCAGGAACCACCAGAACTAAAAAAGGAACAAAACATTGATGATATAAATATCACACTACAACGGCAATGAATTATAAAAAACTAAAAATGCTTCATTGGAGGGAGAGACCTGTTAGCTGTGGGAGCTGCCGCAGTTGTCTTGCACCGCGGAGCAAGTGGTTGGCGTGGAGCCCGGTGCCTGCTGAGATCAGCGCAGGCAGAGAGTGGCCGCCCTCGGGCGTGGAGGACCCCCTACGAGCCCTACAAAGCCCAGCTGAGGTGAGACCTGCTTTGGGAGAGACCTGTTAGCTGTGGGAGCTGCCGCGGTTGTCTTGCACCGCGGAGCAAGTGGTCGGCGTGGAGCCCGGTGCCTGCTGAGATCAGCGCAGGCAGAGAGTGGCCGCCCTCAGGCGTGGAGGACCCCCTACGAGCCCTACAAAGCCCAGCTGAGGTGAGACCTGCTTTGGGAGAGACCTGTTAGCTGTGGGAGCTGCCGCGGTTGTCTTGCACCGCGGAGCAAGTGGTCGGCGTGGAGCCCGGTGCCTGCTGAGATCAGCGCAGGCAGAGAGTGGCCGCCCTCGGGCGTGGAGGACCCCCTACGAGCCCTACAAAGCTCAGCTGTGTTTTACGCGGCTGCGTGAACGCGGCCTGCGGGACCGCGTTCTAAGGGGCGCGTTGCAAGGGGGTTTTCCTGCTCCTTATGTGCTCCTTGGGTGCTTCTTGGAAGGTAGAAGCATTTGCAGTTCGGTCTGTTTATGGGGAAACGCAAGGCTAAAGTAACAGCTCAGACACCGGCAGGAGTAGGAGGTAAGGTGTCTGGCCCCATGGACAAGCATGTAACTGCCCATCCACCTGCTAACCAGTCTCCGGAAGGGGCGTCTTTGAGTCCTGTTGTCCGGACACCACCTCCAATCCCTCTGCCTATTTCATCGTCCACTCCTTTGAAGGTACCTTCATTAGATTCTGCTCCGGTGTTAGTTCCTGTTAACCTTGCTGCATCAACTATAGATTCTTTACCTTCTAAAAGTGAGGTGACATTGTCTGATATTTGGTCAGTGCTTTTGAATATTGAGACACGTCTTTCTTCTACTGTTACCTCTTTGTGCCAGTTTACACATGATGTTGTTAAAAAAGTAAATGTGATTGATGATCAAATGACCAATATTGTGGGTTCTTTAACTTTGGTTGATTCCCAGCTCCATTTGTATAAGGATAGCCGGTTAGGCTATCTGAAAGATATTTCTTCACTTTCTTATCGCTTGGAATGCTTGGAGAATCACCAGCGTGTAAGGAACCTTCGTTTCTTAAATTTTCCGTCCACCCACATGCTCTCTCCTGAGATTTTGTTAAAGAAATATTTGACTGAAATTTTGCATATAGATGACTCTGTTGAAGTTGTGCAAATGTATTCCTTTTTTCCTAAGGTGGGGGTTTCTGATCAGGCCAAGGAAGTTTCTCTCTTGGCAGACTCAGTAGGCCCTAACCTTACAGAGTTTTTGCAAGATTTGCTTGATATCATCCCAAAGCGATGTACTTTGGTGGTGACTTTCGGGTTAGAATCACTTAAATTGAGAATTATTCGTGCTTATTTCAAGTACAAACATGTGGTATTTTGTGGATATAAGCTTCAGGTGTTCCCTGATGTGGGTAAGGCTACTCAGGCTCGCCGGAAACAGTTTCTTGAGCTTAGAGCTCGAGTGATTGCATTGGGGGCTTCTTTTTTTTGAAGTTCCCTTGCCGTTGCTTGATAACTTATGAGGGCCATGATTATGTTTATGTTGATGTGGTTTCACTCATCCAGTTTCTTGTTGATAAGGAGGGCGCTGATAGACAGGAAGATGTTTAGGTGGGATGGTTTGTGTATTTAGGCTCCCTGATTGGAGTTCCATTTACTCCTTTTTGCTTCTATTTATATTGTAACCCTTATGGGATTTAGTGCAGTTTTCTCTCCTTGATGTGCATTATATATGGATATGAAGTTTGTTCTTGAATGTTTATTTATTGTGAGTATGTATTTTTATACTTTTCCTGCATTTGAGAAAATTTAAATAAACAATTTAAAAAAAAAAAAATGCTTCATTGGAAGTACATATCCTCTGTGCTCTCAGAAATTGTCCAGTAGGTAAATTGTTCTTGAGTGCTAGATTGTGATAATTCTTGAAATGTAACAATTGATTCCTATCGGTGGGTTTCCTATAAAGTGTAGTACTGAATCCCTCCCTTGTTTTTTTAATAAGTAGATCTAAGTATGATATTTGTTGAAAATCATAAGTTACCTGAAATCACTGGTTAGAGTATAAACACAAAATATGTGCGGGCTGTGCCGCCGGGCCCCGGTCCCGCGGCTGGCCCAGTAACCGGGTTCCCGGGGCCCGACCACGCGGCAGGCCTTGCTCGTTTGGGGGGGGATGGGGGGGCTCAGGCTTGGCAGCGGGCGGGGCATCTGCGCCTGGGCTCCACGCTTGTAATATGGAGCCCGGCGATTGGACCGCGCAGGCGGTCATGTGGGCGGGGCGGCGCGAGCAAGGAGGGAGCGCCGGCTGGCGGTCTCCCTCTTCCTGTTTGCTCGCGCTGCCTGAAGGTTGGTCTTGACGGGGGCTCCATTGTGGGCGTTGTGTGTCCCTAGGCCTTTGCCCCGCGGCGTGCCGGTCGGCGGGGGGTTCCCTTGTCTTGGGTTCGGGGCAGTCGGGAGAGCCGCGAAACCTCCCTAAACTTATCAAAAAAAAAAAAAAAGAAAAAAGAAAATAAGTTGATAAGCCGACGGAGTTTCTTGCTTTCCCTTCCGTGGTTCGGGTGCTCCGTAGGTGGGGGGGGTGAGGCTTGGGGGGGGGGGCGAATTGGGGGCTGGGGGCTCTGTGCTTCTACCAATGACTACTAACACAAAAAAAAATAAAAAATATATATATATATATATATATATATAATAACTCAAATAGGAAGGACAACAGATCTCAGTAGTCAACCTCCAAAAAAAAAAAAAAAACTTTGCCTAGCCCTCATACCCCCCTTTAGCCTTTAGCTGTGCCAGGCTTGGGGCATGGCCTGGCGTATGATTGGGCGGGGTGCGGCAAAAGGGCCGCGGGGTGCTGCTCGGGGGCAGGGCACTGCGAGGCGTGGGGCCGCGCCCCCGGGCCGCAGCAGGGCGGCCCGTACCGCTTCCCCGGTTCCTAGTGTCCTGCGGGGGGTCAGGCAGGGGCGTGGGCACGGGCGCAGCAGATCCCGAGGGGCACGGGGGCGGGGGGCCGCTCGTGTGGCTCCCGTGCCCCTGAATGCGGCCGAGGGAGCGCTGCAGGGAGAGCCGGTCCCTCACCCGGGGGTGTTGGGTGGTGTTGACGTGTCGGCGGAGCTTGGGGGCGGGGGGGATCCTGGCCGCCCGGTTGTTGGCGGGGCGGGGTCCCCGGGGATTCCGGCCACTGGCCCGTCCCTGGAGGATGGGGTTGGCAGGCCCTCTGGCTTGTCACTGACCCCGGTCGCTGGGTGCTGTTCCCCCGTCCCTCTGGGTTCCCCTTCCCCACCCGGTTTCTTTGGCCCCCCGGGCGTATGGGGCTGTCCCATGGGGGGGTTTAGGGCACTGGGGGGGGGGCTGGGGTGGTTGGTTCGGTGACGGGCGTGGGGTGGCTGGGAGTGCTGCTGCGTGGGATGCCGATGGTCTGGGGTCTTCGGCGCACGGCTGGGGAGCCGGGCTGAGTGCAGCGTCTAGTACTCCTGGGGCTTTGGCTGCTGGTTTTTCTTCTTTCTCTTCGCAGGTTAGGTCCCGCGGAATTCGACGCCTTCGACGTCCATGGCTGCTTCTGCCAGGCTGTCCGGTGCAGGCCCTTCGTGTTCCGTGAATGAGCTGGTTGCGGCGGCGCCTGGGCTTTCCCCTGTGGGTGCTCCGGTGGACTCCTCCGGTGGGGTTGGTGAGTATGTAGGGGTCTCTGGCGGGGCTACGGGAGAGGCCCTTGCTTCCGTTCCGGGTTCAGCTATGGCGACGAAAGAAAAGCCTAGGCGTAAGCGGGGTCGTCGTTGTCGCCGGACGTCTTCGTCTTCCTCTTCCTCGACGTCGTCCTCGGCCTCCTCGCGCGATTCGGCACCTGCGACGGCTAACGCCGGGGCAAGCATCGGGACCTCCGTCATCCGTTGTGCAGAGTTGTGGGAGTGCGTTCCGCGTAAGTTGCGCCGGCGGATCAAGCGTCGCAAGTACATCGATATCTTCCGTCTGCTCGATGGTCGGAAGCGTTCTGGCGAGAGCAGGAAGAAGCGCAAGGAGGATGAGAAGGCGGGTAGGGTCCGTAAGGTCTCTCGCAATACCCTTAACTGGACCCGTGCCTTCTTGCGCTTAGCGAGTGTCTGGGGTCACTATTTCCCGGATCAGTATGGGGCCTTGTTGGCTTACGCCGATAACATTTTGGCGGTGTCCCAGGCACATGAGGGGTGGGCCTGGTTGAATTATGACGAGGAGTTTCGGGATCAGATGGAGGAGAATTGTCACTTGTTGTGGGGGACGAAGGACATCAATCTTTGGTTGACCAAGATGTCCGTGAAGGGTCGGGTCGTGGGATCGGGTGCTGCGGTCAGAAGGGTGGGGTTGGCTCCGGTACCACCGGGGGGGCGTTCCTTTCGATCCTCAGTCTCAGCCCTGCCTCAGTCCAGAGGGGGAGCCGTTGGGGGGGATGTTTGCTGGCGCTTCAACAAGGCGTCCTGCCCGTTCCACGACTGCAAATTTAAGCATACCTGCTCCTTGTGTGGGGGCGCGCACGCGGCCACCAAGTGTAGCAGAAAGGGGGTCACGGGAGCCCCTCCTAGAGGTAAGTGAGGCCGTGGGTGGGGCGCTGGCCCCTACTCCGGTGAGGGTCGAGGCGATGCGCCCGTGGTTGGTTGAGTACGGGCAGTCCCGTCGCAGGAAGGCGGCTGGTTTGCTCTTAAGGGGGTTCTCGGGGGGTTTTCGCATCCCTGTCCAGGGTGCGTCCGCACGGGGGGGGGGGGGGCTCCGTAACGCTGCTTCTGTGCAGGAACATGGTGATTTCGTGCGTCGGAAGATTTCGGAGGAGTGTGCACTGGGTAGGGTTGCGGGCCCCTTTCTGGCGCCCCCCTTTTCCCCGTTCACGGTCTCGCCATTGGGAGTGGTTCCCAAGAAGGAGCCGGGCAAGTTCAGGTTGATCCACAACCTCTCTTGCCCTCCGGGCGCTTCGGTCAATGACCGCATACCGCGCAAGCTCTGTACGGTCCATTATGCTTCTTTCGGCACGGCCGTTTCCCTGGTGCGCCTATGTGGGCCCGGTGCCCTGCTCGCCAAGGTGGACATCGAATCGGCCTTTCGGTTGTTGGCGGTGCATCCTTCGGCTTTCCCTTTGCTTGGTTTTCGTTTCGAGGCGCAGTTCTACTTTGATAAGTGCATGCCTATGGGCTGTTCAATCTCGTGCGCTTATTTTGAGGCTTTCAGCACCTTCTTGCATTGGGTTGTGCAGCGGCAGTCGGGGGTCTCAAGCATTGTGCACTACCTCGATGATTTCCTGTTTGTCGGGCCGGAGCGGACCCCTACCTGTCCCACTCTCTTGCGAACTTTCCTGGGCTTGGCCGTTGACTTTGGCATTCCTATTGCGGCCAATAAAACAGTGGGACCGGTCACTCGCCTCACCTTCTTAGGCATTGAGATCGATACAGTTGCGATGGTGGTGCGCTTGCCGGCGGTGTTGGAAGGGTAGGTTTAAGGGGACGGGAGAGCCACGTCCGCCTTACCTGGTTATAAAATAGAAAGATATGTCCTTTCGTTTGTCAAGATTTTTAGTCATATTGATGTTCAATTTAATGTTATTATATCATGTTGTTGATTTTACTTATTGTTAGTTAATACATTAACACACAAGATTCATCAACAGCTGTATGTCTAGAGTCTTTTTGTGCATGTTATATGTTTAAATGGGTTTTGCATACATTGTTTACATATTTATGTATTTATTATGTACTAATGGGTTCACATGTACAAATTAATTTTCTTTTATGGTGCTTTATTTGTTTTTAAAGTGCTTTTTAGCTATTGTTTTTTATATTTACATGTTTTTATATGTTGCATTTCTAGCCAAATTTAGCCCCTGATGAAGGCATAGCGAAACACGGCCTGTGTCGGGCCATTGGCTGAAAGTGGTTTAATAAAAGTATTCTTCCTCTGCTGTCCATGTTTTTGACTAGGTTTGTTCGTTGCACGTGGATTCGTGCTTTTGTGTTGGACAATAAGGGTGTTGGGGCCACTTAGCAATAGTGATCATAGCATGATTGCGTTTGATTTAATAAAGGAAGGACAGCAAGGAAATCAACAGTACTACATTTTAACTTTCAAAAGGGCAGCTATGATAAAATGAGGAAAACAGCTAAGAAAAAACTAAAAGGAGCAGCTGAAAATGTTAAAGATTTGCATCAAACATAGGTGTTGTTTAAAAATACTATCTTGGGGAGAACTGCTTTTCTGTTGGGAGTGGGAGCAAGCTCCTCTCTGCCTTGGTTCATCTGCTGGCTTTAAAAGTCAAACGTGCTTAAGGCATACCCACGCCTGAGGGCCTCACCAGATGGCCCTTTGGCATGGCCCTTAGGCAGGGCACGAAGCGGTGAGCTTGGCGTTTAATCTTTTGGCAGCGGTTCTTCTTTTGGAGGGTTTAAGTTCATGTTGGAGTAGTTCGTCCTGGCCTTTTCTTCCATTGGTTTAGTTTTTCTAGATGGCTAAATGGAAAGCTAAAGGTAGAAGAGGTATTTTTTCCACTCCTGTTGCTATACCAGTGGGGCAACGTGCCATGGATGATTTTGTACGGCGAAGTGTTTGGGCGAACCCGTTGTCGGGGTTAGGTAGAGCCCCAATTTGGGCAGCAATGTTTCACTGAGTACGCTTGGCTCTTCCACTCCTCCTGCCCCTGGGAGTGTTGAGGGTAGCACACCTGGTGTGGTTTCGGATGTGGCTATTCAGCAGTCCTTGGCCTCGGCATTGGTTGTGCCGGTGTCTAGTGGTAATGGGTCCAACTGCCGCCAGGTAGGGGGTTTATCCCCCGTTCAGGAAAGTGTGATGATCCAGGATCTTCCTCCACTTGTGAAACCAAGGGAGGTGATCCTGATCTCCATTTGGGACGCAATGCAGTCACTTTATCAGGTTTGTGCTGGGATATTGCAGGCTTCTGCTCCCTTCACTCCTAGACTGGAGGGGGTGGAGACGAAAGTGCTTGGGCAGTAAGCGCAATTGGATTGACTTGAGGTTAGAATTCAGCATTTGCAGGATCAGCAAGGGGTCCCAGCTAAGGATGGTTTGGTTTTCCAGCGTAAAATTGAAAACTTGGAAAATCAACACAGGAATTTAAATCTTCGCTTACTAAATTTTCCACAGCTTTCATTGTGCTCTTCTAGGGACCTGTTCTTTCGGTTTCTTAAGGAGTTGTTTAACTATCCCGAGTCTGGGATCCCTCCTCTTCAAAAGATTTATTTCCTCCCCTCAATGAGCTTTGCAGAAAGCTGATACCTCTCAGCTAGAGGTGCCTTCTGACTCCTTGGACTTGAGTTATTAGAGTAGTTTACCAAGGTGGTTGAAGCTCAGGCTACTTTGTTGTTATCTTTTGTATTTCTCCAGGATAAGGAAGCGTTATTATGAATGTATTTTAAAAAAATTCTGATGTTTCTTTTTTGTGGGATAGGGTACAGATCTTCCCAGATGTATCCAGGTGGACTTAGTCTAGGAGGAAAACATTTCTGGAACTTCGCACTGAGGTTTTAGCTTTGGGTGTGAGTTTCCAGTTGAGATTTCCTTGTAAATGTGTACTTGGGTATCAGAATAAGATTTTTAATTTCTTCGAGCCATCTCAACTGCGTTTTTTCTTAGATGCTAAGCAATTGTGAATTCACCTTATGGTAGTATTGTGTGCTTTATACAGTAAGTTGTAATTCGCTTTACATCCTACTTTTTCTTTTTAATATTTTTCTTTGTTTGTAACCATTCTCCTATGCTGTAAACTGTACTTGAATCCTCCCTTTTCTTTATTGTTCTATTGTGGACTGCTAGCATACTGTCATGTTATTAGTTGCTTTATGCTCTTTTGTGCTTATTTTTTGCATGTGCATGACAGATTGTGATATTCTTTATCCAAGGGTCTTGGTTTATTGTAAAATTTAATTAAATACCAAATTTAAAAAAAATACTATCTTGGAAGCACAGAGTAGCTGTATTCCATGTTTTAAGAAAAGTGGAAGGAAGTCCAAAAATCTGCCAGCATGGTTTAAAAATGAGGTCAGAGAGGCTGTTGTAGCCAAAAAAGCATCTTTCAGCAAATGGAAAAAGGAGCCAAATGACGAAAACTGGAAACAACATAAGCACTGGAAGTTAGATGCAAGGCATTGAGAATTTGAAAAAAAGCTTGCTGTAGAAGCAAAACACATAATAAAAACTTTTTCAAGTACATTTCTAGCAAAAAACCTGTGAGAGAGTCAGTTGGACCATTGGATGATAGAGGGGTAAAAGCAACACTAAGGAGTATGTTTACTAAACCGGGTTAATGGTTAACCCAGGCTATCTGCAACTAGGTCCCATTGAATAATATGGGACCTAGTGGCAGATAGCCCAGGTTAACTGTTAGACCAGTTTAGCAAACATACCCCTAAGAGGGGTTAAGGCCATAACGGAGAGATTGAATGAATTCTTTGATTCAGTCTTTACTGAAGAAGATGAGGGAAGTTGCCCATGCCTGAAATGGTATTTAAAGCTGATGCAGCAGAAGAATTCAAAGAAATATCAATAAATTGGGAAGATGTATTACAACTATTTGATAAAATGAAGAGTAGCAAATCACCTGGACCGGATGGTATACATCCAAGAGTGTTGAGTGAATTGAAATATGAGATTGCAGACCTACTATTACTAATCTGTGAACAATCATTAAAATCATCAGTAATACCTGAAGATTGGAGGATAACCAATATATAATGCCAATTTTTAAAAAGGGTTCCGGTGGTGATCCTGGAAACTACAGATCGGTGAGCCTGTCAACAGTACCAGGAAAAATCGAGAAACCATTATTAAAAAAACAATTTCTGAACATGTAGATAGTCATGATTTAATGGGAGACAGCCAACATGGTTTTAGCCAGGGAAAGTCTTGTCTTTCTAATCGGTTATATTTTTTGAACATGTAAATAAACAGGTAGACAAAGATGGGTTGGTCGATGGATTTTCAGAAAGCCTTTGACAAGGTACTTCATGAGAGACTCTTGGTGAAATTAAAAGGTCATGGGATAGGAGGCAGTGTACTACTATGGATCAGGAACTGATTAAAAGATAGAAGGAGAGGGTAGCTCTAAATGGACAATTTCTCCAATGGAGAAAGGTGAATAATGGAGTATCCCAGGGATCTATGCTGGCTCCGCTGCTTTTTAACATATTCGCAAATCACCATGGGAATAATGAGTGAGATAATCAAATTTGCAGATAACACAAAATTATTCAAAGCTGATAAAACCCAAGAGGATTGTGAAAAATTGCAAGAGGACCTTAATAAATTGTGAGACTGGACATTCAAAAGACAGATCAAGTGCAAAGTTATGCACCTAGGAAAGAACAACCCAAACTATGGTTACACGATACAAGGTTCCACATTAGGAACCACTACCCAGGAAAAAGATTTAAGCATCATCATGGATAACACATTAAAACCCTCTCCCCAATGTGCAGTGGCGGCTAAGAAAGCAAATAGAATACTAGGAATCATAAGGAAAGGAATGGAGAATAAAACAAAGGATATTATAATGCCTCTGTATCGTTCCATGGTGCGATCACACCTCGAATATTGTGTGTAATTCTGGTTGCCGTATCTTAAAAACTATTTAGCAGAATTAGAAAAGGTACAGAGAAGAGCCACCAAAATGGTAAAGGGTATTGAAGGATACCCCTATGAGGAGAGGCTAAAAAGGTTAGGGCTCCTCAACCTGGAAAAGAGACGGCTGATGGGAGATATGATGGAGGTCTATAAATTAATGAATGGAGTGGAACGGGTAAACGTAGATTGATTGTTAATGCCATCAAAATGAAGAAAGACTAGGGGTCATGCAATGAAGCTGCAGGGTAACTCATAAAAGACTAATAAAAGAAAATATTTTTTCATTCAACGTATAATCAAACTCTGGAGTTTATTATCGGAGGATGTATTAAAAGCTGTTAGTGTAGCTGGGTTTAAAAAATCTTTGGACAAGTTCCTGAAGGAAAGGTCCATAAACCATTATTAAAGGGGACCCGGGAAATCTATTGCTTGTCCCAATACAAGCATTGTCGAACCTGTGTCTTCTGGGGAAACTGCTAGGTACTTGTGACCTAAATTTGTCACTGCTGGAAGCAGGATACTGGGCTTGATGGACCTTGGTCTGACCCAATATGGCATATCTTATGTTCTTATGTAAATACAAGCAACCACAGAGGGAGGAAGACAGGCATCAATATTTGGAAAAACTTAGTGAACCTAGCAAAGTAGTCAGGAAAGCACAGGTACAAAAAGAAAAAATAGCCAATGCAATAAAATGCGGGGATAAGACATTTTTCAGATATGTTAGTGAGAGGAGGAAGGGCAAAAGTGGTATTGTCAGACTCAAGGGTGCAGGGGAGGAATATGCAGAAACTGATGAGGATAACTCTATGTTGACTTTGGTCATTAAACCATGTCTATCCATGTGTTCAGTAATTTTGTTCTTTATAATAGTTTCCTCCATTTTGCCCGGTTCTTATGTTAAGTTCACCAATCTGTAGTTTCTTGGGTCACCCCTGGAGCCCTTTTTAAATATTGGCATTATGTTCTTTTGGAACCATAAATTGCTTTAATATATAGACTAAAAAATTCTAATAGTAGCTCTGCAATTTCATCTTTGAGTATTTTCATCACTCCTGGATGTACAGGTTATTTGCTATGCTTTAGTTTGTCAATTTGTTCTACTACATCTTCCAGATTCACTGAGGTTTGATTCAGCTCTTCCTACACATCACCGTTAAATAACTTTTCTGGCATGGGTAGCTTCCTCACATCCTCCTCAGTAAAGACTGAAGAAAATAATTAATTTAGTCTCTCAACTATGACCTTGTCTTCCCTGAATACCCCTTTTACCCTTTGGTCATCTAATGGGCCATCTAACTGACTCCTTCTTGGGCTTCTTGCTTCAAATGTATCTGAAAAAGCTTTTATTGTGTGTTTTTGTCTCTATGGCAGGCTTCTTTTCAAATTCTAATTTTGCTTTCGTTATCAAGACTTTGTACTTAGTTTGCCAGTGCTGATGCTGTTTCCCATTTTCTTCATTTGGTTCCTTTTTCCATTTTTTGAAAGGCATTTTTTGGCTCAAATAGCCTCCTTCACCTCAACTTTTAACTATGCTAGCTGTCGTTCGGCCTTCTTTCCATGTTTCTTAACGTGTAGGATATATCTGGTCTGTGGTTCTAAGATTGTATCTTTAAACAACGCCCAAGTCTGATGTAAACTCTTTACCTCTGCAGCAACTCCTTTTAGTTTCATTTTCTAACAATTTTCCTCATTTTATCATAGTCTCCCTTTTGAATATTGAATGCTGAGACAGTAGATGCTCTGTGTGCTGAGTTCAGTTATTAAGTCAAATTTGATCATATTACGATCACTAGCGGCTAAGTGGCCCCCAACAGTTTTAGCTCTTACACCAAATCCTGTGTTTCACAAAAGACTTAGGGGTACCATTACTAAATGGCATTAAGGGTGCACCATTTGCTAGTGTGAAATGGCACTGTTAAGGGTCCCAACATGTGTTAAAGAACAGGGCGGGGATAGGTGTTCCTTTGTTAAGGGTGCTAGCAGCTGGTTAGTGGGCATTAAGAGGACACCGGGCAGTAAGAGTGCCCAGTGCGCACATTAATGCCTGCTGAGGTTGGTTGCCTTAACATGAGAAAAGGGAACCTTTCTACAAGTAGCATTTGAGCTGCTGGATAGGAGTAAAGGTAATAGCTGATGAACATGCCTCATCCATATGTCCCTTACATGTGAGACAGTGAGTGGGAGGAGAATGTGGGAGGCACAGGGGCGGCTCTACCATGAGGCGAACTGAGGCAGTGGCCTCAGGCGGCACTTTTCAGGGGATAGTGTTATCAGGGCTTTCCCCTGCTACTTTCCCTAGTCTGGCTGACAAATCAGTGCAGTGGGAATCAAAAAGGAGGAGCCAGGCTTGTGCTTTTCATTCGCTGCTGCCTGCCTGGCTGGCTCCTCCTCTTTGATTGCCGCTGCGCTGATTGTCTGGTTCAAAGTGATCCTCCTGCTGATACCCCGTCGTGATTCGTGGAGTAGCTGCTGCTGCCACCATTGCCAACTGGTAAATAGGGTGGAAAGGGAGGGGGGCTGCCGCTAGAGAAAGAATAAAACTTTTTTACTGTATCTTCCCTCTCCTCCCCATGGTTGAGCCATTGAGAGAGAGCTGAGCCTACCCGCGGGACTTCTCTCCCTGCAGGCAAGCTTAGCTTTGTCAGTGGGGGGTTCAGCAGTCGCCGGCAAAATAATTTTTAAAAAGTCTCCCGCGCCTATCTAACTTCTCTCCCTCTTCCCATCAAGAGAAAGCTGAGCCTGCCCGCGGGACTTTTGTTCCTGCAGACAGGCCCAGCTTTGTGTCGGCCGGGGGGGGGAAGGGGGTGGGAAGCAGTGAGCAGCAGTTACCGGCATTAAATTTTTAAAGAAGTCTCCCACCGCAGCCTATCTTTCTTCTGCTCCTCCCCCCTCCCAATTGAGACAGAGCTCAGCCTGCCCTTGGGACTTTTATTCTTGTGGGCAGGCTCAGCTTTGTGTCGGCAGAGGAGAAGGGGGAAGCAGTGAACAGCAGTCATCGGCATGAAATTTTAAAAAACAGTCTCCCTCCTATATTCCTTCAACTCCTCCTTCCCCACATCGAGAGAGAGCCGAGCCTGCCCGCATGACTTTTGTTCCTGCAGACAAGCTCAGCTTTGTGTCAACAGGAGTAGGGGGGGGGGAGGAGCACTGTGCAGTAGTCACCGGCAAGAAAGGAGACAGGAGAAGGGAAAAAGCTATTGAGTGAAAAGCCTGCCTGTGTGTGAGGCAGGTTGCTCCTGCCGGTAGAAGGTTGTATAGTGAATCATTACAGGAGCAACCTGCCCCATACACAGGCAGGCTTTCCACTAGGCCCCAGGTCATCTGGCGCAGCGGAAGGTGGGCTTAATTGGGTGCAGTGGGATTCAGATGGGAGATGGGAGGGATAGGAAGGTGGTGGGAATGAGATGGGGGGGATAGGAAGGTGGTGGCAATGAGATGGGGGGATAGGAAGGCAGTGGCAATGAGATGGGGGTTACAGGAAGGTGGTGGGAATGAGATGGGGGGATAGGGAGATATGGGCATAGGGAGAAACAAGGAGGGGAGATGGGAGTGGTCATGTTGGCGAAGGGGATATAGGGAGACTGGAAATATGCTGGACTTGGGAAGGGGGAGACACAGGATGGAAACTGGATATGGGGTAATAAGGGAGAGAGAGTGGAGAAAAGATGGACATGGGCTAACTTAATAAGGTTGAGAAAGAGATGGATTAGTAGGATAGATGTTGGACATGGATGTAAAAAGTAATAGGAAGGGGAAGAGGAGGGTATTATATGGAGGTGGGGTAGTGCTGGACCAGCGATTGTAGGAGGATTGGAAGGTGGAGGGAAGACATGGCAAGAAAGAGAGAGCAGAGGTACTGGATAGAGGGAAAGAAAGAGCCAGAGAGAGAGACTGGATGGGTACTGAGTGATGTTAGACTGGAGAGAGTGAGCTAAAGACTGGGGAATAATGGACCAGGGAAGAAGAGCTGGGGAATGGAAGGAATGGAGTGAAGGTTGAAAAACAGTAGATAGATGGTGTAAAAAGAAGGGGGATTGAGAGCTGGTTAGTAAGAAGTGAAATCTGGGTGGACCAGGGCCGGATTTGCCTATACGCCACGTACGCCGTGGCGTAGGGCCCACAGCTGGCAAGGGCCCACCGGGAATGTTTTTTGCACAGGGCCCCGCGTTTCAGTGGGCCCCGCGCAACAAACATTCTGAGACTTCATTAGAATGAAAAAAAAAAAAAAAAATGTCGCTGCCTCTGCCGGGGGCGCCGCGGCAGAAACGAGTGTGCCGCGGGGCCCCCCCTGCCCAGCAGAGCCTGGCCTGCCCTCCCCGGTATCACCTCTCGAGTCTCTCATCTGCCGGCTTTCAGAGCGCGAGGGAAGAGTTTTTCCCTCGCTGCTCTGTTTAAAGCCCGCGGGGGCTGATGTGAAACTCACCTCGCGCTCTGAAAGCGACGCGTGTGACTGGAGGGAGGCCGCTGAGACTCGAGAGGTGATACCGGGAGGGCAGGCCAGGCTCTGCTGGGCAGGGGGGGCCCCGCGGCACAATCGATTCTGCCGCGGCGGCCCCGGCAGAGGCAGCGACAGCTTTTTTTTAAAAAAAAATCGGTGGGGTCTGGGGTGGGCTTTGGGGGTTAGGACTGGTGATGGGCTGAGGGGGTTAGGAGTGGTAATGGCTGTGGGCTGTTGGGGGGGGTTAGGACTGGTGATGGGCTGGGGGGGGGGTAGGAGTGGTAATTGGCTGTGGCTGTTGGGGGGGGTTTAGGACTGGTGATGGGCTGGGGGGTAGGGTGGTAATGGCTGTGGGCGGCTGGGGGGTTAGGACTGGTGATGGCTGGGGGGGGTTAGGGAGTGGTAATGGCTGTGGGCTGTTGGGGGGGTTAGGCCCTGGTTGATGGGCTGGGGGGTTAGAGTTGGTAATGGCTGTGGCTGTTGGGGGGGGTTAGGACTGGTAATGGGCTATGGGGGGGTTATGGAGTGGTGATGGGCTCTGGGGGGGCTATGGGGAGCTAAGTCTATATGGGCTGATGGGATTAGGACTGGAAGTGGGTTGGATGGGGGCTTAGGACTGGTAAGGGGCTATGGGGGGGGGGCTTAAACTAAAACATTGGGTGATGGGGATTAGGACTGGAAATGGCTGGTGGGATTAGGACTGGGAGTGGGCTATGGGGGGCTAGGACTGGTAATGGGGTTGGGGGATTACGACTGAAGGTGGCTGATGGAGTTAGGACTGGTAATGGTCTGTGGGCTGTTTGGGGGGGTGGTTAGGACTGGTAATGGGATGGGCTAGGGTGGGCGCTAGGACAGGAAATGGGCTGATGGGAAGGGTTAGGACTTGAGGTGTGGGCTGATGGGGTTAGGACTGGTAATGGGACTGTGGGGCTGATGTGGGGGGTTTAGGACTGTCAATGGGCTATGGGGGGGTTAAGACTGGTAATGGGCTGTTGGCTGATGGGGGCTGTCTGATAATGGGCTTATGGGGGTTAGGACTGATAATGGACTATGGGGGGGGGCTAGGACAGGAAATGGGCTGATGGGGAGGGGTTAGGACTTTCAGGTGGGCTGATGGGGTTAGGACTGGTAATGGACTGTGGTGCTGATGGGGGGGGGTTAGACTGGCAATGGGCTAATTGTGGGGGCTGACTGGAAATGGGTTGATGGGGGTTTAGGACTGGAAGTGGGCTGATGGGGGGGTTAGACTGGTAATGGGTTATAGGGGGGGCTTAACTGGAAAATGGGGTGATGGGGGGTTAGGACTGGAAGTGGTGTTGATGGGGGGGGCTAGACTGGTATTGGGTTGATGGGAGGGGCTAGGACTGGAAATGGGCTAATTGGGGGGCTAGGACTGGAAATGGGCTGATGCCGGGACTAGAAGGGAAATGGATGCTGGGTGAGGCTGGAACGAGAGGAGCTGGTGTTGGGGGAGGATAGAATGGATGGTGCTGGGAGAGAGTAAAATGGAGAGGGGAAAACATATTTTTGTGTGGGAGGGATAAAAAAATCTACAATTGGCCGGGTATTGGTGAGAGTAAGTGGGATTGAGGATGGAGGGGGTAAATTTTGAGTAGATGAAATAGGAAGAGTGAGGAAAGAGCAAAAGGAGAAAGATTAGTATGTTAAAGCAGATGTAGAGAGAGATGGGGGTGAAAAAAAAAACCAAGAAGACAGAAGAAAAGGACAAAGGACAGCAGATGGAGAGTTAGCAGAAGACACAAAGAAACCAGAAGAAAGTGGCTGGAACAATGCAACTGAAAAAAAAGCACAAAAGGTAGAAAAATATCTCTTTATTTTGAATTTATTAACTGGAATATTGTCAGCTCTGGGAAATGTGCATCATTAATTTTTGCGCTTTGTTTACGTACAAGAGGAAATTAATTTATAAGTTTTATTTCTACAGTGTTTGTTGTATATTCCAAGTTTTGGCTTTGGGGTTCCCAGTTTATTATGGTCTTCCTGTTTTTCTAAATTGTGATTCCTTGTTTGGTGATGGTCTATGTTTGTGCATGTGTAACTGAGCTGAGGTATTCTGTTTATCATTCCTATTTGACATTGCCACTTGTTCTTTCCCCAGTAGGTCATGTATTGTTGTTCTCTGAAATGTCTTGTTTAATATTTGCAGTGTTGCCTTTTGATAGTTCGGGTATGTGCTTTGTGAGTCCTGGTAGTGCTGTTAGGATATGGCGGGTTTGCTATGGGTTCTAAATGGGCAGTGTTTGTAGTAGGTTCCTAATGTGCCTGGCGGTTGGTACTGGATTAGAGTAATGTAGAAACCTTTTAGTCTTTCTTTATCCATATACTCATTAAGAGGCTGTTTACTAAAAGTTAGTGTATGGCAGAGCTACTCAATTCCAGTCCTGGTGGTCCACAATCCTGCAGGTTTTCCAGGATATCCCTATAAATATTCATGAGATATATATGCATTGGAGATATCCTGCTTTAAACCCTTTCCCAGCATTCCCGGCTTCACAGAAACAGCCGCCAGCGTGAAGGAAAAGGCTCTTCACGCTGGCGGCTGGTACAGAGGTAGCCGGGGCCTCGCGCGGGCTTCCCCCGGCCCCCTCTGAAGCCCCTCAGACAGCCGCGATTCTGTGTCCGGGGGGGCCAGACTGCATGGGGGGGCCCCGGACTGCACGGGGCGGGCCAGGACTGCACGGGAGTGCACGGGGGTGGGGCCCAGGACTGCACCGGGGGCGTGCCCATGGACTGCACGGAGGCACGGGGGGCGTGAGAACACGGGGGGGCCCAGGACTGCACAGGGGGGGCACAGGACTGCACGGGGACATGGGGGGGGGGGCCCACAATTTTTCTTGGCGTAGGGCCTCACTCTAGCTAAATCCGGCCCTGGGGTGGACAGAGACATAAATGGAAGAAAGCTAAAAAAGGAAAGAAAATCAGTATCCAAGATGGAAGGTAGTGAAGAAAACAAAAGGAGAGACAAATGGCAGATTGTAGAAAGAAAAAGAAAACGAAAAAAAAGACAGGTAAGCAGAAGCCTCAGATTAGGACTAGCATCAGAGAATAAAAAGGTCAAAGAAGCTAGAAAAATTAATTTCATTTACATTTTAGTGATTGGACTTTCTGCGGTCTTTATATTTGACACAGTATGAGGAAATGCATCTCTTTTATATCTCTGAGTTTGTATGTAGGATCCATACTGTAATAACTGGATTTGTTCATCTTTTTCCAATAGGTATATGGATGTTCTAGGGCCTGCTGCTTTTTTTCTAGGTAGGTGCCCTGTATTGAGTTTTTGAAGTTTATGCTGGTATGGTATGGTAGATTTGGGCTTGTAGATCTTCAGTGATTTTTGTATGGTGTTATATTAATTCACAATATGCCTAGTACTGGAGAATGTTTGTAGGGGAGATGACCAGATTGCTATTTTTTTTTTTCTCTCTTCCGGAACTCAGATTGCTATTTTTTTTTAACATATATTGAATTTGGTTGGTCAATGTCCTATGTCTGATTCAGCATGCCATCAAACTTTCCATTGTGGCTACGTTCGGCTTTATACAAGTGCTAGCTGAGTATTTTCAAATATTCTCCATATGTATTGCTTTTGCAAGATCGGAGTTCTCATGACTATTGATTAGAACATTTGAGGTTCTGGAAACTATTTATTACTGTTGCTTCTCTAAGACATGAGTAGTAGATTGATTTTCTCCACATTATCAAATCATCTTTTTGATTTGGTTGGGTCTCTGACTGGAGTTTTGAGGAAGCCCAGCCCCCTGCTCTGGGGGGAGGCACCATTTCAACCCTTGCCTCAGGCAGCAGATTGCCTTGAGCCACCCCTGGGGAGGCAGTTAGACTGTAGCACTGAGAGGTGCATATGTAATCCATAGTGATGACCATGGGTGGCATAGAAGTGTGTAGAAGTGTGCCATGGAGTAGCCACCATAGCCACAATGTAGGCATAGAAAGAATGCCTGGGTGACAGCAGTTGTTGGTGCAGCTTCTCATTCTGGCTGCAGACTGTTAGGACTTATGCTAGCAAGATGGGGAGGGTTGCACCTGTTGATATAGATATGGAAATGTGGGATAAAGTTAATACACTAGGACATATCACTCTGGGTTCACAGGCTGGTCTTGAATCCATGACCCTTCTTTCCTCACACACTGTGACCATGTGTTAGGAGCCACATGAGGGTGTATGGGTGCATCACTTCATATGTATATATGTGATCATTGTCAAGCTGCATGAGGGCATAAGTGGTCTGTGCCATACATGTCTGACAGGGTATATTCAGCAGATTGGGAGAGGAACATTTTGCTAGTTCTATATATAGCACTGCATTGATATGCTGCTGGTTCAACTGATGTTCATATCATATATGGGATCTGTCTTGCCAGAGAGATAGTGGCGGTGGCAGAGTCCTTTGTGACAGCGATGGCATGTATATGTGCCGCCGCTGTCACAGCAGAGTCTCACCAGATGTCGCAGATGTACACCCTAGGCAGTCACCTAGTCTGCCTAGCAGATTAACTAGCCCACCTGAATCACATGGCATCACCTTTGGCACTTTGGCAACAATAGCATAGTGCCCTTTATTAATAGAACACCATGCTGAAACTGGCAATGGACCACTGCTATCGCTGATTTCAGGGCTCCAGTCTGGGAAGTGCACATTGCACACATGTGAATGAGCTCCCTGTGTAGTGTTCCACGGCCAAAAATGTCTCTCTCCCTCCAAAATGAGCCCTTAACGCCAGCTTTGAGCTGCCATTATGGTTCCCGGCAGTTGTGCCTCTATCGCCCATTAATAGCACCAGCTGTTAAGGGAACACATGCTGTATCTGCCCACACTCTGTCAAGTTAATGCCCCTTCTTCACCCCTTTGTACCTTAACTCCTTGAAACAGGTTACAGGCCATTAAACCTGCATTATCTGCTAGCAGGTGCTGATAATGCCTGCTAATGGTACCTTTGCACCCTTAGCGTCATTTAGTAATGATACCCCCTTGTCTTAAAAAATAATCCATATATTGATGAACCACCAAAACAGAATACAAAGAGGATAACTTCATAAACTCCTGCTTAGTTAACACGCGTTTTTATGCACATACTTAAGCCTATTTTAGAAAGTTAAGTAAGCATGTGCTTAACTTTATAAAATACTATCATAAATGGCCAAAAATGCACATTAATTTAAAGTCAAATTTGGCAACTAAGTTTGTTAAGGAGCTCAAGTAAAGTTTAAGATTTTATAATTTATGCACATAATTTTGAGCTCTGCCCATGTTCTGCCAAAACTCCACTCCTGTGCATACTCACAGTGAAAGTACAAATGATCAGATGTGCCCAAATACAAAACAGTGAGATCATTGGCACTTATAAGTGCTCGCTTATGTGTGTACATGACTAAAATACCTATTTTTACATGTGCTGTTCACACGTAAATCTAAGCGGTTCCTTATAAAATTACCACTTTAATGGATATTTCCCATTAATTGTGGCTCTTCCGTAAATTTCATCATTGGTCCAATAGAATTAAATTATTTTCTTTTAACTATTCATATTTTTTCAGTTTTTAATTCTTATCTATAAATAACTTCCAGTGTCAAAAACTAGTTTTTTAATATACTGAAATAAAGTTTTCTGGACACTGGTAGTGGACACTGTCTTATCTATTCATAGCTTTTCAGTCTTTAATTCCTCTGGAAATTAATGCTTGCAAGGACACTTGTGTCATGGTGTTACTGCTCCATGCCTCTTCCTCCTGACTCACCTGGTACTCTGCTGGTCTCAGAGAGAGCCACAGACTCCTCATCAAGCAAATTTACATGATGAGCAGCTCTGAAAAATCTGAGGAACACCATGGGTAAGGGGATCACAAGCAAGAGCAAATTAAGACATAAACCTAGGACCCACATGTAGGGGGAATCTGTCAGATGTGCTGAGGACTCAGGTTACGATTGTCAGATGTCTGGCTTTTTCCAGCATTCTATAGATTTTTGCATTCATATCTGAAAGCCAGAAGGATGGCTAAAGTGTTTGAATATTTTCAGAGTATAAACCTATTATTTCCAACTCTCCCTTCCTCCTTTCTGCTTAGCAACAGAGACTGAATAGCATCCAGCCAATGGGAAGACTGCTGTAGTCACAGGAAGGGAGAGGGTGAGCCAGGCATTCTTGAGCTGTACAAGTGAGATGGGGAGACTAAACTCTGCAGAGGGCACTGGGTTGTCCTTGGAGAGAGCCAGAAGGAATCAATGAATGTCTTTTTGGGGAAGAGAAAAAGGAACATGTGAGGGGGATGCTACAGGCTGAGAAAAGGTTGACAGCAAAAGTAAAAACTTGATGACATGCAGAACTGGATGATGGGGGTGGGGGTACTGACCGAATGAGCATGCATGAGCAGCAGGCAAGAGCACAGTATCAGAAGAGTATGAGGGTCATTCCAGAACACAAATAAGGGATTTGTACATGCAACGGGGACGTTTATGTGTCGAAAACATCCCCGACCGTATTCTGAAACACTGCTGACATGCATATCCATAGCACTAGCACGGGGATCTCAGAACGTGCCAGAAGGGGCAGAACAGGGCATGGTCATGTGGCAGGTGAAGGCCTGTGATCCACGGTGTCTGACATAAGCAGGCCAGCATGGCTAGCTTGACCTGTAAATGAAGCCTGTGGAGAGGCACATAGGATTGCACATCCCCCAATATGCTGCTATTGTAGGATAGAACTCTGTAAGAGAACTAAACTAACTTAGGTAAGCAAAACTGAGAAAGGGAAAAATACAGAAAAATGTGTTTGAAAGTTACTGATAAGAAAAAGTACATCTGCAAGGAATATAATTGGGAGTGCTGACAGATGAGTTGCAGATAGGGTTGCCAACTTTTTCACCGAGAAAAACCCGACACCTGTGGCTCGCCATGCTCCACCCATTCTCCTCCCCCAGTCCCGCCCCTGCCCCGTCCCCAGCCCCACCCACAAAAATTACCGAGGATTCACTCACACCCCCCCTCAGTGCTGGTTCACTCAACCCCCCTCCCCTCAGTGCTGGTTCACTCACTCGCCCCCCCCTCCCTGCTGGTTCACTCACTCACCCCCTCCCCTGCTGGTTCACTCACACCACCCCTCCCCTCCCTGCTGGTTCACTTACCCACCCCCGTGTCACTCACTCACCCCCCCCTTGCTGGTTCACTCACACCATCACCCCCCCTCCCCTGCTGGTTCACTCACACCAACCCCCCTCCCATGCTGATTCACTCACACCCCCCCCTCCACTACTGGTTCACTCACACCCCCCCCCTCCACTACTGGTTCACTCACACCACCCCCCCTTCCACTGCTGGTTCACTCACCCACCCCCCTGTCACTCACTCACCCCCTCCTGCTGGGTCACTCACACCAACCCCCCCCCCCCCTCCCTCCCTCCTGCTGGTTTAATCATACCATCACCCCACCCCCCCGTGCTGCTTCACTCACACCCCTGCCCTGCCCAAGCCGCTGCTTCTGCTTTGTACAGAGCAGCGGCTGCAATACACTTACTTTGAAAAGTAAAGAAACTGTGTGAGAAGCCCTCCGGTCATCGCAGAGCCCGAGGAAGTGATGTCATGGGGGCGGGCTCCTCACGGGCTGTCTTTCCTTTTCAAATTAACTTTAGCTGCAATAAAGCTGAAAACCGGCCAGTTGGCAACCCTAGTTGCAGAGCCCTGCTCCCCTGCATGCACAAATTGGCTCTATGGCCTTGAGAGTGTGAAAGTAACAAGTTGATGAACTGACCATTGTAATTGGGACTAGAAGGGGGGTATGCAGGTGCCATGCCCACTGAAGGGACATAATTGGATAAACGTATCAGTACTGGGACCAATGGAAGGGGTACGGGAGGTACGGGAGGTTACCGGGACCAATGAAATGTTTTTCTATACCTAGAATGGAACAGAAGTCTATAAAAGTTGTTGTAATGCTTGAAAACTTTGCTCAGCCATTTTGAAATTGACTGGTTCAAGACTTGTGCACAAATAAATGATTTGGACCTTTTGAACAGACTCCTGGTATCATTGGTTTGTCTGCGCTTTGCTGCTACATATTCTTGGTGCGTTGGCCGGGAAGTTGTGGAATCAAAGTGTATATAGGGCAATATACCACGACTTTCCGCCTCTATAGGCTTGGTCCTGCCGGGATCGCGCCCTTCCGACGAGGGCTGCTCCCTGGCGCTACCGGTCCCTTGTATCGGAGGGAGCTGGTCGGACCTCGGCGGGTGCCGGGCCCGGTTGGAGCCAACGCCTCGAACCCGAGTGAGGGGAGTCCAAGGTCCAACTCATGCGCCTGCTTGGGAAGTTTGAGGACCGGATCCGGTGAGTATAGTTTTGATTTGGTGTCTAGACAGAAATAGAAAGAGCAGTACTGCCATTGGAACTTGGAATTTGGAATTTGTAATCTCGAGATATTGGGAATTGGTAAGAGAGCTTGATCACCTCTCAAGGAAGGGCCGAGTAACCCCGCATGGGAATTCGCCGGGTGAAACCCTCATCCTTATTGTAATTGGGAAAAAAACTAGTCAGAATAGATAGAAACGAATGCATTCTGGGATACGTTGCTAGCATGATTGTGTGAACGAAGTGTGAATGAGAGGTCTGGCAGCACGGACCAAGTGAAGGCGGACCCCTGAGTAGCGCATTTCCTGACCGGGCGACCGCGTTCAGGTCGCGAAAAGGGGGAAGCGATTGTCGTCTTGTCTTGTTATTTGTATTCCTTATACGTTTCCAGGGCTGTGAGGACCCCTTACCCACGGTCCGCCCTCCTTTTCCCTTTTGTCTGTTGTTGCGCGCACACATCGAAATGGGAGGGGCGGGGTCTACTAGAAACACTCCATTAGAATGTATGATCGCACATTTTAAAGAGGGATATTCAGGAGACTATGGTATTAAAATGACAGCAGCCCGTTTGCAGATTTTGTGTACTAGGGAGTGGCCCGATCTAGACCCCATCTGGCCCCGAGAGGGAACGTTTAATGTAGAGATTATTCAGTCAGTACATCGTCGAGTGCGGGTAGCGCACCCCGATCAGTACCCCTATATAGATTCCTGGTTAAGTATTTGTGAAGATCCGCCCCCCCTGGGCGCAGCGCTGTTATGAGGAACAGTGCAGAATAATGTTAGCTAAAACAGATTCTAGTCAGAAAACAGAACAGCCCAAAATGAAAGAGCAGGATAAGAAATCCAGAAAGAAGCCCATCCTGGTAGATCCTGATTCCCCAGAGATAATTCCAAGACAGCCCCGAACCCCAGGTCCAATAAGAGTAGCCCGGCATCCTGCCCCAGAACCCTAGAGACGGCCGGAGCGGGAGCGGGACCCAACCCCTGATCCCCCTCCTGGAGGGCAGAGAGAGGAATCAGCTGAAGACGAGGATGCCATAAAAAGCGAGTCAGAAGTAGAGGGAGAAGAGGAAGAAAAAGAGAATGTCCAAAGTGAAGATGATAGCGTACAAGCGGTTGCTAGTGCCAGCGCGCCAGCAAAAGATACACCCAAAGTGAAACCTGTTGAGAAAGCAAAAGTAGTCCCCGGGAAGATAATTAAGAAAACAGTCCTTAGATCCCAAAAGACAGCTCCCGCCAAGTTGCTGCCTTTACGGCAAGTCCCTGGAGTGCCCATAAAGAACGATAATGAAGAGGTGGTGGCGGGACCCTTAACTTATGTGTATATTCCCTTCTCAACAACCGATCTGTTAAATTGGAGGTCGCATTATGCCTCCTATACTAGCAAGCCCCAGGAGCTGACAGAATTAGTAACTACTATTATGGAAACCCACCAGCCCACCTGGCCAGATTGCCGTCAGCTCCTGACCACCCTATTCACGACAGAGGAACGAGCACGAATTAGAAAAGCAGCTATTGAGTGGATGTCAGACAACCCTGTAGCTCCGGGGCAGGGACTGAGCAGAATAGACTATCGGGAAGCAGCTCAGAAAGAATTCCCGAATGAAGACCCCCATTGGGACCCAAATACCGAAGAAGGAACCACAGCCCTAGCCCGTTTTCGCCAAGGCTTTTTACAAGGCCTGAAAAGGGGGGGCCAAAAAGCTATGAACCTTTCCAAAGTTGCAGGAGTTATCCAAGGTATAGATGAGAGCCCAGCAGATTTTTATGAAAGACTAACTGAAGCATACAGGATGTATACCCCCTATGATCCCGAGGCACCAGGAAGTTTATGTATGGTGAATTCTGCTTTTGTAAACCAGTCTCAACCAGACATTAGATGTAAATTACAGAAGTTAGAAGGGTTTGCGGGCATGAATGCAACACAGTTACTGGAAGTCGCTCATAAAGTGTATGTGAATCGTGATACTGAAAGACAGAGAGAATGTGATAGAAAGATGAAGAAGAAAGCTGATTTTTTGGCTGCGGCCATAGTTGAACAGAAAAGGGGAGGTGTCCCTAGTCGACGGAGCAGAGGAAGAGGGCGGGGTCAAGGCAGAGGCCGGACCCAGAAGCTAGGCGTGAACCAATGCGCCTACTGCAGAGAAGAAGGACATTGGAGAGATACGTGCCCGCAACTCGGAGACGCCCAGCAAGATGACGACAGCAGTCATCAGTGGCGAGAAGAAAGACGAGGCTATCCCCGAAACCGAGGAGGAGCCAATCGAGAACAATTCCAGCGAGAAAGAGGAGGAGGAGCCATTCAAGCATTGACCACACCGATCCATGATGAGAATGACGTGGATTAGGACAGACCGGGCTCCAAGTTTGCTTTAGGTCTCCAGGAGCCTATGGTCGGAATACAAATAGGAGACCAAATTATGGACTTTATGGTTGATACTGGAGCACAACATTCAGTAATAGACAAAAAGATAGCCCCATTCTCTACAAAAGCAGTCACCATTATAGGAGCAACTGGTGCCAAAGCTACAAAATCTTTTCTTCAGAATCGTATATGCAGTCTAGGAGGACAGCAAATAACTCATCAATTCCTTTACATGCCCGAATGTCCAGTGCCACTACTGGGACGAGATATGTTAGCCAAGCTTCAAGCGCAAATATCTTTCTCTGAAGAAGGAGAAATGCAAATGACAGTAAATTCTCAAGCCAAACCAGCAGGAATAATGCTGCTGACAGTTCCCCGAGAAGAAGAATGGAGGTATTACATCGATGACTCCATCCAAGACACCTATTTTGAGCAAACTTTAAAGAACATCCATGCACCACCTGGAGTATGGGCAGAAGGCAGTCCCCCAGGCCTAGCCAAGCATATAGCTCCAGTGATTGTAACCCTCAAGCCTAGTGCTACACCAGTGCACGTCAAACAGTACCCTCTCCCAAGAGCTGCAATTGAAGGCATTCATCGCCACCTACAGAGATTGCTCGAGTATGGCCTACTAAAAGTATGTCAATCCCCATGGAACACTCCACTTTTGCCAGTAAAGAAACCTGGGACGGATGATTACTGCCCAGTGCAAGATTTAAGAAGAGTAAATGATGCAGTTGAAACTATACATCCAGTTGTACCCAATCCTTACACTCTTCTAGGACTGATACCTGCTGAAGCTACCCATTTCACTGTACTGGATTTGAAAGATGCATTCTTTTGCATAAGATTAGCCCCTGTAAGTCAAATATTGTTTGCATTTGAATGGCAGGACCCCATCTCTGGAAGAGGGGGCCAACTCACTTGGACAAGATTACCCCAAAGATTCAAAAATTCGCCTACCATCTTTAGTGCTGCACTGAATCAAGACCTTTCAAGCTATCCAGTAGCCCCGGGGAAGAGAGTGCTTCTCCAATACGTGGATGATCTGTTGATAGCTGCCATATCAGAAAGTGAATGTATACTAGCCACCAAAGATCTCTTGCAGTTACTAGATGAAGCTGGATACAAAGTTTCCAGAGCCAAAGCACAGCTATGCCAAAAAGAAGTGAAATACTTGGGTTTTCGTATTACCCAAGGAAGCAGAAGATTAGGCAGAGAAAGAAAAGAAGCAGTATGTAGAATTCCAACTCCAACAACCAGAAAGCAAGTCAGAGCCTTTCTGGGAGTGGCAGGATATTGCCGAATCTGGATACCTAACTTTGCCCAAATTGCCAAACCACTGTATGAAGCCACAAAAGGAGAAGAGAAGTCACCACTGGAGTGGGGACTTGAGCAGGATACAGCCTTCCAGAAGTTAAAGGAAGAATTGATGTCATCACCAGCACTTGGACTACCAGATGTCCACAAGCCTTTCCACTTGTTTGTACATGAAGCACAGGGAAATGCCTTAGGCATGTTGACTCAGAAATTGGGAAATTGGGAGCGACCTGTAGCATACCTATCGAAACAATTGGACCCAGTGGCCAAAGGATGGCCACCATGCCTGAGAGCCGTTGCAGCTACAGCGCTACTAGTGAGTGAAGCAGACAAACTCACACTAGGACAGAACATACGAGTCACTGTGCCACATGCAGTCCTTGCTCTTATGGAACAGAAAGCAAATTACTGGCTCACCAATTCCCGAATGTTGAAGTACCAGAGCATGTTATGTGAAAACCCACAGATACAACTCGAAGTGAGTCATGCCTTGAACCCAGCTACCTTGATACCCATCAGTGAAGAACTCCCAGAACATGACTGTATCGAAGTCATGGAAACTGTGTTCTCCAGTCGACCCGACTTGACAGATGTGCCCATAGACAATCCTGACCAAATCTATTATGTTGATGGGAGCAGTCTCATCCTTGACGGACGATGCTGTGCCGGATATGCAGTCGTCACTCAACACGAAGTAGTTGAATCATCAGCTCTAGCCTCAGGCACATCAGCCCAGAAAGCCGAATTGATAGCACTCACCAGAGCATTGTTGTTAGGAGAAAAACTTGTGCTAAATGTATATACAGATTCCAAATATGCCTTCACCACTCTGCATGCCCATGGAGCTCTCTATAAAGAACGAGGGCTCATCACATCCGGAGGAAAATCAGTCAAGTATGGTCCCGAGATATTGATGTTACTTGATGCAGTTTGGGCCCCAACACGTGTCGCTGTCATGCATTGCAGGGGACATCAAGCAGGAAAAGGAGAAGTTGCCCGAGGAAATAGATTTGCAGATGCCTCAGCACGACAAGCAGCTAAGACAGGACAGATTGCCCCACAAGCTATGCCAATGCAAGCAGCATTGTTTCCAGTACCTTTGAATTTATGGACACCACGATATACCACCAAAGAATTGGATTACTACTGTAACAAAGAAGATGGAGTACTAAAAGATGGATGGATTGAGCTGCCACCAGAAGAGGGCAGTCAACCCCCTGGACGAATAGTAATTCCTGAACTGTTAGGACCATCTTTTGTCAAAGCTTTCCACGAAGCCACCCACTATGGGAAGAGTGCTATGGAAAAAGCACTCAGACCACATTTCTACATCCCTCTGATGACAACCATATCAGCCTCAGTAGCACGTCAATGTCTAACCTGTGCCAAAAATAATGCCAAGCAAGGCCTTATAACGGCACCCCGAGTTCAGTCAGGAGGTGTCACCCCCATGCACAACCTCCAAGTTGATTTTACCGAAATGCCAAGAGCCAATGGATACCATTATCTATTAGTATTAGTTTGTACTTTCTCTGGGTGGGTAGAAGCCTTCCCAACCAGAACTGAGAAAGCCCGAGAAGTTACCAAAGTCTTAATGAGAGAGATTGTCCCCAGATTCGGAATTCCAGCAGTAATAGGGTCAGACAATGGACCCTCATTTGTCTCCCAAGTTACTCAGCAGTTAGCAAAAGCTTTGCAGATACAATGGAAACTCCACACTGCATACAGACCCCAGAGTTCAGGGAAAGTTGAGCGAATGAATCGTACCCTAAAAGCCCAAATGTCCAAGCTTTGTCAGGAGACACACTTGAAGTGGCCCCAAGTGCTCCCCATAGATTTACTCAGAATACGCTCAGCTCCTGTAAAGTCAACAGGATTTTCCCCTTTTGAAGTTTTTTATGGTAAACCCCCACCAATAGTGCAGGGAGTCAAAGGAGGTTTAGCCCAAATTGGTTCAGAAGTAACCAGACAAGAACTCCTAGCTCTTAGTTTTGTTCTGCAGACTCTCCATGCGTGGATCCAAGAACAATTGCCTATCAACTTGACGGAACCCTTGCATCCCTATCAGCCTGGTACCTCGGTGTGGATCAAAGATTGGAAGAAGACACCGTTGGAACCCCATTGGAAGGGACCGTATACCGTCATCCTGTCTACCCCAACTGCAGTAAAGGTAGCCGAGATCGACGCCTGGATCCACCAAAGGAGAGTCAAGCCCGCCGCTGATCCTGAACCAGAGCAGTGGACAGCAGAACAGCATCTTGATGCACCCTTGCGAGTTACTCTGAGACGGCAACCAGCAGCTTAGACACTTCATCACAAGTGCTTTGCAGTAGCCAAGTCTTTCGAAGAGGATTGCTGTTTTCCATGCAGCAACAGTTTTGTTTCAACGAACCCAATTTGCGTGTGATTTGACACACTACTTTGATACTATATTGAACCATAATTCAACACCAACTGAATTGCTAAGTTGGTTAATGTGTACTGGACAACTTGAGGATCTTCAATCAACACTTAGCACCCGTTAAATTGCTTCATTAGCAAACGGGACGAAGAACAGAGAACGTCGTGATCAAGATCAGCAAGCTGAGGATTCAGAAGAACTCCAATCAACATCAACATGCATCTTTACTTTTGTTTTGCTTTGGTTGCCTTCTTTGGAGGTTTTGAACAGACTTATGCTCTACCTCCATGCACTGCCTGCATTACTTCTACTAGAACTGGACTGAAAGTAACTCAGACTTTGCTTTATCATTCTTACTATACCTGCAAGGGAACAGTGACTCGGTGTATCTATAACACCACTGAACTAAATGTTTGCACTCATGGCAAAATCAAAGCATGCTATAATCCGCATCAGAATCCATCCTATTACACGTTGGAAATAAGATGGAAGGATGCAGATGGACCTATACTAGCTGCTACACCACCACTTAAAGACATTACTAAACCTGCTGTTTTGAATTTTGATGCATGTAATGCCATTAATAGAGATAGTTATTCCACCTGTGGTACATGGGAGAAAGCGTATCGGAATGACCATAAGTACATGTGTCCAGAAGGTGCCGCAAATTGGTGGAAGTGTACAGGTAAAACGGGATCAGGCTATAGTACTGCACCAGCGGCAGACTACTATTGCCCGTAAAGGGGATGTGTGTTTTATGCTACCTGGAATACTGGTATAACTGATGAGAAAATAGATAAACGAATGGCTACTTTAACCAAGCCAACCACAAATGATAAATGTCAGAAAGATGCTTGTAACCCCTTACACTTACGTATACACAATCCCTATGCTTGGAAACAAGGATACAAGTTTGGTTTGCGTATTGCTGGAGGGGCAATAGATCCAGGAACCATTGTGTATATCAGATTGAATACCCAAGCCCACAAGTCATCTAAATATCATATTCATAATACCTTTTATGAAGCTATGCATGTAAATAAGTTTGAGATCCCTCATCCCTCACAGAATTTATTTTTAGAATTAGCCGGAGCAGTAGCATCTAGTCTTAAGATCTCAGATTGCTATTTCTGTGGCGGAACCCAAATGGGAGACCAATGGCCATGGGAAGCCCAAGAATTGAATTATTCTATGATTTACAATCAGACTGAATTACACAAGACTACCAGTGAATGGGTGTTAGCGCACTCAATCGTTGGACGTCTTTGCTATGCCAGAACTGGACCCCAGTTCACCCAGAAGGTAGGACAGCTGGTCTGTCTTAGCCAGAAGTACTATAATGCCACGACCAAAAAGACAGCATGGTGGTCAGGAATCAGACACCCTGAACCTCCTAACCCATTAGCCAGATTTCCTGAACTTGCTGGTTTATGGACTAACCTTGCCAAAGTCCAAGCCTGGCAAGCCCCACCTGGCCTATATTGGATCTGTGGAAACCGAGCGTATGCACAACTCCCGCCACACTGGGGAGGAGCATGTGTCTTAGGAACCATCAGACCTTCTTTCTTTCTGCTAAACACTGAACACGGAGAACAATTAGGATACCCTGTATACACTACCCACCGACACAAGAGAGCACTAAGACAGAAAAGAGAAGCCTTACAGATAGGCAAGTGGGAGAAGTGGCAAGGTGATGATTGGCCACCAGAAAGAATCATTGAGTATTATGGACCTGCCACTTGGAATGATGATGGTATGTATGGTTATCGTACTCCAAGTTATATGATTAATCGTATTATTCGCTTACAAGCAGTAGTTGAGATAATAACTAATGAAACTAGTCATGCTCTTACGCTCTTAGCTAGACAAAGTACTCAGATGCGCACTGCTATATACCAGAATCGCTTAGCACTTGATTATTTGTTAGCAGCGGAAGGAGGAGTATGTGGTAAACTGAACTTAACTAATTGCTGTTTGAAAATAGATGATAAGGGTCAAGTAGTTGAAGAAATTGCTAAAGATATGCAAAGACATGCTTATGTGCCAGTACAGACTTGGCACTCATTGAAATTTCCTAACTGGTTTGCTAACCTCTTTTCATGGGTGGGAGGATTTAAGACTTTCATTGTTTTAGTACTAATCCTTGTTGCTGTTATCTTTTTATTACCATGTTTAATCCCATGTTGTATGCGTTCCATTCATAACACTATTGATAGTACAGTAGAGCAGAAGACCGCCACTAAAATAATGGCTTTGTACAAGGCCAGTCCTAGTCGAAATCCTTCAATCATGATGTGATTCTTCTAAAGGTGATTTAATTCTCACACCTTATTAAGTAATAGGGTGAGATTAATCAAAGGGGGGAATGTGGCAGGTGAAGGCCTGTGATCCACGGTGTCTGACATAAGCAGGCCAGCATGGCTAGCTTGACCTGTAAATGAAGCCTGTGGAGAGGCACATAGGATTGCACATCCCCCAATATGCTGCTATTGTAGGATAGAACTCTGTAAGAGAACTAAACTAACTTAGGTAAGCAAAACTGAGAAAGGGAAAAATACAGAAAAATGTGTTTGAAAGTTACTGATAAGAAAACGTACATCTGCAAGGAATATAATTGGGAGTGCTGACAGATGAGTTGCAGAGCCCTGCTCCCCTGCATGCACAAATTGGCTCTATGGCCTTGAGAGTGTGAAAGTAACAAGTTGATGAACTGACCATTGTAATTGGGACTAGAAGGGGGGTATGCAGGTGCCATGCCCACTGAAGGGACATAATTGGATAAACTTATCAGTACCGGGACCAATGGAAGGGGTACGGGAGGTACGGGAGGTTACCGGGACCAATGAAATGTTTTTCTATACCTAGAATGGAACAGAAGTTTATAAAAGTTGTTGTAATGCTTGAAAACTTTGCTCAGCCATTTTGAAATTGACTGGTTCGAGACTTGTGCACAAATAAATGATTTGGACCTTTTGAACAGACTCCTGGTATCATTGTTTTGTCTGCGCTTTGCTGCTACAGTCAGCCATGGAGATGTGTAAAGCATATTCAGGAAAGGCCCGTGTATGTTTTTCAGTGCTTCCTGCAGACATCCACGTTATTCCTGTGGAAACATGGTATAAGGCCAGGACTTAGAAAACATTCTGCTCCTCTCTGCAATGCGTCCCATATAGAAGAATGGTTGTGAAAGTATGTTTTAATCTGGTGTAACTGCAGTCTAGAAAAACACAAGATGTAGTTTTAAGGTACAGAGAGCAGAGGTGAGGGAATGTTGTAAGGTATAGGCACATTAATAAACACCTTTATAGAAATATTAGGAAGAGTAATAGTGTTTATTCTGGCAATAATTAAATGTGTTGTTTGTGCTAAAGGAGCCAATCTAGGGGATCCTAACAATTTTCATGTTCTTAAAAATGGGACTGCTGATGTAGGGGTAGTATGGGCGTGAGCAGGGAAAGAAATATTGTTTGGGTGAGAAATAGAAACATAGAAACATGACAGTAGAAAAAGACCACATGGCCTATCTAGTCTGCCCTTCCACATTGACTACTACAATAGTCCTCTCTTTTCCTTTAGTGATCATCTGTGTTTGTCCCATGCTTTTTTGAATTCAGATGCTGTCCATATCTGTACCACCTCTACTGGGAGACTATTCCACACATCTACCACTTTTTCCGTAAAGAAATATTTCCGCTTATTACTCCTGAGTATATCCCCTCTTAGCAGAACTTGCTTTCAATCGAAAGAGGCTCCCCTCCTGTGCATTTATGCCACAGAGATATTTAAACATCTCTATCATATCTCCTCTATCTCGCCTTTCCTCTAAAGTATACATATTAAGATCCTGAAGTCTTTCCTCATATGCTTTATAATTAAGACTACTAACCATTTTAGTAGCCACCTTCCACACCAACTCCAACCTGTTTATATCCTTTTGAAGGTATGGTATCCAGAACTGCATACAATACTCCAAATGAGGTTGCACTAAAGACCTATAGAGAGGCACTAGCACCTCCTTTTCTCTGCTGGCCATTCCTCTCCCTATCCACCCAAGCATCCTTCTAGCTTTTTGCTGTTGCCTTTCTGCCTGTTTAGCTACTTTAAGATCGTCAGACACAATCACGTCCAGTTCCTGCTCTTCTTTTGCGGACAGAAGTACTTCCACCCCTACACAATACCGTGCCCTTGGATTTTTGCAGCCCAAGTGCATGACCCTGCATTTTTTAGCATTAAATCTCAGCTGCCAAATTCTAGAGCATTCTTCAGGTTTAGCTAGATCCCTCCTCATGTTATCTACTCCTTCCTGGGTATCTATTCTATTGGAGATTTTGGTATCATCCACAAAGAGGCAAACCTTAACCAACAGCCCTTCCACAATATCACTAACAAAGAAGTTAAAAAGAATCAAAGTTAAAAATAAATGGAGATCATATTCTGAGTCCTGGTACCCCATGCTATAATGTTATGTCATAGCTGTTATGTATAATTTCAGGGCATCTTTTTGGCAAAAGCATGTTTTTGTGACAGAAAGTGAGAGTGTGTGTGCGTCTGGTTTGAGAGGTTCATGGGGGGATCTGGTGTGCTCATTTGCAATTCAGGGAGGACATAAAAGCCTGGCCAGTACCTGGACCATATGGATGACCGCAAAGTCACCAGGTGGCAGTGTGATCAGGCAGTTAAAATCAGAGAGGGTTCACTATAGCTGAGACCAATGGTGTTGTTGTTGAGCATGTATTAATGCTGTTTGTACTGCTGAATGCTCTTATTCTGAGGGTCCCTTATTATTGACAAGGATATGTTTTGACATTTAGCCATAGGGAACCTATGCTGATTCCTTCTGGTCTATTTTACATAAAGTACTCGAATAAGATCAGATATTGTTGGCAGTGTGATAGGGCAACCATACATCATCTGTACCAGGCCATAGGAGACATGACTGATGTTGTGCCAACATTTACCATGCAGCCCACATCCCTACCCAGGCCAGGATCTTTGAGAGCTGCAAGAGTGGTGATATATCTGGGGTCTGGCTACTTGGTGTGATGGCACAGGGATCTCCCTTCCTATGCCCACACAGACCTGACCAGTGGAGCAGTGCCATAAAGCAGACTGTGGAAAGGCAGATAGGGTTGCCCCACAGATAGCAGATGTATACAGACTGACGTACACCAAGATGGGACAGGTGTAGTTGCTGTGAGACATGTCAGTACCCAGATAGTTGGGCCTCGGATGCAATAGCCAGAATGCCATACTACTACTACTACTACTGATCATTTCTATAATACTACAATGCATATGCAGTGCTGCACCGACACACATAAAAGATGGTCCCTGCTCAGTGGAGCTTACAATCTAATCAAGACAGACAACACAGCAGCTGTGGACAGGATACATCCAGGGGGAATGGTAAGGAAACACAAGGGAGTTTAGATGGATCAGATCCAACAGTGGCAACAAAGAGGCGAACGCTCAGCCTGGATTTGAGAGGGGCCAGAGAAGAAGCTTGACGTACAGATACAGGTAGTCTGTTCCAGGCATAAGGAGCAGAAAGGTGAAAGGAGCGAAGTCTGGATTTGGCAGTGGAAGAGAAGGGCACAGATAGAAGAAATCTGACAGAGGAGCGGAGTTCCCAGGGAGGGGTGTAGGGAGAGATAAGAGGGGAATGGTAGTACGGAGCAGCAGAATAAGTGCACTTATGAGCCAAAGGCACGAAGAGGCCATACATTTGTAGCTCAGCAATATTATGCATCCTTTGGAGAACTGCAATGTTAGTTCCGGGTTTTGTGCACATGTTAAGGGTCCATCCTTACTAGTTGAAAGCGTGTTGGTAGAAATGACCAGGACAGGAAACACTGGGGCCGATTCCTGATGCAAGGTATGTCCTGATATACATCATATTTACATTCTCATATACCATATTTGGGTACACCGAGATTATCTAGCACTTTTCAGGGCATGAAGAGAACTATTATATGGTCTAGATTGCAGCAGCTGTCATTTCCCATTGGTATTTATATCTACAGAGTTTGCATCAGCAAACTACTATCTATGATGAGCAGCTTACAAGATACACATTTTTCCAGAGGGGGTGTGGCATCCGCGGGTACATGACGAGGACAGGCAGGATCTGAAACATGTAACATTTCAGAACATGGTGGCCACAGGGATGTCCAAAACGTTTACCCGCGTTCACTAATATTGATGGGAACATGTTTCTCCTTTATATTGCATAGCCCAGGCCTGCATCTTTGTACGGGCCGCACCCCGGATGCATGCATGAGCCGGCTGAATAGAGCTTGCCTGTGCCACACCAAACACGTCTGTCTACCCAATTCCAGACCTATGGGCACATCCAGACCCGTGTATGCAAAATTAGGTTCAAATGGGGCTCGTTTTTAATTTAGACATGTCCGCGGGCCAGAAGTGCATGTTATGGGATTTGGCTCCACATGTATTTACTGTATGTGCATGTGTTTGTGTATCTGAATAGCACGAATATGCATGTGTTTGTCTGACATATGTGAGAATGCAGCTGAAGGGCAAAAGAGTGCATATGTGTAGTTTCTGTGCCTTTCTGCAGTGGGGATAGTGTCATATAAGTACAGTTTCCCTTTCAAAATCTGGGCTGGAGTAGAAAAGTCCAGAGGTATAAATGTACTCATGCACATATTAAGTATAGATAAGCTTTCACCCTGGGGAATTTGCCCAGCTAACTATTTAGTTACCTGGGCAAATGTAGCCCCAGATGCAGCATCACTATTAACAAGAGACTACAAAGCAAGCTGCTGTTGTTTCTGCACTCATGTTCTATACTTGAATCCATGGGGCATCGACTGATAAGAAGAAAAGACAGACTTATTGAAAATGAAATAAAACAAATCAGTGCTAGCCCATTTCAAGGATACAGATGCACCAACAAACATATGGTTACAGCAAATGAAATCCCACGACAACATGATGCAACTATTTCATTAACTCACCTCATCTGCAGCATTTTCAAAAGGTAATACATTTTCTCTCTATTTTCCTTTCACTAGTCAAAGCAACTACAAATGCAATATTTGAACACAATGGTTTTTTCTCATTTCATTCTGCAGTGTTGCCAGAATAGATGATTTCATATGTCTCACTAGTTCACTTTCTTTTTTAACCCTCAAAGTGTCAATGCATCTGTACTTTTTGATTTGTAATTTAAGTTCAATTCATGCCCAAGAGTAAAACATTAGGGGTGCACAGCCAAAAAATATTTGGTTTGTGCTCATTTAAAACAAATGTATTTATTTATGAGCATCTGTTATACTGCCCTTCAGGCTGGAAGCACATGAAGGCAATTTACCAAGTAAAAAAAGTCAGATAGCCAAAAACAACAATCAAGGTGAGTAGTAGAAGTGAGAAGGGAAGACAGAGATAAGAAGAAAAATAATAAGCAAAGCGTTGTCATCTCTTGGCACCAGAGCCCTCACTGAATGAAATTTTTGGGCATTGTATATCTTCAAGAACTTTTAAAGTGCACACTTGATTGTACATATTAATTTGTAGGTATACATGTGAACAAATAATTTGCATGCACTTTACATTTTTTGGCGCCCAAACAAATCAAATGTGTGCTTACAAATGCATACGCCTATAAACTACATCTTAAAGATTACTATCTACTCTTTGGCACCTTCCTTTAGAAATCATGAGAAAAAAAGACTGAATTAATATCCCTTAGGCATTGTAATTTTGGTAGTCACTCTCTGTGCTGACTCCAGCCTTTCATATACTTTTGAAGTACCAAAGCAAGGAATCAGCGTTGAGGTATATGCTAGAGCTGTGTTTCTCAAAGTGTGGTTCTAGGACATTTGGGAGTCCCCAAGACTCCCTCAATGGGTCCTGGATCTGTCTTCTATTAAGCCAGACTTTAAAGAGATATGTAAAAATGTAAAACAATGACACTCTTCTCACTAGTTTTATAAAAAAATATGTTTATTTTTCATAACAATATGTTGATTATGTTAGCATGTAAGGAGTTTATTATTGCTATTATCAAATAAAGAATTATAAAGCTCATGGGAATCCTCAGTAATTTTTAAACGTAAAAAGGTCCTGAATCAAAAACGTTTGAGAACCACATACTAGAGCAGTGGAGGCTCAAGCTCTGGCAAAGGAGGCAGAGGTCTAAATATATACAGGTTTCAGAAAAAGAAATGGCCCTCAAAAGGAAGCGGGAGATATTTCCCTATCCTTTTCTCTCCCCGAGGACATCAAGGGGGCTCACTGTCTAGGTCAGAGGGTACAGGGCCTTTGGTCCCCTCAGGAAGCCTCCTGGTCAATCAATGGGTTGGAGTCCAAGGCGATGCACTTGACTCTGGTGAGGTTTCAGTCCTTGTTAGTAGGCAAGGCAATCCATGTGTTCTCGGACAATATATTAGTTATCTCCAAGTTATCTCCAAGTTATAATGCCCTGTTCAATGTAATTTCAGTTTGTTCAATGTAAACCGCACTGATGCAGAATAGCGCGGTATATAAGAGAATGTAAATAAATAAATAAATAAATAAATAAATATTACAATGGTATACGCCAACAAGCAAAGCGGAACTTGGAGCACAAGGGTGGCTCTTAAGATGGCAGAACTGTGTTGTGCTAACGAAGATCAGATTGCTCTGTCGGCAGCCCACATAATGTGTGTTGACAATGTGTAGGCCAACTTCTTGAGTTGGAACACTGTCGATCCCAGAGTGGAGTTGAGCCCTCAAACGTTCAGCTTCATTGTGTGAAGGTAGGGCCTTCCATTATTCAATCTGATGGCAACTTGAAAGAATGCCAAAGTTGAGAATGTTTTCAGCCACAAGGGGGATCTGTGGGCAGTGGGCCTAGATGCCTGCCTTCAAGTTTGGCCCCAAGAGGAGCTTTTGTATATCTTCCCCATTTGGCCTTTGTTGAGCCACTTCCTATGCAAGATTTGGTCTCATACAGGCTTGGTGATTCTAGTGGCCACAGACTGACCATGCAGGCCATGGTATGCATATTTCCCTATGATTGATACCTCAAGAGAAGAGTTTTCTTTGGCAGGGGCCTCTAGTGATTGAGGATCCAGTTCCCTTTTCGCTTATGACTTGGCACTTGAGAGGCGTAAGCTCTCCAAGAAAGACTACCCTGGAGCAGTAGTAGATACTCTTCTCAAGGCCTGCAGGACCTCAAATTCCTTAGCTTATGTGACAGTTTGGATGGATGTTGAGAGGTGGTGTTCCTCTCAGGCCTTGGAAGCTAGGAAGGCAGACATCACTGCTGTTTTGTCCTTCTTACAGTCTGGCTTTATTTATTTATTTATTTAAACATTTTTCTATATCGCTTTGTCCTTCAATCAGAGCGGTTTACATTGTAACAAACATTTTACATAGAACAGTTGAACAGTAAACAGTATTATTACAATCTACAAAGAACAGTTGAACAGTAAACAGTATTATATTATAGTCTACAAAGAACAAGGAACAATTGGATCTTATCTAGGGGTAAGGTAGTCTGAGAACTATGTATATGGTCATGAAGATATGACAGCTATTTACAATTTTAAGCATCATATTTTATGTTTATTAGTCCATTGCTTTGGGTCAACAGTCAGTAACTTGGATCATGTAGTTGTTTATGTGGTAGGTTATAACTCCGTAGTAAGTTGAGAAGAGATGAGTTTTTCATTTTTTTCAAAAGTCTTTGATGTCTGATGTTGCCCTCAAGTCATCCGGGAGAGAGTTCCAAAGTGATGGAGTATAGAATGATAGTGCTCTTTCAGATGTGTTTTGTAAGGTCTTTTGATATCCAAGAGGTGTGGATTTGGCCCTGAACTCTCTCGAGGTTCAAGTGGCAACCCTGGCATGCTCCCAGCGGTGAGGGGGGGGGGGGGGATTCAAGGTATGTCCTTGGCAGCGCATCCTGAAGTCATTTCCTCAAGGGAGTAAAGAAAATACTCCAGTGCGCCAAGTGGTTCCTCAATGGAGTCTTTATCTAGTATTGAAGGCATAGAAGAGTCCACCTTTGACTCCATTCGTAGGGCTTTCTCAAGGATTTGACCCTCAAGTTTGTTGTCCTGGTGGCTTTTGTGTCCACCAGGTGTGTGTTGGAGCTGCAGCCCTTGTTCTGTAAAAAGCGATTTTTGTTCATCTCAATGGCTTCCTTTTCCTTATGGACTATGCCACCCTTTTTTCCAAAGGTGCTGTCCCCTTTTCGTCTCAATTAGACAGTCATCCTGCCCTCCTTCTCAAAAGAGGACTTTCAGATGGATCCTTTTATGCATCTGGTGGAAAGGATAGGTAATCAATCAAAGATTTGGCTGCTATTGGATTAGGGAGGCCATTAGTTAAGCATACTTTTTGAAATTGGAACTGGAGGAAGCGAGAGCTCAATCCACTAGGGCACAGGCCTCTTCCTGGGTGGCATGTGCTTTGTTGTCTCTTAACACCTTTATGAAGCACCTACAGGTTGCATGTGGGTACTGGAGTAGATGGCACTTCTGGCAGGGCAGCTCTGTCCGGAGTGTCGCCTTCCTCCCATCCTAGGTCCTGAACTGTTTGAATACGTCCCACTCATTTGGACTGGTTTAGCAGGTTGATAAGGAAGGAGAAGCTTACATATTTGATAATTTTCTCTCCTTGAATCCTTCTAGACCAGTCCAACCTGCACTGGAAGACTCTTCCTACAGATTTGGAAGTCCTGTTGCCTTTTGAATGTATTGTCAGTATCAGTGCCTGGCACAGAGTCACTTATGATAAGAGAGCCAAATACTTCTTCCAAATGTTTATTTCAATTTATGACGGTTATTAGCGTTCATAATTTCTGAGTTGTTTCTGAGTTTTTCAGTCTTGCAAACTTGGGAAGTTTATACTGGCTTCTCTCAGTGCTGCACCGGAAAATATACCAAGTGATGATATCGCTGAAAGTTTCTTAAGTCTGTCTCCTCCTGCTGGCAAGGGAGCATAACCCACTCGTCTGGACTGGTCTAGCAAGATTCAAGGAAAGAAAATGATCAGGTATATACATTTCTCCATTTAAAAAAATTCTTAGTTGCATGTTTCATTTCTGTGATTTAAAAAAAAACCTTTTTAAGGAAGATTGTTGGTTGGTTCACAATGAAATATTTATTTATTTATTTATTTAGTAAACACTTGTATACCGCTGCTTCCTACGATCAGCAGCGGTTTACTTTACAGAATCATAATGTATTGTACAGTACATTGAGATTTTCAGTTTTACATTTTGATTAGTCAATGATTACGTAACATGGGATAAGCATTTGGATACGATACACATTTGGTTATAGCACACAGATCAGGGTATACATTTGATTTCAATAGATTGGGGGGGGCCCCATATATACAATTTGTACAGAATTAATTGCCAAGGTGTACAGGCTATACATGACTATATGCTATTAGGTTATATGCTGCCGTGTGCGGCAGAGGAGATCTGGTTGAGGTAGGGTATTGCAGTTAGATCAAGTTGTAGTGGGTTTGAAACAGATAGGTTTTAAGTTTTCGTCTAAATTCGCTCAGGTTTGTTTATGGAAACTACACAAGTCTGGTTATAATTTAAAAAAAAATCTGAGGAGATTGCCAGACTTACCATCACTTGGAAGCTGCATGCTGCCTCTCCCTCCCAGCAAGAGCCTTTCAGCACACTGTGTTGACTTCAATTGGGGCTTTAAATGCTCGGCCCCCTCCATGGGATTAGTGAGGAGCATGTGTCAGAAGGGGTCAGGAGTGGTTATGTCATGAGTACACGTGATGCTGCCTTAAGCCCTGCCACCGCATGACAGGGAACAATTTCCATGCCGCCCTCCTTCCCTAGGTGAAACAATGGGGCAGCATGAGGAATCCCCCCTTTCATGCTGCGGGGAACCTCAAGGCAGCAGTGGGGAGGGGGGTTGCACAGAGGGGTCTGCTTAGGACAGCAGATACCCTAGGCCAGGTCCTGAGAGTACAGACAGCAGCATTGCACCTGTCACGCAGGGCAGGGACAATGGTATCTTCTGCACCAGGCAGAAGCCACTGTCATTCACACCCCTGCACGCTGCTAACATGGCTGCATGGTGGCAATGGTGGTGGCACAAATCTTTTGTGACCGCTGCGGAATGTACGTGTGCCACCGCTGTCACAGTAGCGTAACACCGGACATCGTGGATGTATACCCTAGCCAGCTGCCTAGTCTGTCCAGCAGACTGATCAGTCCCTCTGAATCACATGGCACCCCCTTTGATACTTTGGCACCAACACATAGTGCCCTTTATTGCAAGGGCACCATGCTATGACTGGCAATGGACAACTACTATTACCACTTTCAGGGCTCCAGTCTGGGAGGTACACACTGCATACATGTGATGGGCTCCCTGTGTGGTGTTACATGAACGAAAAAGGCTCTCTCCCCCTCCAAAACGAGCCCTTAATGAAAGCTGGCTTTGAACTGGCATTAAGGTTCCCTGCAGATGTGCCTTTAATACCCACTATTCGGATCTGGCGTTAGTATGCACTCGTTGACTCTGCCCACTCTCCACCCACTCCGTGCCCTGTCTCTGCCCATTCCCCTTAGCAGACAGCAGTGCTTTTGCACCTGTTACGGCAGCATTAGCACCACTTTCCACCATATATATTACAGTAAGATTTCATTTATCATTTTATAGTCAGGTGCATGTCGCTCTTTATATTTTTTAATTCATGCGGTCTCCTAATATTGATATTGATTTTGATTCTGATTCATGTCCAGTCCTGTTCCACCTTAAGTGTTTTTGGTGCCCAAATGGCAATTTAACTAGTTCAGAGGTCGGCCAGGAGGTTTGTTTGGCACTAGCTTGGAAGGTATGAGGTTCTCTGATGTAGCTTCAGGCAAGTTCTTTTCCTTGGTACATTTAACTGCTTCGCTAAAATGAAAACTTGGTATCTGATACTAATGGATTGGTTTTAATGATCAGTTTAAAGATGATATCGCAAATGTAGAGTTTCAACGAGCCTGTTTCTTTTTGAGTTTTGTATACATATGGGTTTATGTGTTCCCATTCTTTAACAATACCTTTAACAACACCGCAACTAATGTATTTTCAAATTGATTATGGGGTGACTGGCGGTATGGATATCACCCCTTGCTCCTCACTTTGTAAGTCCATGTTAGAAAATCAGTCAGACTGACTCATCACAAATGTGCCACTTCTGACATTAATATATATACATTAAAAACCTTATAAAGGAAAAATGATATTTTAAGTATTTTTTGTGGCTAATTTCACTCAGTTGTTTGGATAACCAAAAGGGTCTTATAAGCCAGCGTACACTCCTTTCTCATGTATGTTACATTTTCATTTCTTCTAGCTTGTAATTTTTTTAGAAAACATTTTTAAAAAATGTACTTTTATCTGATGTCAACCCTCCAGTGTGGTAAATAGACAACACATATATAAATATACATCTTTTCAATCCATCAAATGTTTCATTATTTGCAATTGGTTTTTACATAATATGTACGATTTTAGCTCTGGTCCAGTTTTAAAGTAATAATGTTTTTTTAAGCTTTTATAACTTTTAATGTTTTTATTTATGTCCTCCCATATGCCTTCTTGGCTAATTACACAGGTACACTAAAAAAAGTTTTTTTTAAACTGCCTCTAATGTTTCGATTGATTTTTACGTTTTTTGGTGCGCTGAATCCAAATCTGGTAACCAATTTGCTCCATCACGTACAGATTTTTTGCTACATTGGGTTAGCAGTTTGAGGTGAACGTTTCAGATTGAGTGCGATCGAGATAAAAGTTTCTTGGATGAATTCTTTATATACTAATGTTTAGTAGTTATTCAAATAAGAATAAAGAAAATTGTAACAAGGCAGCACATAAGAATAGAGTAATGTCAACAAAACACACTGTGATGGTAGCAAAATTGTCTGCACTTAAAACAGCCACATACCATGTGCACAAACATTGAGCATATAAGAGCGAGGTTAGACACAAAGAAAAGCAAAGAAATGTGCAAAAAATGTTGTACAGGTATGTATGTAAGAATAGAAAACGCAAACCGCACCATTGCAATACATGAAGACAAACACCCGATGGTGTGAAAATAAAATTCTAATAAATGAGATCCGACACTGTAGTAATAACTAGAAATTTTTAATTTCAAAGTAAATTAAAAACACAATATTTGTCAACACCGTTTAAATTTTAAAGTCATTCTTGGGTCAATCAATCTCCTGGTGGGGCCCGTTTCTTCTCCCCCGAATGCTTCTCTTGGTGCGCTGCTTGGCGTATTTTTCATCTCTGGGGTTTCCCGCAGCAGCAACCAGCAGAAATCAGCCATCATAGTGGTGTTCCATCTTCCTTGGTACCTTCTCTCTGCGTCCTTGATGTCCTGGTGAAACCTTTCACCTTGTTCTTCACTGTACGCCCCCATGTTTTCGGGAAAGTAGTTCACATGGGAGTGCAAGAAATGGACTTTCAGGCTCATGTTTACAGCCTTGTTCTTGAAGGCATGAGCATCCTGGCAACAATATCCTTATAGTTCTCATCCCGCCTGTTCCCCAAGAATTTGAGAACAACATCCTTGAAGGAATCCCAGGCTTCTTTTTCCTTCTCAGACATCGTTTCAGCGAATGCTCCATCTGAAATGAGTTCCTCCTATTCAGGGCCAACACCCACTCCTTCCTTTAGCTTTGCTTCAGACAGTCGGGGGAACTTTGAGCAAAGGTACCGAAAGCACTCACCATCTTTTGGAAGGGACTTGATGAATTGCTTAATGAGACCCAACTTAATGTGAGAGGTGGTAATAGAATTTTATCATGAGGTACCAAGCTATCATGAAGAACATTTTTCTCACTGGGTCTCAAATACTCCCGAAATGGCCAGTCTTTTTTTCCCCCAGTGTAGGTCGCAGGCCCGGCTACCCCACAAGCAAAGGAAGCAGGATATTTGGTGAAACCGTATTGCTGCCCTAATAGCATGGATAGAATTTTAAAGTCTCCACAAATCATCCACTTATTGCTCATCATAACGAATCTTCTGAAGAATCAGGGCGAAATTCTCGTATTTTTCTTGGAGAATAACAGAGTGAGCAATAGGAACTGAAGCGAATGTGTTGCCATTATGAAGAAGAACACCTTTTATGCTGTCTTTTGACGAATCAATGAACAGCCGCCATTCAGCAGGATCATACTTGAGTTTAAACTTTTCCATCACTCCGTATATATCGTTGCAAAATACCAAATCTTCCTCTTTGTGAAATACTTCAAAAATTGTGTCTCGCGGTTGCGGTACCAATAAAAAGTTGTTCCTGTGACAATAGATTTTCTGTTTAAGCCGAGAACCTAGCAGTTGGGCAGGATCTTTTGGGAGTCCTAAATCCCGGACTAAATCATTCAATTCAGTTTGAGAGAAAAGTTCAGGTTTCGGATCTGGTTCAGTTCAAATCGGAAGTACTGGACTCATCGGGAAAAGCCATTGATGAGTCTCATCTCATGATCAGAACCGTCCACACAAATATGATCCAAAGATTTTGGTGGTTCAGGCACAGGTACTTCGTTGCTATGAGGCATAGGCCTAATTGCTGAGGGAAGGTTGGGGTAACTTATTACGTTCTTATTTTTAAGTTGTATCCCTTCACAATGCAAGAGCAAAAAATAGCAGTCACTGCTGTGGTCTCTTTGTTCACGCCACATCATAGGTATTCCGAAACGAAATGCTGGTTTTTTACTTGTCATCCATAAGCGTAGATCTTCCTCACATGTCTTGCACACTTTGTGAGGAGCCCACGGTTTGTCTTGATCGCCTAACTTCAAAACGAAATAGGCGAAATATACTTTTTTTAATAAATGCAGAAATGTTCCTCTGCCGCTTTTTCACGGTATATTCCCCACAAATAAAACAAAAACTGTCCGGAGAGTTGACGCAACCTCTGGCTCTGTGAGCCATCACAAATACACAGCACTGCAAACTACAACTGTAGTGAACCACTTCGGAATAAAGCTGGATTACGACTGAGCAAACAAAAAGGTAATAATGAACTTGCAAGAAACTGAAATTTGACAGGAACGTTCATGTCGCAACCACCATGTTTGAGCGAGATGCGAACGAGGCGAGGCGAGCAGGAAAGAACATGCGCCAGCGCGAGTACTGGATTTAGCCCCCCAGCCTCCCAATTGTCCTGTTAATGTATTAAAATGAATACAAAACACTCTAAAATATCATGAGGGAGTGTGTCTAGTTAGTTAACCATTACAACCTCTATTTTGGGCCAAGAAAATAAACTGCAGCGGCTAAAAAGAAATTATGTGAACATTCCTTATATGGGTAAGAAATCTAATTTTGCAAGAAAACGTGACGTGATGGAACATTTTGGCTATTTTTCCTGGATTCAGCACCCCAAAATCTATAGGAATCAGTTGCAAAACTGGAGGCAGTTTTTTGGTAGTGTACCTGTGTTATTTTATTTACTAGTCTGTTTTGACTAAAGCATCTACTCTTGGTTTTTTTTAAATTGTTTCAATGAATGGTTATTTTTTCCATAGTGCCAATTGTGAAACATGGCTATGTTGGTGACTGTTTGAATAAAGGACCGTTATTACTTTCTCGCCTCCTGCATTTGTAGTTCTGTTTTTGGCAAGAGAGTACATGTTGTTTCCTGTGTTCCTTTAATATTATTTCAGAAGTGTTTGAAAGAGGTATTGTCCAACTCTGATGTGGAAAGTTTAAAAATTTCTAGTATATATTATTTACCTAGAGGGTCTAGATCTGGATTGCTGGCATGAGGGAGGATAGATCAGATTGTTTCCCCTGATAGTTTGGACTTATCGACTTTCTTGGAGTCCTCTCAAGATATAATTCCAACATGTGCTACAGTACTTGTTTCTTTTTTTCTCTGAGATGGATAAAAATAAGGTGCTAAAATTGTATTTTTGGAAGAAAGATGCATTATTTTGTGGACAAAAAAAACAGTATTTTTCCTGAGGTCTCCAGACCAACTAAGCTGAGACAGAAAGCTCTTTTAGGCCTGAAACCTCGGGTGTTGGCCTTGGGGACAACTTTTTTCATGAAATTTCTTTGTATAGTAAGAGAGCTATTCCACAACCTATACATGTGGACCTTGGGCATGAAAAAATGGAAGCCAAGGCCTATTTAGACCCAATTCCACAACCATGGGTCTAGATGCACTCGTGATGGTGGACGTGCGCTCACTAGATGCTGCAAAGCTGGAAATAGCCAATCCTGCCTGTCTCCACGTGACGGTGCTTCCAATGATAGGACGTGCACCCCCAGTCTTCTGTACCCATGGTTATAGATGTGAACTTGTAAACCACAAATGGCAGCGAATGGATCAGCAGATCCGCTGCACTGTAGCCCAAATATACCCATCTGTTGCATAGCCTAAAGACACACTACTCTCTAGCTACATATCTCAGTGGCGGTATGTAGTCAGCTCCATTCCCATCCCTCACCACTGCACTCTGTTCTGTTGGAATGGTTCCCATGAGCCTGCAGACTGCAAGCACGCCACCTCTCTACATAGGTGCCACAGCCAACCATCACTATGGGACGCATGGAGAATTAGAGCAAAAATGTTCTAAGTCCTGCCCTTATATCATGTTCTGGCATGAATAACCTGTAGTCCGCCGGTGAACTGAGGAACAAACATAGGTCATTCATGAATATGCTGTGCACATCCCGGCGTCTGGCCACCCCTCTGTTCTGCCCCCACTCCACCCCATCCCACCCACATACAGCGATCCCTGCACAACTGCCGTGTACATGCAGGGCCATGATTGGTGCTGCATACGCTCATAGCCATTATCGCCAGGAACAGGTCTCATCCGTACATACATCAGTCTTATTTGTGGTCTTAGTGTTTAATTACATTTCAAGAGAAAATTATATCGTACATTTTTTGATTCTGCTCAGTTGAAGACTTTCTTAAAGTCCATAGTTCTTAATCTGATATTCAGACTGGATATGTAAAACGGTAATTAATTAATTTTGGATTGATAGCTCCTTAGGATTTAGATTTTGTATTGACTGTGTTCTCCTTAGTGATGTGTGCTAAATGACTATTCTCTGTTTTATACAATATAATTTGCTTCCTTTCTTTACTTATTGTAGTCATAGTCCTATTTTTTTTTCAATGGTAATAACTGAAATGCTTAAATAAATAAATAAAATTAAAAACAAAACAATAAATCATTACTGCTAATGATTTTCAAAACTCTATTGGAGATTTTTCAGGAAATAATTTTGATTTTTGTAATATGTTTTACCCTCACTTGGTTTGCAGCTTGTCGTGCTGTGAGGGCTTGTGTCCATCAGTGATGCTGAGAGCTAAACTACCGGTAGAGTCTCCCAAGATGGACAGGTCTCAGCTGAGGTGCCAGACCAAGACAAACCACCCATCTGGGCAGCAGCAGAATGGGATAGTGTTGACGGCGGAGGATCACATTTCTGTGGCAACGGCAACAACACCAAACTTAAACTGCGCTGAAGAAAGACCCGGCAATCTACTTCTGTATCTTGCCATGAAAACCCAATGGATAGTTACAACAAAACAAATTGTGCTATAGTGTTGGAAGATGAGACCCCCAGGTCGGAAGGCACTCAACTAGCTACTGGGGAAGAGCTGAAGACTTTTCAGAGTAAAGCCAGCATTTATGATGTGGTTGGATCAAAGCCCTTGGGACGTCTGACTGCTGAAGTAGCTGCGCAAGAAATGAGAGTCAGAAGCTGTAAAGATGTCTTACACTTTGGTACATGGAACGTACGAACCAAGGGAAGTTGGAGGTGGTCAAGAATGAAATGGAACATGTACAACCTGATCTGTTGGGTGTCAGCGAACTGAAATGGACTGGCATCGGGCACTTTGCATCAGATGATCACATGGTCTACAATGCTGGAAATGAAAGACAAAGAAGAAATGGTGTTGCATTTATAATAAAGAAGAAACTTGCAAGAACTGTAATGAAATACAATGCAGTCAGCAAACGCTTAATCTCTATTCGATAACGAGGAATGCCTATCAACACAACTATAATTCAAGTATATGCCCCAACAACAGCTGCAGAAGAGAATGAAATTGAAGAGTTCTATGAACAAGTACAAGCTGAAATTGACAGAACAAACAGGATATCCTGATAGTCATGGGTGACTGGAATGCAAAAGTTGGCAACAAAGAAGAAGACAAAGTAGTTGGAAAATATGGACTGGGCAACAGAAATGAAGCTGGAGAAAGACTGATAGAATTCTGCAAGACCAACGATCTAGTCATCTCAAACACCTTCTTCCAGCAACACAAGCGACAACTGTACACATGGACTTCACCCAATGGAATGTACAAAAATCAAATTGACTACATCTGTGGAAGTCAACGATGGAAAAGCTCTATAACATCAACAAAGACAAAACCTGGAGTTGACTGTGGTACAGATCATCAACTACTAGTATGCAAACTCAAGCTAAAGTTGAAAAAGAGCAAACCACTCATGAATGCAGCAAAATATGACCTTGAGAATATACCACTGGAATTTAAAGATTGCCTGTAAAATCAATTTGCTGCTTTAGATACAAATGACAGAGCTCTAGAAGAGTTATGGAATGACATCAAGAAGGTTGTGTTGGAAGAAAGCGAGAAGTTTCTACAAAAGGTGAAAAAGAAAAAACGGCCAAAATGGATGACGGAAGAAACTCTGAAAATTACCCAGAAATGCAGAGAAGCTAAAGCCAGAGGAGAAAGAAAGACAATCACAGAACTCAACAGAGATTTCCAATGTGCAGCAAGACAGAACAAGGAAAAGTACTACAATGATGCATGCAAGGAAATAGAAGCAGAAACTATTAGAGGAAGAACGAGATCGGCTTTCCTAAAGCTACGAGAGTTAAAGAAAAAGTTCCAGCCTCGAATTGGAATGTTACAAGATGCTAAAGGTTTTATGTTGAATGATGCTGAGAAGATCAAGAAAAGATGGAAGGAATATACAGAGTTTTTATATGATAAAGATCAAGTGGACCAACAGCTGTTTCAACCTGTACCTTATGATCGGGAACCATTGGTGATGAAAGAAGAAGTTGAAGCAGCATTGAAAGCCTTATCAAAGAACAAAGCACCTGGCATTGATAGCATTCCCATAGAAGTATTACGCAATATGATGCAGCTGTTACCGTACTTACAAGGCTCTGCCAAGAAATATGGAAGACAACATCATGGCCAACTGACTGGAAAAGATCTGTGTTTATACCAATACTAAAGAAAGGTGATCCAACTGACTGTGGAAATTATCGCACAATCGCTCTGATCCCACATGCCAGCAAGATTCTACTGAAGATTATTCAAAAGAGACTACAGCCATACCTGGAACAAGAACTACCTGAAGTGCAAGCTGGGTTCAGGAAAGGGTGAGGAACGAGAGACATCATTGCAGATGTGAGATGGATCCTTGAAAAGACTAAAGAATACCAAAAGGATATCTATTTGTGCTTTATCGACTATAGCAAAACTTTTGACTGTGTATACCATGAGAAACTCTGGGCCACATTAAGAAGCATGGGTATACCAGAACACCTGATCGTACTCTTGCACAATCTGTACATTGATCAAGAAGCAACAGTTCGAACGGAACAAGGAGAAACAGAATGGTTTAAATTTAGCAAAGGTGTAAGACAAGGCTGCATACTTTCCTCCTACCTGTTTAATTTATATACAGAACAAATCATCAGAGAAGCAGGATTGTATGAAGACAACAGAGGTGTGAAGATTGGTGGAAGACTCATCAACAACCTTCGCTATGCCGATGATACCACATTACTGGCTGAAAGTGAAGATGATCTGAAACATTTGCTTCTCACAATCAAAGAACATAGTCTCAAAATGGGCCTGCACCTTAATGTAAAGAAGACAAAGATCATAACAACTGGCATAAATCAACAGGTTCATCGTTGAAGGAGAAGAAATTGAAATCGTGAACAACTTTAACCTACTTGGATCAACTATCAATAAAGAAGCAACAACAAGTCAAGAAATCAGAGGACGCATTGCTCTTGACAGAATGGCTATGAAAGACCTAGATAAGATTCTCAAGAGCAGAGATGTCTCTCTCCATACAAAGATTCAACTTGTTCAAGCCATGGTATTTTCAATAACATCATATGGATGTGAAAGCTGGACAGTGAAAAAGATAGACAGGAAGAAAATTGATGCCTTTGAATTATGGTGCTGGCGGCGAATACTATGTATACCATGGACTGCCCGAAGAACAAACCAGTCGGTACTATAGGAGATCAAACCTAAGCTTTCTTTAGAAGCTCAGATGACAAGACTTCGACTTTCATACTTTGGACACATCATGCGAAGAGAGAGATCATTAGAGAAAGACATCATGCTTGGCAAGATAGAAGGTCAACGCAAAGGAGGAAGGCCAGCAATGAGATGGATTGATACAATAACAGCAGCTACGGGTACCAGTCTGTCAACAATGAGCCGCCTGACTGACGACCGAACACAATTTAGGATAGCTATCCAAAGGGTCACCATGAGTCAACTCCGACTCGACGGCACTTAACAACAACAATATGTTTTATATAAACACAGTTAAAATGTTTAGTGCTTCAAAAACTGTGCATGCAACCTCTTCTTGCAGTGGATGGCCTAGAAGGTGAAATTAGACCTTACCTGCTAATTACCTTTCCTTGAATCCCTCCAGTTCAGTCCAGACGCACAGGTTGTGCTCCCCAACCAGCAGATGGAGACTGAGCATGCTCACCAAATTCAGAATGTCCCCCTTAAAGGTGAAGCCTCCAGGGAGTTAGTCAGTACCACTTAGCAAAGCAGAAATCTAGCCTTATGGATATCTATGGGGCTCATAACACCCCCTATGAACTGAGTCTTCTGATCACCCTGGGGGTTTTTTCCCAGGATACAGAGAGCATTGGTGAGAATTTTTTTTTTTTTTGCTTAGATAGGCCCACCGAAAGGTGTGTGTGCTTCCGACATGCCTAGCTGAACATCTTCCCCCCTATACTCAGCTCCGTGCAATCCCAGCTCCAAACCGAGCAGGCCAACTATAGGGCAGGGTTCGGGACTGGACTGGAGAGATTCAAACAGGTAAGGTCTAATTTCATTTTCCATATCATCCCTCCAATCCAGTCCAGATGCACGGGATGTATCACAGCAGTACCCTACAGGGAGGGGCCCACGAGGCCAGCTTGTAACACTCTCACCCAAACTGAACTGCCTCCCGCACCCTCATGTCCAACTGGTAATGTTTTGCAAAGGGGTGCAGCAACGCCCACATTGCTGCCCGACAAATGTCTTCTGGCAACACCCGGCATGGCTCCACCCACAAGGTTGCCTGCACCCTGGTGGAATGTGCATGAAGTCCCCGCGGAACTGGCTTGCCTTTGAGCCGCTGCAATGGTACTCTGACCCAGCACGCGATGGAGGCCTTCGTTGCTACCTCTCTTCAGTGCAGACCGCCAAACAAGACAAATAGCTGCTCTGAATGTCAGAAGGATTGTGTCCATCGTAAGTAAATGCACAGTGACCTCCGAGTGTCCAGCGATCCTCCCCAGTCTGCTTCCCTGAGCAGAGAACTGGAAGCATCATCTACTGATTAATATGAAATGGTGATATCACTTTAGGCAGAAAGGATGGCACTGTGCATAATAGTACCATCTCCTGCTAAAACACCAAGAATGGCTTGCGGCACGACAGCGCTTATAGCTCCGAAACCCTGCGAGCAGAGGATATCGCTAACAAAAAGACTGCTTTGAGGGTAAGCTCCTTCAGTGAAGCCTCCTTCATAGGCTCAAATGGTGGCTCCAGCAGCACGGAGAAGACTACGTTCAAGTTCCATTGTGGCACCACCGGCCGCAGCAGTGGACTCTCCTGTTTCACCACCCTCAAAAAACATACCACGTCTAGGTGCGCTGCCACCCACATTCCACTAATTCTACCATAGTAGCAAGCTAGGGCTGCCACCTGCACCTTCAGCGAACCCAAGGCTAAGCCCTTTTCCAGTCTGGCCTGCAGAAAGGCTAATATATGCGGCACTGATGCCGATATTGCTCCTGTGCCATTCTGCTTGCACCAGTGTTCAAACACATGCCACACCCAGACTTACGATAAAGAGGTGGACCGCTTCCAAGACTTTAGGAGCATGCTCACCACGGCCGGCGAGTAGCCCCATTCCTCAACCAAACCTTCTCAAGAGCCATGCTGTAAGAGAGAATCGATCCAACTACGGCATCTTTAGTGGACTCTGGGTCAATAGGTTGTTCCTCTGCAGTAATCACCAGGGTGGCTCCACTGCCAACCAGATGATATCAGCATATCATGACCGGCATGGCCAATTCAATATGATCAAAATCATGAGGCCCCAAAGTCTCTCTATGCAATGAAGAACACAGCCTATCTGTGGCCATGGAAGAAAGATGTACAGCAGCTCCTCCTGTGGCCAGGGCATCTAGCCCCTCTCACATATGCTCTCTCTCCTATTGAAGAATCGACTAGGCTTGGCATTGCACAAGGAAGCCATCAGATCCATAAGTGGTTGTCCACACTGGCCAACAAGGCTGCGGAAGCAGACTCCTCCAGGGATCATTCCCCTGGACCCACCCGATTCTGACTCAGGAAGTCTGCACATTGTCCTTCCCCGCCACATGGGCTGCCGGCAATGCGCTCAGTTGATTTTCTGCCCACTTCAGCGCCTCCTTGCCATTTGATGTAAGCCACCACTGTGGCATTGTCCGAAAACACTCAGACCGTCTGGCCCTAAATCAGTGGTAGGAACTGCTGGAGTGCGAGGAAAACTGTCCTCAGCTCCTGCCAGTTTATTGACCATGACAGCTCCCCGACTCTCCAGTGGCCCTGTGTCCACTGAGACAAGCAGTGAGCCCCTTAGCCAGAGAGGCTGGCATCAGTGGTGACTGTTAACCAGGCCAGCGTCTCTAGCAGTACTCCCGCCATCAACGTCAGTATTTATTTTTATTTATTTATTTATTTCTCTTATATACCGCGCTATTTGATATCAGTGCGGTTTACATGGAACATCAAGGTATTTTACGGTGGGGGATTACACCGTAATTGCAAATAACAGGGATTTCAACTTGGATAATCATATTAACTATTTACACATATATTTACAGGGAACATGGGCTATGGAGGGTTAAGTGGCGTCTACTGCCATCATAAGCTTAATCGGACTTCTCGAGGGCAGGGCAGCCTGCGGCCCAGGGGGTCTCACTATGGGAACCACCTTGACAAAAGAAAGTGTTGGAGTGGTCGCATGTGGACCCGCGCTTATGCCACCAGTTCCATTGTTGCTGCCATGGAGCCCTACAGCTGCAAATAGTGCCATGTTGTGGGCCTTGACATGCTGAGGAAGCACCTCACCTACTGTCGCAGTTTCACGGCCCTCTCCAGCAGCAGTGCCACACATCTCCACCAGGTATCAAACTGCGCTCCAAAATAAGTCAACCTCTGTGAGGGGATGAGATGACTCTTCTGAAAGTTGACCACCCAGCCGAGGCTTTCTAACAACTCGAGCACTTGCCTAGTGGCCAATCTGCTCTCCTTGCGAGACTTTGCATGGATCAGCTAGTCGTCGAGGTACAGGTGGACCATAATCCCCTCACTGCGTAATGCTGCTGCCACCACAACCTTGACCTTCGTACAGGTCCATGGAGCAGTTGCCAGACCGAACGCAGCACCCAGAACTGTAAATGATCCATCAATACTGCGAACTGCAGGTAACATTGGTGCTCTGCCTGAATGGGAATGTGCATCTACACCTCCGATAGATCTAGGGCCGTAAGGAACTTGCCCTTGTGCATGGCCACTATGATGAAGCACAGTGTTTCCATGTGAAACCGTGGCACCTGCAGTGCTCTGTTGGCATATTTGAGGTCCAGGACCAGACGAAAGGAGCCTTCCTTCTTTGGGAGATGAAATAGATGGAGTATCGACCAGTAATGTATTGGTCTTCTGGTACTGGCTACACTGCGCATATGTTCACAAGCTTTGACAGGGTCGCCCCAACTGCCCCAGCTTGATTGCTGAGTGGCACGGCGACATCAGAAAGGTGTCAGGGACAGGACGGGCCAGTTCCAGTGCGTACCCATCCCGAATCACCTCCAGGACCCACTGGTCATGCGTGATCTGGACCCAGGCTGAGTAGAAGAACACAAGCCTCTCTCCAATCTCTATCTCGGCCTGAGTCCCCCTGGCCTCATTGGGCTTTATTCACAGCTCCTGTGGCAGGGGAATAATATACTCTGCCTGCACCTTGACTCTGAAAGAAGAAATTCCCCCTTACTGGATATCACCCCCTCTGAAATGGCGCGAAGTGCATCGCCCAAAACCTCTGAAAATCTCGTGCCTGCCCACAAGGGGCTCTCTGTGCCTTAACTGCTTTGGGCTTGTCCTCTGGTAGCCTTCCACCCTTGGATTCACTGAGGTCCTTCACCAACTTCTTGAGAGCCTTTCCGAAGAGCAGTTTGCCTTTAAATGGCACTGGATAGGCGCACCTTGGAGGCCACATCAGCAGCCCAATTGCGCAACCACAAGATGGCACCAAGCCGCCACTGAGGATGCCATACTTTTGGAGGTAATTCTTATTAAATCATACAAAGCATCCACCATGTAAGCCGCTGCCAATTCCAGCAGCTCCACCTCCTGCAAGGCTTCCGAGACCAGCAACAACCTTTCTGCCCAATACAGACATGCTCGCTTCACATATGAATGTCTGCAGCGTCAGGGCATTGGCCTCAAACACCTACTTCAGCAGTGTTTCCAACCATCTATCCTGCAGATCCATGGGGATAGTGGGCCACTGTGACTAGGCAATCCACCTTGGGCACCTTCAGGGCTTTCTTCTCATCTGGAGCTAATGAATAGAGGCGGGAAATTGTTCGGTCCCCTCGTAGCATTGCCTCCAGCAGCTCTCATTCCGAGTCTATCATTTGTTTCATGGCCCTATGTACTGGGAAAAAACCCTTGGGGACTTGGATACCTTGCAACAGCGGATCCTCCAGCAGGTCCTCCTCCGATGAAGCGCCGATGTCATGTTTAATGCTGTCAGTAAGCAGGAAATTAGAGCCGCTAGATCTTCCTTTCTAAACGCCCGCACCATGGAAGGTTCATCCGAGGAGGCAATTTCCCCTTCCTCCACCTCCGGGAGAGGAGCTCCCCCCCCATCCCAGGAGGTGCCTTCCATCGCCTCCTGTGACTCTACTGAGGCTGGGGAATCCAAATCCTCTCTTAACTCCATGCACTCTCTGGGCCGTTTGGCTAGGGGTGCATCCTGCGCTTCAGACAGAGGCAAGCGCTCCCCTGAACTCCCCAAGGCAGACTTGCCCCTTTTGTAGTCTTTCCTGCTCTGTGGCCTTGCTTAAGGCAGAATGCCTGGTGTAGCAGCAGTATAAACTCCAACAAAAACGCTGTCGCCGGCTGCTGCTCCTGCGCTGCACTTTCCTGCTCAGAATGCCTGTACTTGGTCTTCTCTTTCACCAAATACCCTGATGCTTTACTTTGCATGAGAGACCCGTTTCTTGTTGGCCCTGCTGACTCAGAGCTCCTCTTGCCCAGAGATGCACTAGGAAATATGGCCACCTTCTCTGCCTCCCGGACCTCACACGGATGAGTTTGAAGCATCCCCCTGGTCTCACTCACGGACCAGAAGGGTCTGGTCCCTACCACAGGTAAATCACCCATTGCCAATGCCATTTCCACTTGACTGTTCCTCTTCCACGCAGATGCAGCAAAGCCCAGCTGCCACGCATGGCCACTTTCCCGCCTTGACTGGCGCCAGGCAGCAAAGAGCGAGCAAACCTGTTTACCTCTACGAAAACCCCTATCAGCTGCCAAGTAAGCATTCATGACTTAATTCCTCTGAGGCCGGATAACCCTGGCCCCCAGCTCCTTGGATCATAGTGGGAGAGACAACACAGAGAGGGAGGGACCTGGAGCACCCAGGTATGCATCCGCAGTGCGTAGGAGCCTGTCACCGAACCGGATCAGTTTGCGATGCTCACTGATGACAGAGGCAGGCAGGTCAACGCTCAGTTTTCATTGCCTTCTTTTCTTTTCTTTTTTTAAGTTTGTCTCTCACAATCCTGCATGTATCTCTCTGTTGCTGTTTACCACCGGAGGATACCTTCCTTTATATCTCACTTGCTCCCTGTCACAAGGTTGACCCCTCAGCTCCTGCCTTCCTCTTTTTTTTTTAAATTCTACTTGTTTCAAAAGGATGAGCCTTAGTCAATAGTCCAGGCCTTTCGGTGCAATACAAATGCACAGAAGCTCTGCCATCTGCTAGTTGGGGAGCACAATCTGTGTGTTTGGAATGGACTGAAGGAATAATTTATTTATTTATTTATTTATTTAGTTACATTCTCTTATATACCGCGCTATTCTGCATCAGTGCGGTTTACATTGAACAAACTGAAATTACATTGAACAGGGCATTATAACTTGGAGATAACTATTTTACAGGGAACATGGGGTATGGAGGGTTAAGTGGCTTGCCCAAGACCACAAGGAGCACCTGTGGGACTAGAAACCCCAGTCCTTCCGGCCCAAGGTTGCTGTCCTCTAGTGGGATTTGAACCCCCGACCTTCCGGCCTGAAGTACCTTGCCCCAACCACTAGGCTACTCCTCCACTCCATGGAATATGGAAGCACATATTTTACACCTGGACTCTTCATAAGCCTCCTAAAGGTAAACGGAAAAAAAGGTTACTCTTATACCAGTTATAGTTATGAAACTGAGGCACAGGAAAACAAAAGGATTTGGCCAAAATAACACATGATGTGACCGCATCTTGAATATTGTGTGACATCAACCATATCTTAAAAAGGATATAGCAGAGCTGACAAAGGTACAGAGAAGAGTAACCAACCCCTATGAGGAAAGGCTAAAAGGTTAGGGCTCTTCAACTTGGAAAACAGACAGCCGACAGGAGATACGATACTGAATGGAGTGGAATGGATAAATGTAGTTTGGTTGTTTACTCCTTCAAAAAGTAGAAAGACTAGAGGGTATGCAATGAAGTTACAGTGTGGCACATTAAAGACTAATCGGACAAACTATTTTTTCACTCAGCACATAATCAAACTCTGGAATTCATTACCAGAGGAAGTAGTAAATGTTGTTAGTATAGCTGGGTTCAAAATAGATTTGGATGAATTCCTGGAGGAAAAGTCCATAAACCATTATTGAAGAGGACTGGAAATCCACTGCTTACCTCAGGGACAAGCAGCATGGAATGTATATACCTTTGGGAACCCGACAGGTACTTGAGATCTGGAATGGCCATTAATAGAAACAAGATACTGGGCTTGATAGACCCTGGTCTGACTCAGTATGGCATATCTTATGTTCGTATGTTAAGAACAGAAAAGGAGCATATTTACTAGACCTTCTTCCAAACTGCAACTTAATGCTCTTATCATTAGATTACATGTTTTCTCTGTTGTTGGAAACTTGAATGTAATAGGTGGTTGAAGATGAAAATGCTGGAGTCTCTAGCAAAACAGAATAAAGATTGTGAAAGTGTTGAAGGTTCCATCAAAATCTAGATCTGCAAAGAATGTGCTCCTCTCCTTGAGCCAAGTTTCTCAGCCCTGCTGTAGCCAATCTTATGCAGCAAAATAGTGATAGCCCTTCTGAATTATCATGGGGCCAAAAGTGATGCCTAAAAGTTAGCGCCTACTCCAAACCTATGTAATATAATTGCTCATACTGGCATAAATCTCAGTAGGAGATTGTTTCACAACCTAATTACCCTGGACAGAGAATAGCATCATTTTCTTTCTGATCTCTGTTTGCATTGTTTATACTAGACATTCAGAGACTTAGATGCGTGTTTACTAAAGGTTAACACGCATTAAGTGCCGCTGTGCCAATAGAAATAAAAGGACTCTGGGTACTTAATTTAATTAACAATTGTTAAATCCTTTAGTAAACATGCCTCTTAATCTTTAAGCAATTTAAGCAGCCGCGATAACAGATCCTGGTCAGGCTTATTCCACTAAATGGCATACCACCTGTACATCTACCTTTGTTTATGTTTTGCGTTGCCCTTGCGATCTGTTGTTTATTGGACATACCAGCCATCCAGTTAAGCTACGTTTGGCTGAGCATGCTTCATGCATCTGGCCAGTTGTGCGATCAGCTTCAGTGGTGGAACATTGCCTGTCTATGAATCATGATTTTGCTAGTTTTCATCGGAGGTCTGGTGGTTTGAATCTGGAGAATGATTGACCAAGTCTGATCTAATAGTAATCAATGGGGTGATGGCTTCCCCTTTTCTGTGGGAAATTCTCTCAAATTCAAAGAACATAATCCACATCCAGCTTTCTAAAATGACTACTGGGGAATTATTATAATTTTTGTTGGACTCCTTCAGTTTCCAAACACACTATAAAGTGTGCCAGGAAAATTCAGAGTCCCTTTTATTCTGCAAATCCTAAAAAGGAAATACCCTCATTATCTTAAAAATTCAAATAGCTGAAATTTCAAACTAAGATTAATTTCATATTTCACATGTAGATGTCCCACAACAAATTATAACTCAACAAAGTACTATGTTTTGTGTGGCATTATTTATTTTGTCGCTTTTGCTTTAGGGCCATCTCCAGCTTCTTTTTAACACCGTCTCCAGTCAAATTCAGGCATACCTTAGCTCTGACAACAGGAATCCAACAAAAATTATAATGATTCCCTAATGGTCATTGTAGAAAGTTGAATATTAGGAAAGTTTGGCATAATGCTGGAAGAGGAGACTTCCAGGTCAGAAGGTACTCATCTGGCTGCTTGCAATGAGCTGAAGGCTTTTCAGAGTAAAGACAGCATTAATGATGTGGTTGGATCAAAACCCTTGCTGACTGCTGATACAGCAGCACATGAAACGAGAGTCAGAAGCTGCAAAGATAACTTACATATCTGACCAGTACGGCATTTCTTATATTCTTCTGACATGGAATGTAAGAAGCATAAATCATGGGAAGTTGGAGGTAGTCAAGAATGGAATGGAACATATACAACTCAATCTGTTGGGCGTCAGTGAACTGAAATGGACTGGCATCGGGTACTTTACATCTGATAATCACATGGTATACTATGCTGGAAATAAAAGACAAAGAAGAAATGGTGTTGCATTTATAATTAAGAAGAAACTTGCAAGAACTGTAATGAAATACAACGCAATCACTGAACACTTAATTTCTATTTGTCTACGAGGAATGTCCATCAACACAACTATTATTCAGGTATATGCCCCAACAACAGCTGGAGAAGAGAAACAAGTTGATGAGCTCTATGAACAAGTACAAGCTGAAATTGACAGAACATGCAAACAGGATATCCTGATAGTCATGGGTGACTGGAATGCAAAATTTGGCAACAAAGAAGAAGGCAAAGTGGTTTTGAAAATATGGACTTGACAACAAAAATGAAGCTGCAGAAAGACTGAGAGAATTCTGCAAGACCAACAATCTATTCATCTCAAACACCTTCTTCCAGCAAAACAAGTAGCAATTCACCCAATGGATTGTACAAAACTCAAATTGATTACATCTGTAGAAGTCAACAATAGAAAAGCTCAATAATATCAACAAAGACAAAACCTTGAACTGACTGTGGTACAGATCACCAACTACTAGTATGCAAACTCAAGCTAAAGCTGAAAAAGGGCAAGCCCATCATGAGTATAGCAAAATGTGATCTTCAGAATATACCTCTGGAATTTAGAGACTGCCTGTGAAATCAATTTACTATATTGGATACAAATGACAGAGCAACAGAAGAGTTATGGCATGACATCAAGAAAGTTGTGCTCAAAGAAAGTGAGAAGTCTCTACAAAAGGTAAAAAAGCAAAAACAGCCAAAATTGATGACTGAGGAAACTCTGAAAATTGCCCAGAAACACAGAGAAGCTAAAGCCAAAGGAGAGAGAAAGGCAATCACAGAACTCAACAGAGATTTCCAATGTGCAGCAAGACAAGACAAGGAGAGGTATTACAATGATGCATGCAAGGAAATAGAATCAGAAACTATTTGAGGAAAAACAAGATTGGCTTTCCTAAAGCTACAAGAGTTAAAGAAAAATTCCAGCCTCAAATTGGAATGCCACAAGATGCTCAAGAATCCATGTGTGATGATCCTGAGAAGACCAAGAAAAGGTGAAAAGAATATACAGTCATCATATCATAAAGATCAAGTGGACCAATAGCCGTTTCAACCTGTACCTTATGATAGGAACAATTGGTGATGAAAAAAGTCGAAGCAGCATTGAAAGCATTATCAAGGAACAAAGCACCGGGCATTGATGGCATTCCCATTGAAGTATTACAGCAATTAGGTGTGGCTGTTACCATACTTACAAAACCCTGCCAGGAAAATTGGAAGACGACATCATGGCCATCTGATTGGAAAAGATCTGTGTTTATACCAATACTGAAGAAAGGTGATCTGACTGACTGTGGAAATTATTTATTTATTTATTTAGACAGATTTGTATACCACCTTATCCTTCAATCAAAGTGGTCACATTACATCACAATTGGTGGGTTCCATTTAACATGGGGGTATTTAACAACATTTAGCATGTGGGTACTTAACACCATTTAGACAGTACAACATGTGGGTACTTGACAACATTTAGACGTATAGGCAGTGCAATTATAGGGGATATTTAAGTGCGTTGTATAGTGGACTCAATCACACAATCACTCTGATCCCACATGCCAACAAGATTCTACTCAAGATCATTCAGCAATGACTCTTGGATCTACCTCTCTACACCTGAAATCTCTCCAGCAATCCAGGCCTGGATCTCCTCCTGCCTATCTGACATTGCTGCCTGGGTCTCACTGTCATTTGAAATTGAACATGGATAAAACTGAATTTCGTATTTTTCCTCCTAAACCCAGTTCCCCACTTCCTCCTTTCTCAGTCTCTGTGGATAACACTTTACTACTCCCTCTTTCCTCGGCTAACAACCTTGGGGTCGTATTTGACTCCTCCCTCTCCTTCTCCACACAATTCCAATTGATAGCTAAAACCTGTCGTTTCTTTCCCCATAACGTCAGCAACATTTGCCCCTTCCTTTCTAACTATTAAGACACTTTTCCACTCTTTAGTCACTTCCCATCTAGACTAACATCCTCCTTGCTGGTCTCCCTCTGAATCATCTCTCTCCCCTTCAAAACTCTGCTGCATGGCTAATCTTCCATCAGCCTCGATATGCTCATATAACCCCTCTTCTTAACTCGCTTCATTGGCTCCCTATCCATTTCCATATCCAGTTCAAACTTCTCCTACTGACTTATAAGTGCACTCTTTCTGCTGCTCCTCAATACCTTTTCTCTCTTATATCTCCCTATTCCCCTCCTTGGGAACTCTGCTCTTCTGGCGGATCGATTCTGTCTGTGCCCTTCTCTTCCACTGCCAACTATGATCCTTTCACCTTACTACATAAGAACATAAGATATGCCATACTGGGTCAGACCAAGGTCCATCAAGCCCAGTATCCTGTTTCCAACAGTGGCCAATCTAGGTCATACGTACCTAGCAGTTACTGCTACCTAGTACTTACTGCTCCTTATGCATGGAACAAACTATCTGAGTCTGTACATCAGTCTTCATCTCTGCCCTTTTCAAATCCAGGCTGAAAACTCATCTCTTCGAGGCTGCTTTTGGATCCTGATCCGTTTAGTCTATGTATTTCCTTTCCATACCACTAGATATATTCTTGGCCTCAGCTGCTTAACTAGATTGTAAGGTCTGATGAGCAGGGACCATCATTTACATGTGCCTGTACAGCGCTGCATCCACCTTGTTGTGCTATACATATGATCAGTAGTAGTAGTAGTAGTAGTAGTAGTAGAATGAAACCATACCTGGAACGAGAGCTGCCCTGAAGCAGGGTTCAGGAAAGGGTGAGGAATGAGAGACATCATCACGGCTGTGAGATAGATCCTTGAAAAGCCCCCAGGTAAGTGAAATATTAAATTCCTTTATGGAAATGGGTAAAAGGAACAACATATAGAAAGCAGTGTGTATAAATGCCCGTAGCATGGGAAATAAGATCCCAGATGTTGAAGCATTAATGGGAAAGGCTGGGAAAGGCTGACTTGGATTTAGTGGCAGTTACAGAAACATGGTTCACAGAAAACCATAACTGGGATGTAACTATACCAGGCTATACTTTATTCAGAAAGGACAGGGTAGGAAGAAGGGGAGGAGGAGTGGCACTTTATGTAAAAAATATTATATCATATCTTTGGAACTACAGAGCTTAAAAGGGAGAGAGAAGGAACTGTGGGTTAAACAAGAAAGAGGGGAAGAGAAATCTATTTGCATTGGTGTGATATACAGACCTCCTTCACAGGAGGAAGAGGTGGACGGAAAGTTAATTGAAGACATTCGCAGCATTGCTAGGAAAGGGGAAGTGCTACTGATAGGGGATTTCAATATGCCAGATTTTGACTAGCACATTCCTGCTGCAGTATCATTTAGAAGTAAGGAGATCCTAGACTCTCTACAGGGAGAACTATTCAGGCAACTGGTAACAGAACCCACACATGAAGGGACCATACTAGACTTGGTGCTTACAAATGGTGAAAGTGTTTCTGATGTTATAGTGGGAGATCATTTTGCATCCAGTGATCACCAGATGGTGTGATTCAATATTAGGACTAGGGCTGTTAAAATCCATTCAAAAGCGAATGTCTTAGACTTTAGGAAAACTAACTTTGCCAAGATGTGCCAATACTTCAAAGAGTCATTAGCGGGATGGGAACAGCTGGGCGATATAGAAAAACAGTGGGCAAAACTGAAAGGGGATATTTTAAGGGCAACCAACCTTTTTGTTAAAATGGTAATTAAAGGTAAAAGGAAAAGGAGATCACTATGGTTTTCAAAAGAAGTAGCTGGAAAGGTGAAGAAAAAGAGGGAAGCCTTCATGAAATTCAAGAGATCATGGAGAGAGGAAGACAGGAATCCATATTTGGAAAATCTTAGAGAAGGCAGCAAAGTAGTCAGGAAAGCAAAGATTCAAAAAGAGGAGGAAATAGCCAATGGGGGGATAAGACATTTTTCAGATATGTTAGTGAGAAGAGGAAGGGCAAAAGTGGTATTGTCAGACTCAAGGGTGAAGGGGAAGAATATGCAGAAGCTGACGATAAAGCAGAAATGCTTAACAAATATTTCTGTTCTGTGTTCACAGATGAAGAACCAGGAGCAGGACCTCAGAAAACACCCACAAACAGGAACAGAAGCGAGGGGCATCTTGAACAATTTTCAGAAGACTGTTCATGAGAAACAAGCTAAATTTAAAGTAGACAAAGTGATGGGACCGGATGGGATACACCCTAGAATACTGAGGGAACTTGGGGACATTCTAGCAGCTCCACTGACTGACCTTTTCAATGCCTCGTTAGAGTTGGGAGTGGTGCCAAAGGACTAGAGAGAGGCACATGTTGTCCCGTTACACAAAAGTGGAAGTAAGGATGTGGTTGAAAACTACAGGCCAATTAGTTTAACTTCGGTGGTGAGTAAATTATTGGAAACGCTGCTGAAAGAGAAAATAGTGAGGTTTCTGGAGTCCAGCAGATTACAGGATCAGAGGCAGCATGGATTCACCAGAGGCAGGTCTTGTCAGACAAATCGTATTGATTTCTTTAACTGGGTGACCAGGGAGTTGGACCGAGGGAGAGCCCTAGATGTGGTGTATTTAGATTTCAGTAAAGCCTTTGACACCGTGACTCACAGGTGACTTATAAACAAACTGAGGACCCTAGGGATGAACCCTAAAGTTGCTGTTTGGGTTAGAAATTGGTTGAGTGGAAGGCGACAAAGGGTACAGGTAAATGGAGCTCACTCTGAGGAGAATGAGGTTACCAGTGGTGTGCCTCAGAGATCTGTCCTTGGTCCAATTCTTTTTAACATCTTTGTTAGTGATATAGTGGAAGGGCTGTTGGGTAAGGTTTGCCTCTTTGCAGATGATACCAAAATCTGCAATAGAGTAGACACCCAGGAAGGTGTAGATAACATGAGGAGGGATCTAGCTAAGCTTGAAGAATGGTTTAGAATTTGGAAGCTGAGTTTTAATGTCAAAAAATGCAAGGTCATGCATTTGAGCTGCAGCAATCCATGGGAGCAATATAGGACAGGGGGTGAAGTACTTTTGTCCACTAAAGAGTGGGACCTAGGTCTGATTGTGCCTGATGATCTTAAAGTAGCTAAACAGGTAGAAAAGGTGATGGAAAAAGCTAGAAGGATGCTTGGGTGCACAGGGAGAGGAATGGCCAGCAGAAGAAAGGAGGTGATAGTGTCTCTGTATAAGTCTTTGGTGCGACCTCATTTGGAGTATTGTATGCAATTCTGGAGACCAAAAAAAGGATATAAACAGGCTGGAGTCAGTACAGAGGGTGGCTACTAAAATGGTTAGTGGTCTTCATTATAAAGCATATGAGGACAGACTTACAGATCTTAATACGAACACCTTAGAGGAAAGGAAGGATAGAGGTATATGACTGAGACGTTTAAATACCTCCATGGCATAAATGCACAGGAGGAGAGCCTTTTGATTGAAAGCAAACTCTGCTATGAGGGGAAAGCACAGTTACTTACCTGTAACAGGTGATCTCTGGGAACAGCAGGAATTAGTCTTCACATATGGGTACGTCGGTACTGACGGAGCCTGCACGGGAATGCTCCCCAGCATCCAATCAGAAAGCTTTTGGGAGCATCCCTCGCGCCTGCGCGCTGACTTCCCGCCTTTCCCACTGCCTCTCCTCAGTTGAGTTTCATAGCTGAGACAGAAGGAGAGAAAGAGGAAAGGAGATAGATAGATACAACTCCTAGGGGAGGTGGGTGGGTTGGGAAGACTAATTCCTGCTGTTCCCAGAGATCACCTGTTACAGGTAAGTAACTGTGCTATCTCCAGGAACAAGCAGGAATGAGTCTTCACATATGGGGACTTCCTAGCTGTGGGTGCCAGGGGAGATCCCATAAAATGCGTATCCCTGGAACAGGACGGCATTTCCCAAACTTGGATCCCCGGCATCCCCTGAGGGATGGGGGGTAGGAGTTGAATAGAGAAGAGTTGTAGAGGAGCAGCGAATCTAAAGACTACAGAGAAAAAGAGTCTTTAGAATGTATGTCAAGTATCATTAAAATATTTAATGAACTAGTACAATATAGAGCTTACCTACTGGATTGTAGGAAGTAGAACTGTGATGGAGTGTACTGTAGATGCAGTAGCGGAATCCTGAAGGTAACTTCACAGCAGTGAGGATGAAGTTCCAAACCTGGAATGGGCAGGTGACCCAGGTGTCAACTGGGGTAGGAGAGGAACGGCAGGTCTTCAATGGAAAGCTTTATGGGAAAAAGCTGAAAACTCTTTTAGGTACAGAGTTATTAACATTGAGGACTAAAAGAAGAAGACTGACCAATTTGGAGAATTAGCCCAGTCCTGAAGGAAAGAGGGGGTATGGAAAAAAGCCCCTATTCCCAGGGAGAACAGAAGTGTACTCAGAAATACTGAAGATGTACACTGTCTTTCCTAGCTGGTAAGAGATAGGAAGACATTGAAGTTTGATACTTCATAGACAGGGAGATCTATAACAAAAATAGATCAAAAATCACAGCAATAATTGTGTGTATAACCGCTCCCACTTGCTGAGCCGTATGAGAATAGGCAAGCGGACTGTCTGGACCCCTTAAGAAAGGATAGGCTTTATAGCACAGACAGTTAGGGAGATAGCAGGTAATACTTAGCGTCCTATGGACATCTCCCAATGGACACACACATATATATATATATATATGGAGAGACATACATATCTATATATATGTGCATATATGTCTAGATATGTGTGATATATATAGATATAGATATATATAGATGGGTATGACTTATGCCCACACAGACTACAGAAATATGTATGTATACATACATGAATATAAGTCTGAGGATACATGTCTGCAACTGAGCCCCACAAAAACATTCACATGGGGAATGTGATGGGAAAAGATTCATCTAATAATGAGGGGGTAAAAACCACCTGAAGATATATAGAGAATCTATTTCTGCGGTGCAGGAATGTAATTCAGTGGAATAACCAGTATGGTTGCGTGAAAAAACAGAGGATAATAGCAGTCTGGCAAGAGCACGTCAGGAGTACTTTGGGACTCTGACATGTCCAAAGGACAAAAAAACACATAGACTAAGACCCCAGGATGACCCAGCCAAGGGACACAGGGGTATCATGCACAGTAAAAGAGTATGCGTTGTCCAAGTGGAGCAGAAAAGCATAATGCCAAGCTGTAAGGAAAAAAGGGGTAGATTCCTGCAAGATTGGGAACTCCTTGGACATTCACGCCATGGAATGATTATATAAGTTTTTTCTACTATATGGAAAAAAACCCCTCAGAGGCAAAGTTCAATGCTCTGTAGCAAGGGCCCATAGTAGAAAGCTTCTCTGAAGATTGCAGAGAGCATTGTGCAGGAGAATTATAAAATAAAACTGACAGAAGTCAGGTGTGTTGCCACATCCTAGGAAAGGATATGGCTAGAAAAAGATAATCTGCAGAGAGTAGTATTATGCAAGATAGTTGAAAGTAGCTTGCAATGAGTATTAAAGAAATCTCTGGAACTCCTGCATACACAGTAAGTGAACAAAACAGCAGAGGGGATTCTCCTGTATAAAAACAGAGAGAAAACAGACAAAGGGAGTGGAGATATTCCCGTCCCTGTCTGATGAGTTGTTCAGAGCATGCATTGAAGGATAACAAAAAGTCTACACTGGAAAGAAAGAGAAGTGTTTCAGTATGGTACCAACTCAAGCAGGGGAAACCCTGGAAGAGAGGGGGTTGGAAGGCGACTTACCATATGGTAAGACAGCTGAAGGAAAAGATGTCCATGTGGGGACAGAAACTATCATGGGATAGTTGTAACCTCCCTTCGTAGTAGTAAGAAGGGGAGAATTCTGTAACCCATGGACAAAAGTATCCTAACAGCTTAACATACTGAAAAAGAAAAAAACAGTGTAGAGTTTGAAGAATAAACTTCTGCTAAGAAGTTAACTGTAGATTGCAACATACAGGAACCTATGGTTGCTGGTTATGATTAGACTGGCTAGAGTCTGGAGACTTCAGACTAGGATGAGATGTCCCTTGCTTGGGTACATCTGGAGGATGGGCAGGAGAAGGGTGAAACCTTCTTTTCTTAGGGATAGAAGGTTTGGTAGGACATTTCCTACGTCCTGGGGAAAAAGAAGGCTTAGGATGGTTTCCAGAACCAGGGAAGTCAGTGGAGCAATGAGCAACCTGACGTAAAGCCTCTTTATTGAAGAGATTTTCTCCAGTACAAGGAGAATTACCCAGTGTATGCTGTGCCCATCTGCTCAAGTCTGAAGCTTGCAGCCAGGCTGTACGACGTGCTCCAATGGCAATAGCAGAGGATCTGCTAACAGACTCAAAAGAGTCTAGAGAAGCACGAGAAAGAAACCAAGAGATATTCCTGCTATGATTAAGAAGCAAGGAATAGTCAGTGGCCTTAGGCTCTGACAAAAAAGGGGACAAAAGAGATAATTTCTCTGTGACCTCCTGAAGTGTCAGACTCATATAAAAAATATATGAAATAATTTTCGAAGCCAGCATAGAAGTTTGGAAGGTTTGACGTCCAAAGGCATCAAGTGCTTTAGATGCACAACCTGGCAGATAAGAAGAATGCTTCTTCTTGCTTTTTACCTTCCTCATTGCTGATTCCACTACAATGGAATGATGTGGAAGTTGGTTTTTTTGAAACCCCGGAGAGGGAGGCACCTGATACAGAACATTAATGGCTGTAGAAGGCGAAGGAACCTTTAAAGGTGATTCCCACATCCTCAGAAGAAGATCCTGCAAAGAATGATGTAAAGGAAGCATTATAGTTTCCTTTTCTGCAGGATCTTGGTCAAGAGTAGAGCCAGGAATAGGAATGGCAAGAAAGGTTGCCATGTCAAGGAGAAATTTCTGAAAAGAAGGATCTCCAATAGGAACTATTCCTGGGTAAGCTGAGGTTGAAGGAGCAGCTTGAGCACCAGAAGACATACTGGACTGGTGCAGAAAAAGAATCCTGCTAGATGGACAGTGATACTGACAGTTCTGATTCGAGGCAGCTAGTACTGCATCGTCAGTGCCCGGTATCGATTCCAAGCTAGGCATAGAAAGGATCGATGGCACTGATGGAACTGCAGGAATCGACGTCGATACCAATACCGGTATCGGAGACGGTAATGTCATCGAAGCAGTAATCAGGGGCTGCTGAAGCGGTACCGAGGTAGCCAGAGAGCCTTGGTGAATATCCCCGGTACTGCGTAGTCGGAAGCGATATGGATCGGTTCCGAAACACGTCAGTACCAAGTCATCTAGACTGGATATCGATTCTAGACTCGGCATCGAAGGGAGCGAGTCTATCGATGCATGTCTAGAAGGTACCGACGTTGGTGGTGGTATCGGCGATGCCGATACAGGAAAGTCAATCAGAGTCGTATCGATCAGTTCCAAAGGTACCGAGGACGTCCAAAGACGATGCCCGGTGAAGAGAGGAACACTCGACACCGGCGCCGATGTCGGGGTATCGGTACCGCTCGAAGCCGATACCAACCCCGAGCATGGCGAAGATACAGGAAAGTCAATCTGAGTCGTATCGATCAGCCCCGAAGGTAGCGAGGATACCAGATGACGATCCCAGGTGAAGAGTGGAACACTCGACACCGATGCCGATGCCGGGGTATCGGTACTGCTCGAAGCCGGTACCAACCCCGAGCATGGCGGAGATACAGGAAAGCCAATCTGGGTCGTATCGATCGGCCCCGAAGGTACCGAGGACACCAGATGACGATCCCTGGTGAAGAGTGGAACACTCGACACCGGTGCCGGTGCCGGGTTATCGGTACCGCTCGAAGCGGATACCACCCCCGAGCACGGCTCAGGTATGTTCTGTGAGGGGTGAGCCCCAGGAACAACCTGAAACCCCGTAAATGCTTTGGAGCCCGAAGACTCCCGCCGGGGTTTTATTGCCAATGGGGTCTTGAGGGCAAGGCCGGAGCCGTCATCATGCTGGGCATGAGACTTACCCTTCAAGAATTGGCTAGTCTTAACAGACTGTTTGTGGGTTACCTGATCCTGGAGAGAAGAATAAACCGGTGTCCTCACCTCAGGAGGAAAAATGGCATTGAGGGAAACTCGAAAAAGGGAAAGTCTTCTCCCAATAATACAGCCTGTTGGATCAGGGAAAAAAGGGTCAGGACCCAAACAGGTTAGACACCAAGCATTGGAGTCTAAAAAGAAAACTATGTTTCCACAGTGAAGGCACTTCTTAGGGGAAGAAGGCTCCATGTTGGAGAGGCCTGGTAGACCCAAAACGTTAAGACAAAAACTGAGGAGAAAAAATTTCTCTAAATTTAGAAAAGAAAAGAATAAAGCACCGGCGGTACCGGTATCGGCGGGAAAGACAGCCGCGACCACAAGAAAACAAGAAATAAGAATTTTAAAGAAAAAGGTTTCTGCGGTGACAGGAGGACGTCCTGTCGGCTCCGCGGAAAAATGAAAACTGAGGAGAGGCAGTGGGAAAGGCGGGAAGTCAGCGCGCAGGCGCGAGGGATGCTCCCAAAAGCTTTCTGATTGGATGCTGGGGAGCATTCCCGTGCAGGCTCCGTCGGTACCGACGTACCCATATGTGAAGACTCATTCCTGCTTGTTCCTGGAGATATGGGATGAGGATGAAAGGGGATAGATTCAGGAGTGATATGCGGAAATACTTATTTACGGAAAGAGTGGTGGATTGGTGGAATAGTCTCCCAGTGGAGGTGGTAGAGATGAGGACTGTATCTGAATTCAAAGAAGCATGGGACAAACACAGAGGATCTCTAAAGGAAAAAAGGGGAATGTTGTAGTGGTTGATATGGAAGGACAGACTAGATAGGGCATGAGGTCTTTTTCTGTCATCATGTTTCTATGTAAAAGACAAAAGAATACAGAAAGACTATCTATATGTGTTTTATTGACTAAAGCAAGGCTTTCGATAGTGTAAACTATGAGAAACATTGTGCCACATTGAGAAGCATGGGTATAACAGAACATCTGATAGTTCTCTTGCACAACCTTTACAATGATCAAGGAAAAACAGGAAAAACAAGAACAGAATGGTTTAAAATGAGCAAAGGTGCACAACAAGGCAGTATACGTTTCCCCTTCCTGTTTAATTTATATACAGAACAAATCATTAAAGAAGCAGAACTGTATGAAGACAATCGAGGTGCGAAGATTGGTGAAAGACTCAACAATCTTCGCTATGCTGATGATACCACAATACTGGCTGAAATTGAAGACGACCTGAAACATTTGCTTCTCAAGATCAAGGAGCATAGAAGTACATTCCATTGAGTGCATGCAGGCCCCTGTGCGTCCAATTGGAATTGGGACGCACAGAGGCAGATCATATTCTGATTCCGCGGGGGCTAGACGTGCCCTGCAGGATCAGAATCGGGTCTGGGCCTGTATGTGTAGGCCAGAACCTGATTCAGATCAGTCTGCATGTACAGAACCCTGCCCAGCTAACACAGTCAGGCTCCTGACTGAAGCCGCAGTGCCATGGCGTCCCGTTGCCATGGCACCACAGCTCCATTTAGGAGCTGTGATCCCAGGCCACTGACCACAATCTTCTTTCTCTGCAGCCCAACCCCTGATCTGGCCTTCCATGGCTGCGGTCGAGCTGTGGGGAAACCCCTGCACCCCTCACCTCTCTGCTGCTGCCCGGGCCTGTTGTCCCCCGACATCCAGGGGGACTTATTCCACCTTCGAGGTTGAATCTTTATCTTTATTTAATACTTGGTATATCGCTTTACGAAAAGACACCAAAGCGGTTCACAATAGACTAAAATAATTGCCAGAAAAGGAAAAGAACGCCATAGTCAACAGGAAAGAGGAGATAGGAAAGAGAGGAGCAGAAGGAAGAGGGACTAAGTGGAGTAAGAAGGGGGAAAGAACCTCAGCTAGGAGCCTCCCCGTACAAACTCCTTGTTTGTATGGGGAGGCTTTTGCCAGGGACGGAAGGGGGGCAAATAGTGGGGATGGACGTCCCAATGCGACGTCCATCCCCGCTATTCACAGTATAGAATAGACCCCATAGTCTTTAAATGGGCCTGCATCTTAACGTAAAGAAGACAAAGATCCTGACAACTGGCAAAATCAATAAGTTCATTGTTGACGGAGACGAAATTGAAGTAGTTGACAACTTTAACCTGTTTGGATCAATAATCAAGTCAAGAAATCTGACGACGCATTGCTCTTGGCAGAGTAGATATGAAGGACTTAGACAAGATTATCCAGAACAGAGATGTCTCTCTCTATACAAAGATTCAACTTATCCAAGCCATGGGTATTTTCAATAGCATCAAATTGATGCAAAAGTTGGACAGTGAAAAAGACAGACAGGAAGAAAATCAATGACTTTGAATTGTGGTGCTGTCGAAGAATACTGTGTATATCATGGACTACCTGAAGAACAAACCAGTCTATACTAGAGGAGATCAAATCAAAGTTTTCGTTAGAAGCTCAGATGACAAGACTTCAACTTTCATACTTTGGACACAAAGAGAGAGTTTATTAGAGAAAGACATAATATTTGGCAAGGTTGAAGGTTAACGAAAAAAAAAAAAAAAAGGCCAGCAATGAGATGGATCTATACAACAACAGTGGTTATGGATGCTCTCTATTAACAATGAACTGCCTGACTGAAGACTGAACACAGTTTAGGACAACTATCCAGAGGGTCACTCCTTTATTATGTAATGAATAATGGCTACGAGTTTATTATCGTCTCTGCTATAAATTGCTTCTTACTGTGTAACGTATTTCATCAGGTTTACTATGCCGGACTACCTTTTCTCCTTTCTTCAGTTTTAATTTCATATGTTCCTTCCCAATCCCTTTGATCATAACAACAATGTTTTTTGGTTGTACCGCCTCATACTGAAATCAGAGCTGTCGCCGTTCTTCATTTTCAGCTGTTGGCCCTTCTCTATGGAATTCATTACCACTAGATCCTCAATTGGCATCTTTTTTTTGAAAATTTAAAAGGGCTCTTAAGACACTATTTTGTAAAAGCTTTTCCATCTAACTGATTTTGGCAGAAACAACACTGGCTGAGTTTTGTCTTCCCTTCCCATTGTGTTTTTTGTATTTATTGTAGTTCCTTCTATTTGTCTTAGTTTGCTGTGTTCTGGTGTGTGATGTCCCCCTTTTTATTTTTATTGTAAACTGCACAGTGTGCTTTTGATGTGCAGTACATCAAGTAAATAAACTGTAAATAGAATTATCTGTATTGGCACCAGATTGGATTTTTCCAGGCTGATTAAGAAATCTAGGTTTCTAAAGAGATCTATGATCTCCCTGATGGAAAGATCCACCCCTTCTATTGTTGCAGTGGACACAAGCCTGTGGAACTGAGCTGCAGCAGCTGTTAGATATTTTTTAAAAACTCTGGGCACTGACAAAAGGCCAAAAGATTTGACTTTGTACTGGAAATGTTAATTCTGAAATGAAAAGTGGATGGATATGTAGGTGTAAGCATCTTTCAGGTCTAGGGAGGCAAGCAAGCCATTTGTTCTGGTCTGTTTTGAATGTATGCTCCTGTTTTGAATGTACTGTATGCTTTTTTTTATGTACATATTAAAGTCACGCAAATCCAAAATTGGTTGGAGACCTTCTGATTTTCTGTGGATAAGGAAGATTCTGGAGTAAAAGTCCTGACCCTTCTGGGACTGTGAACTTCCTCTAGCTCTGTTGCATTGCAATTTCATCCACCAAAATTGTTAGATATTCCTGTGGGGTGTTGGATAGATGGACTGGAGGGTCCTTGTATTGGAGGGAGGACCTTGACGTTTGTTCTGTAATCCCAGACTATTGAGAGAACCCACCAGTCGGTAGTGATTTCCTGCTGTGCTTCCCTGAAATGAAGAATTCTGTCCTCCATCGAATGGCAGTCAAAAATCAGAACGCAGAGGTAATTACCTATTGTTTACATTTTTGCGGTCACTGCACTGACCATAAGCCTGAGTTGATTTACAATGCACTGGAGGACTGGAATACAATTGGTATCTCCTTCTTGAGCAGAACTGTTGAATTGGTAATGATAGAATCTTCTGAATGAAAGCTGCTGATTTTTCTGGTATCGTGTTGTGAGTTCAGGAGTGGTGCTATCATCTTTAATTTGGGAGATGTTTTCCTTAACTTTGTTTCCAAAGAAGTGGTCTCCCAAGCAGAAGCATCTGCTAATTTGTTGTGTAGGTCCTCTCTGAGGCCTGAGGCTTTAAGCCAAGCTGTTAATCGTGCCGCGATGGCAGCAGTTGCTGAATGGGATGCAATGTTGTAAGCATCATACATAGATCAGATGAGGTGGTACGTGGACTCCTGAAGATTCATGTGCAATTGATCTTGCTAGTTCTCAAGTTGATTCAATAATGCATGATAATAACAGAAAATCTAAGTTGATGTGCCACTATTGTTAAGGTAAATATGGAGCTTTGGTACAGCTTCTTTCCTATTGTGACTAAGATTCTGTGATCCTTGCCCAGAAGTGCAGGAAGCTTAGAAATTTTGTTGTGCTTGAATGCTGCTTCTGATACCATTGATTGGTGAGGCAGCTGGGAGAGATCATGCCCTAGTACCGTCTTATACTTGAGCTCAAGATATCTGGAAATTGGAGAGATGGAAGTTGCGGTTTTCCAGATAGAAAATTGTACATCTCAAAGAACCTAATGGACTGGGATTGTTACGACCGCTTTAGAACACCACAGGGCTGTAAGACTGACTGGAAATCTTTTCTGTTAGGTGGCATTTGAGCTGATTCTAAAAATGCATCTTTGATAGTTTTTGTACAAATTTAGGGTAGAAATAGTCTTCAATCTTTTGCTGAGGAGGGGATTCCTCTAGTGGCTGATGGTGGTGCTCTGATATTGGCAAGCTTATCTCATCTGGATGAAGTTTCCAATCATGGGAATAGGTGAAGTTTTGGGGTATGTGCAAGCATTGTGGAATTCTGGTGTGTGGTAGTGCAGTGGAGACAAATCCTCATGAAACTGGAGGGAAGGTCTTGGAGAATGCTGTGAGAGCTAAGGATGCAATGCCCCTGGGGAATGAATTGGTGCTAAGGGATTCAATGAGGGAACAAGACTTGACACTGTGCCATGGTTTTGGAGCATCAATACAGTATCCCAAATGAATTTTTTAGTAGTTATAGGAGCACAGTATGGGAGCCAGATAATGGCGCTCCAAGCTGATGCCCCTGTGTCCAAGGTGACAGTAGTGGCACAGTTTTACTCAAAGGAGCAGTAGCCTACATTATAGTTTATTCCCCCTTATTAGAAGTGTCCCCCTCCCCTTAAGTCCTTGTGGAGACTCTTTTCTTTGGAGATGTGAAATGTTAGAAGCTTTCCTCTTGGTTTTAATCTTCCGAGTACCTCCTCCATGGTCTGCCTGAAGCAGGGCAGATTTTGGATTAGATCTTTTCTTTTGATTTGCTCTTACTTACAGACACCTCCAGGGAAGCAGTTTCTGCTGCGGATGACTTTCTCTGTGACTAAAGGGAGGTGTGGAGCATCTGGTGGCTGGGTGCTCCTGCTGTCATTGCTGCTGAAGGGAAGGAAGCTGCTCCTGTCTGCATGGTTTTATCTGTGGCTATGGAAGTAACCTCTGCCAGAGTCAGACATGGGCCCTGCAAGAGGTACAGAGTGGAAGAGGCAGTTATAATAGCAGCACCACCGGAAGCTGGCAGTGCTGAGAAACTGAGGAGTCTGATTTTAAAAGTTTGATTTTGGTTTCACTTCTGTTCACTGACAGAGTTTGATTTTTTTTTCTTTATTTTTTTCCCATCTTTTGCTGAGAGAGGCACAGAAGAGGGCTCACAATAGTTTTCCACAGCCAAAAAAAGACAATTCACAGGATTCCATGGGAAGAGTGTGGAACCACTGGTGCAGGCACAGAGAAGACTATCAAAGACTGGGGAAGGCTATGGGCACACTGGCTCCATCCAGGACGTCACCAGAGAGTGTGCCTGCATATGCCCTGCTTATCTATTCAGAATGACACTACTACAGCACATTGAGTTGGGTTATTACTACATTCCCATAAATGTATGTTTAATTTTTTTTTATTTGTCTGAACTGAAATCTTCACTTAGTGTTGCCACCTGGCTCCAGATTTTCCATGACAAGTTGATCCAGGCATGGTTTTACTCCACCACTGACAGGGACTTGTGGTTTGGCTATTCCTACTGTTTTCCTTACAAGAAAGAAAACTACAAGTCCCTGAAAGTAATGGGGTTAATTAAACCAGAACTGAATTAACAGTACCTGCAAAATTTAGAGATAGGTAGCAACCAAATTTCCAATTTCTGAGAGGGTTATTTGCTGTTTTAAAGTTAATGGCTTATGACATGGGCGACTTTGGCCTAGGATTCTGGTGGCATCAATGTTTGCTGGCTGTGAGCTGCAGTGCACATTGCTAAGCTCATACAGTAGTAAAGCAGCAGAGTCCAGGTATCAGACATTTGGGGGTATGTTTACAAAGCAGCGGTAGCAGCCTCCGTGCGATAGTGGGGCTGTGGCTCCGATATCACACAGAGGCTGCTATTGCTGCTTTGTAAACATACTCCTTGGTCTACATTCAGGACTGAGCTAAGGGTGTGTGGGGCCCAAATCACTTTTCCCTATTGCTGCCTTCCTCCAAAGATAGCCTGCAGCCTATATTCTTTTCAAGGCTGAAATCATTATCCTTGTATTAGTATGCACTCTGACCAGAGCCAGGGATGGCCCCTTAGAAGGAAACAGCAGGGCAGAAGATTTCTGCAAGGAAAATCACAAAACAATGAAAGGTAGGTCAGACTGATTGCAAGCCCCAACTTCCATTGAAAAAATGGCTTAAACATTTTACTGTGGACCTGACCTTTACTCACAGTATTCCCCTGCTTGTGTGTAGAGAGGGCATCTCAAGGAGCTACAGATTAATGTCAGCAGGGAAGTAATAACTGACAGCTACATAATGAAGGATGCAGCAGGCAAACACTATAAGAACATAAGAATTGTCATACTGAGTCCAGTATCCTGTTTCTAATGATAGCCAATCCAGATCATAAGTACCCGGATAGGATCCAAAAAAGTAGAAAGATTCCATTCATTCTGCCTAAACAGAATTAAGGTAGATTAAGTGAATGTGTGTATCTCCTTTCTGCACACATCCTAGGGTGAGCTACAGGAGGAATAAGCTAAGGCTAACAGCCAAATCCTATGTCTCCTGTACAAGAGAAGATAGCTAATGAGACTGCAGTAGGAAGTAGCTTGTTTCTTGGAGAAAGGCCAGGATAGGGACAGAAGTTGTTCAGGCTGTTTAGTGGCTACCTGGCAGCAGATTTTCCAATTCCTGGTTTTATTCCACCGCCTGCTTTCTTATTGATTTCCTCAATAAAAACAAGACTACAAATCCCTGCAAGCACAGAGGTCAAAGCAGGATTAGATCAGCACATGAAATTCTGAAACCAGGTATTAACCCTAGCAGTGTTTCTGTGCTAAATAATAATGGAATAGGGATATAAGTGTGTAGCGGATAGTGCTGCAGGTGTGCAGACACATAGCAGGGAAAGCCTAGACAGATAGGTAATAAAAACAGTACTTACTAAGCAGTCATCTGCCAACATACCTGGACATAGGATATATGAGTCGTAGCAGGACCACAGATGACTGGCCACCACATTTATTAGTCATATGTTCACATCACACCACTGAGGGAATGGTAATGCTAGGATTCCTGTGTGTCCCTTCCCTCTGATGAGGTACTGCTATCAGTGGGACATGAATGCACTCAATTGCAACTATGATATTAGGAAAAATAGCTGTATCATATAAGACTCACCTGAGGTCCTGCCATTGATAACACTGATAGAGAAATTTTATCTTGAAAATTTTCTTTCCTTGCATCCTGCTCGACTGCTCCAGATGTATAGGTTATGCTCCCTTGCCAGCAGGTGGAGGCAGACTTCAGCAACTTTCAGTGATGTCATCACTTGGTATATCCACTGGTGCAGCACTGAGAGAAATCAGTTTGACACTTCCCAAGTAGTAAGCAAGACTGAAAAACTCAAAAAATCTCAGAAACTCATACTATTAACCAACAAAACCACTTTGGAACAAATATCTCAAGTTAGTATTTGGCTCTCTTACCACAAGGAAATCTGCATCAGACTTCAGTACTGAATAGGTATGTTATGACAGCCAGACTCCCAAATCTGTAGAAAAGAGTCTTCCAGGGTGGGTCCTGAACTGGTCTAGCAGGATTCAAGGAAAGAAAATATGCAAAGTAAAATTTCTCCTTTCTTATCATCCTGCTAGACCAATCCAGATGTGTGGAATGTACCCAAGCAATCAGGACCTGGGGTAAGAGGAAGATTATGCTCGGGACAGAACTGCACTGCCAAAGGTGTCATCGGTACCAATCTTCATAAGCAATCTGTAGTGCTTCACAAAGGCGCTCAGTGAAGACCAGGTAGTCACTTTGGAGACCCCAAGGTGGAATCCACCCAAGAGGAGACCCGCACCCTAGTGGAGTGAGCTCTAACTTACTCTGAGACATGTCTACGGGTCAGAATGTCCACTGACCTAATGGCTTCTTAATCCCACCCACAATAGCAGACTTGGCTGTTGCTAGTCCTCTCTTTGGCCTGCTGAGGACAAAGGATAAGGGAAGCAGCAGAAGGAATTAGCAATTGCCATATATCTGACCAACACTCTCCACATGTCCCTCAGATGCAGCAACAGATACTTATGAAGATTCCCCTCTGAGAAAGAAGGTAGAATGATAGTCTGATTGAGATGAAAGGAGGGTAGCCCCCTTGGGAGAAAGGAGGCATAGTCTATAAGGAGATAAAAACTATTGAGATGACCAAGGAGAGTCCCTTCAAGAGAAGGTCTGAAGCTTAGACACATGCCGGCAAATGCCATAGCCCCCAAGAAAACCACCTTAACAGCCAAACAAGAATATGGGACTCCTCCACTTCCTGAGGGAGTGGCAGGCATTGAAAAGTTCCACCAATCAAATCCTTTGGATGCAATCTCTGCAGACTGACAGAACTGCCAACCAAACCTTAAAAGTTCAGGGCCAAGCCCTGGTTCAGGCTGGACTGGAAGGACAACTCTAACCTAAGTAAGGAAATAGAGAGGAGGATGAACATCTGGAAGACCTCCTGAAGGGACCACAGCTCCTGGCCCAACTGGCCCAGGCAATATGCATCCCAGCCCTTCACGCTGGCAGCCAATGGAATAATAACCTAATCTGGAGCTTCCAACAGCATTCTAGACATCAGGTGGCAGAACCACAACCACCACCTCAACTGCTCCTTGACCTTCCGGGGGAAAGGAAAGGTCTGGTTGAACACTCCAAACTTAGGAGTACCAAGAAATGTTACTTTTCTAACCTTACTAATAAATCTTCAAAATCGACCAAAAAAACTTTACTCAATCATCTCTCTGCTGACTTCACTAGGTGCTTCCCCTGCTCAGCATACCTGGTCAGGTCCTTCCTTGGATAGTTTAGCTTCCTATTTTTCAAAGTTCATACTCTATATCAATCATTCTCAAATAACCCAGAGCCATTGTTGGAGGTTTCTTTAGCCTCAAATTCACTATCTAGTCATACCTGGTCTATAATTAGTCCTATATCATTGCTTTCTCTGACCAAATTTGTTTCCTCCATTCGAAAAACAACTTGTTCCCTTGATCCCATTCCATCAATCTGGATAGGACACACCTCTTTTGCCCTATTGCCATTCACATTCTCAGTCATTTCCTCCAGTTTGTCTGCTGGCGTAGTTCCCCCCTCTTGGAAGCAGGCAATTAAGCCTCTCCTAAAGAACAGCTCTCTAGATCCTGCTAGCTACTGTCCAGTTTCTAACCTACCATTTCTCTCCAAGGTGACTGAGCAGCTGGTTTACTCTCAGTTTTTGAACCACCTTGAACAAACTAATTCACTTCACCCTAGACAGTCGGGTTTTAGATCTAGTCAGAGTACAGAAACAGTGGTGACTTCCCTTAATAAAATTTATTCATCTCTTGACCATGGAAATATCATTCTTGCAATATCACTAGATCTCCCAGCCACATTTGACACAATGGATCATTTAATTCTTTTTGCTCATCTAGCAGATTTTAGCATTACTGGTTCAGTTCTCAATTGGCTCAATTCCTTCCTCTCCGATCATTTCTCTCAGGTAGTCACCACTTCCTCTTCCTCCACTCCACTACCCCTTCCCTGTAGGGTTCTGCAGGGATCTATTCTGTCTCCTATGCTTTTTAACATCTTTCCAACCCTCGTTCCACCCTGATTCAGGACCTCAATATTAGTGTTTACTATTACGCAGAAGACATTTTGCTCTTATATCATTTGGATTTCTTAACTTCTGACCTTCCCCAGGTTAGTCACTCTCTTGATCTCATTGCCTCTTGGCTCTATTCTAATAGACTTAAACTTAATACAAAAAGACTTCTGTTATCTGATTCACAGGTGGTCTCACTCCCCCAGCCTTTACACCAGTGGTTCTCAACCCAGTCCTCTGGGACCTGTAAACGGGGCCGCTGGGCGTGAATGTCCACAGTCTTGGCAAAGGCAAAATACTATTATGACTTGCAAAGGATTGTGGGGAATGTAGTCCATTCATACCAGAATCAGCCGTTCACAAAATAATGAGTTGTGTTGCTCGAGTTTAAGCAAAGAAAAATATATTTTATTCATGGGGTTAATTCTCCCACAAAGATTTACTTGGTAACACAAAAGGACACTTGCTTTCAGTATTGTACTTAGGAAAAACAAATCATGATATAAGCAACTGAACTTCTTAAGCAATCAATCAAACAATAAAGACCTTGATGGGAAACAGAAAGGTCTTTCTGAGGGCTCCTGCTAATACCTTTTAGCAGTGCTCCAAAAGCAAAAACAAAACCCAAAAGTAACCAAAAACTGTTCTTTTTTCAAGGATAACTTTCTTCTATTTTCACATACAAACAGTAGTTTCCTTTCAGAGCTCACGTGCAACTGTGCATAGCTTAATTACCAATAATTAGCCAGCTGCAAACCCCTTTGCTGGTTCACTTTCTCTACGTGGCTCAAATCCTACCCTAAAGCTTTCTTGTAAACTTTTCTGGGTAGATAAAAGAACAAGTTCCTTTTGATGGTTGTTGTATTTGTGAAAGTATTTTACCACAGCAGCTTATTCAGAGAGCAATCCATGTATTCATTCTGATCATTTAAAATATCTCCTTCTTCTTCAACTATCATAGAATCAATATCATGATCTGGCTCAGAGGAATTCCTTAATGGAGCACTCTCAGGACAATACTTGTTTCCCTGCTGTCTTCCAAGTGAAGAGCTAGGGCATAGATCAGTATTCATACCTGAGCTTCCTTTGTTGTTAGGTTTCCTCTCCAGATATCCTGGCCAGTAAGTAATCCAGCTTTTATGTCCAGCCTTCCAATCCAGATCCCTGGACACTGGGTCTCTCTTCACATACCTTCTTGCACTGGTCTTAGGGCCCCTTCCAAATGCAGCCGTCTCCCTCACAGGTGCCGTCCGGGAATTCCTGGCTCTGTAACCCCACTCCTCTGGCTTCCTCCAGTCCAATGGAGTATGCTTGCCTCTGGAATGACTCCTAACACACGTACTGCTATGGGCTCCTTCTTTAGACCTCCAAGATGTTTTCCTCTTCTTCCTTCCACGTTGATGCTGCTGCTTCCTCTCTCTGTCCTTGAGCTCTGAGTTCCTCAACTCCATCTGATTCTGTGTAGAATATGTTTTACTTTTAACTTGTTTAGAGGGATACTCCACCCTAGCACAGCTCAGCTGTGCTGAATCAAGCCCTGCCCTTGGAGATGAGTGATTGGGGATTACCTCATAGCTCTCCTGATTGAACACACGTTTCCCCACTTCAGCTCTTCTAGAGGCTGTTTGAAACCTGGTGCATTCTGGGACTGGTAGTCTTTTATGAAAACATTCTGTTTTAGTATTTCTACCAGCAAAGACAGGTTGCTTGTTCAGTGCCAATTCACCTCTATTATAGCTCCTTCCTGAACTATGATAAGCTTCCTTATCACAGACCGCATGAGAAAGATCTGCATGCACTGCTTCCATTGTATGCAGATCTATCTCATGCATATTCATTGTGGATACTCTGAAAACCCAACTGTACTAGGGATCCCAGAGGACTGGGTTGAGAACCACTGCTTTACACCCTCCATTGAATGATTGCCAATAAAAGTCGTCACTACTTTGCTATATCTTGGTGTCATGCTAGACTCCTGACCTTCACGCAGCAAGTTAATTCTATTGTGAAAAAGTCTTTCTTTGTTTTGTATCAATGTCACACTGTTCGTCCTTTCCTTGATTCCTCTTCTTTTAGCTCTCTCTTATTCTGCTGTGTCATTATGTGTTTAAACAAAATAAACTTAGATCCGTGTCAGAGCTTCTGTATGATACTTCATATATATAAAAAACAGGTCTACCAATTCACCTTAGCATAGTATTAATCTAATAGCAAAAGCAAAGTGAAGAGGACAAACCTCAGAAAACTCTCCAAAAGGTACCTCCGACCCCCCCCCCCCCCAATGGGTCCAGGTAATCATTCAAGGGGGTCGAAGGTACCTTTTGGAGAGTTTTCTGAGGTCTGTCCTCTCCACTTTGCTTTTGCTATTAGATTAATACTACGCTAAGGTGAATTGGTAGAGCTGTTTTTTATATATATGAAGTATCATTATGTGTTTAGACTACTGTAACACTATTTATGTAGTCTTCCTCTTTTCACTTTGAAGTGACTTCAAGCAGTCCAAAATACCACTGTCTATATCTTATCTGTTGTAGCACTATACAAATGATACTGTAAGTAGTAATAGTATTTATTTATTTATTTATTTATTAGCCAGCTCTTCTATACCGCACTCTTTATTATCAGTGCGGTTTACAATTAACAATTTGACTCTAGGACAGTAACATATCTGACCTGAGTTTACATATAACAAGGGAAGTAACAAGGAGTTGAACTGGGGTAACTATGTACATTTAAATAGCTTGGTATTATTTACAATAATGTACAACAGAGGGAGTACAACTGCCGGATTACAAAACTGTCTAGTATGTATTACATGTTATGTGAATTAATCTTTTTTGCAATTCATATTAAGTGGTTGGGTTGTGAGGAGGGAGTAGGTGAGTCATTTGGTTGTGAGAAGTGCTCCAAGGATAAATGGTGCTTGAGGACTTTTTTGAATTGCCTGAGGTCACTGATCGATCTGATGCTGGGGGGGGGGGGGTAGGTTGTTCTAGCATCTGTTATTAGTTGATTGTGTGCATTTTATGGTTTCTCTTGGGATAATTAGGGCACTGGTGGCTAATGTTCTCCTAGATCTATTGTTAGGGGTGAGAGTGAGTAAGTCTGCGATTGAGGTGGGGAGATATTTTATTAATGGATTTGAACGTGATGAGGAGGGCTTTGTATGAGATCCTGCTACTTATCGGCAGCCAGGGTAGTTCCCTAAGGATGGGAGCTATGTGGTCCATCCTTGAGGCTCCGCACAGGACGCGAGCGGCAGCATTCATGGCTAATTGTAGCGGGTTTAGGGTATTCTTGAGAAGTCCGTGGAGTATGATGTTTGCGTAGTCGAAGTGGGGTGTAACTAACGCTTGGAATATTGTGCGTAAATTCTCTGGATCCAACATGGGTCTCAGGTGCCGTAGGGTCTTGATCTTGTAGTAAATGGTCTTTACAGTACGGCTTATGTGCGTTGTGAAGTTCAGTTGCTGATCTAATGTCACACCATTTGGAAGTTCTGCGTCTCTTACTTTTAGGGTTGGAGGGGGAGAGAATTTTTTGTTTTTTGTGGCCATTAGGACCTCGGTTTTTTTGAAATTTATTTGTAGGTTCTGATTGAGAAGCCAGTCTGTTATTGCATTGAAGCAATTGACTAAGGCTGTATAATCGGGGTGATGTTGATAGGTGTGAATATCAGCACATCATCTGCATAGAGGAGGCAGGACATACCGAATGAGTGAGTGATTTCACAAATTGGCTGCATGTATATATTAAAGAGCAGCGCAGACAGGGAGGAGCCTTGGGGTACTCCTTGCTTTTGCTGGAAAGGTTCAGATGTGTTGGAGCCTATCCGAACTTGTTGCCATCAGTCTTCTAAGTAGGACTTGCACCAATCCCATGCAAGACCCTGGATTCCCTTGTCTTGGAGTCGAGTTAAGAGTTGGTCATGGTCAACTGAATCAAACGCGGCAGCAATGTCAAGATTAGAGCGACGCCTTTTTTGGTGTTGGCTATCTCGCTGATGAGTGTGTTGATTAGGGAGGTCAGGAGGGTTTCCACTCCGTGAGCTTCCCTAAAACCATGTTGGCAAGGGTCTAGGGGGGATGAGTTGTCTATATGTTGTTGGATCTGTCTCTGAGTCACCTTCTCGAGAATTTTGGCTAGTAGTGGGATGCTGGAGATCGGCCAGTAAGATTCCTCCTTCTTTGGGTCCATCTGGTTGTTCTTTAGCAGTGGTCGAATGGATATCTGCTTAAGAGCGGGTGGGAATATTCCTGTTGAGGACAGATTTGCTATCGCAGCTATGATTGGGCTGAGTTCAGATTGCATTGATCTGATCCAGTATGCAGGGCATGGGTCATTTGGTGCGGTGGTGGTGTTAATGGTGGCAATAATTTCTTCAATGCTTTTCACGGATGGAGGTGAAAGCTTGTTGAGTGGATTCTGGTACTGAGGTGCCTGGGTAGGTTCTGGTATGGTGGCTGTTATTCTTTTGACGGCTTTGGATTGAATATAGTTGGCATATAACTGAGGTTGTATATGTTCTTGTTGTGGTGGTGATGGTTCGTTGGTAGATCATGTCACCCTACTTCTGAAACATTATCACTAATTGCAGGGTCGGCCTGTCCACTAGACGAACTAGTAAGTCACCTGGGGCAGAAGGCCCCAGTGGGCAGCATTGCCCCCCACCCCTCCCAGTCAAAGCAGCAATTCAGCACTGCCTGGCCTGCCATGACACCCCTCCTTCCTGGCATCTATCTTCTTGTCTGGGAGAGGGGGTGGCATGGCGATCCCTTTGCTGCATCAGACTTTAAAGTGTCTGCACTAGCACCGTCATGGTCTGTCACTCCTGCCCCCTTCGACACAACTTCCTGCTACACCTGCCACCTCCAACAGGAAGTTATGTCAGAGGGGGGCAAGCAGCAGGCCGTGAGCACACTAGCATGGGCACTTTAAAGCCCGATGCAGCGGAGGGATTGGCATGCCACTCCCCTCCCCCAGGTGAGAAGATGGATGTCAGGAGGGGGGCTGCATGGCAGGCTGGGCGGTGCCACAATCCTCAGAGCAGCATGGAGGGTCTGCCTCGAGTGGCAAAACCCTCAGGCTAGCCTTGCCTAGTTGTGTGGAGGAGAAGCTTAGTTGTTAGAGCAGTGGGCTAGTGACCAACAGACCAGGATTCGATTCGCACTGGCACTTCTTGTGGCCTTGGGCAAGTTACTTTACCCTCCATTGCCTTGGAAGACAGGTCTGGCTATCTACTTCCAGTCATACTTTGCCAAGAAAGCCCAGGGGTTGCTGGGTCGCCAGGAGTCAGCATTGACTCAATGGCACACATTGCATTTTTGCCTGTCTCAGCTCACATTCAATTCAAGCTTCTAACCCTTGCTCAAAGTTCTTTTTACTGGCTGTCCCCTCTTATTCATCTTCCTATCTTACTTTTCACACCCCACCTCGGACACTGCGTTCTCTGCATAACAACAGACTCTACATTCCTCTTCCCTCTACTACTATTACTGCTACTACTTATTAGAGTCTACCTGATGACTGCCATTTTTTTTCTGTGTTCCTACCCTTTGGACTTTCTTGCTGCGCTCCCTCCATCTCGACTAGTCTTACCCTATCTTTAAAGATCAACTCAAAACCCATTTATTCAACTGGTCCTTTTGACCGTCAGAGACCTGCAGATCCCACTCTACTGCTGAACCATTTCCTCTGTTTTTCTTTTGTTTTCTGTCATTATTTGGCATTCCTTTCACCACTTTTATTGGTTTTTAGTTTTGTAAATCACCTTGCCTTTATTAAAAAGGCGATATATAAAGCTTTTAATAAATATAAACAGCACAGAACAGGGAGACCAGAGGGATATCAGATACCTCTGTAGCAGGCGCATGGACACCTTGGCTGAAGGAATCCATTTCAAAGGCGATGCCAAGGAACAAAGAATCTGGTGGTAGTCCCAGGCTCATGGAGCTGCCTGGGGACAAAATAGTCTGAGTTGGCTGAAACTAGAGGGACTCTCTCTCATGAGGAAAACTCAATCCAGGAGAGTATGAAACTAAACCCCTGGGTACTCCATGTCCTGGGACAGAAGCAGGCTGTTCTTGGGATAGGGGATCATCACCCCAGCCTGCCCAGTCAAGAAACCAAAGGGCTGTGCAGTCTCTGGACTTCTCCAGAGAGTCTGACCAGATTAGCTACAGTGCATTGCAAAAATATTCATCCCCTCTGTGTTTGTCCTGTTTTGTTGCATTACAACCAGGAATTAAAATGGAGTTTTGGGGGTTAGCACCATGTGATTTACACAACATGCTTACGACTTTGAAGGTGCAAAATATCCTTTACTGTGACACAAACAATAATTAAGACAAAAAAAAACTGAAAGCAGGAGTGTGCATATGTAGTCACCTCCCAAATTCAATACGTTGTAGAGCCACCTTTTGCTGCAATTACAGCTGCAAGTCTCTTGGGGTATGTCTCTATTAGCTTAGCACATCTAGCCACTGGGATTTTCTTCCATTCCTTAAGGCAAAACTGCTCCAACTTCTTCAAGTTAGATGGGTTGTGTTGCTGTACAGCAATCTTCAAGTAATGCCAGATTCTCAATTGGATTGAGGAATGGGTTTTGACTAGGCCATGCCAAGACATTTAAATGTTTCCCTTTAAACCAGCTTTAGTAGTATGTTCCAGTTACTGTCCTGCTGGAAGGTGAACCTTCGTCCCAATCTCAGATCTCTGGCAGACTAAACCATGTTTTCCTCAAGATTTGCCCTCTATTTAGTGCCATCAATCGTTCCTTCAATCCTGACCAGTTTTCCTGTCCCTGCCAGTGAAAAACATCCCCACAGCATGATGCTGCCACCACCATGTTTTACTGTGGGAATGGTGTTCTCAGGATAATGGGAAGTGTTTTGGTTTGCGCCACACATGGCATGTTCTATGATGGCCAAAAAGTTCAATTTTCATCTCATCTGACCAGAGAACCTTCTTCCATGTGTTTGGGGGGTCCGCCCAGGGGCAGCTCTACAATGAGGCGAGTGAGATGGTGGCCTCAGGTGGCAACTTTTTGGAGGCGGCAAAAATGCCCCCCAAAAGACTGCCTCACTCAGCCTTCAAAATTAAAAAACAAACAAACAAAAAAACAGCGGCAGCAGCAAAATCAGCAGCCCAAGGCCCCCCCCCCTTCCCGCTGCCCCGGAAGAGCCTTTGTGGTGCTCCGGCTCATCTTTGCAGAGCCGCGGGAAGGAAAAATGTTTCTTTTCTTTCTCACGGCTCTGTTATAGATGAGCCCACCAGAATTTCCTGTCTCATGTGCCCAGATGCCGATTAAGAAGGGTTCTTCTATCGGGGAGGGCAGGGCTGGGCTGGGGTGAGTCGCCCCAGAAATGGTCTGATTGAGGGGTTAGGACTGGAAATGGGTAGATGGGGGGGGGGGCTAGGACTGGAAATGGGCTGATTAGGTGGGCTAGGACTGGAAATGGGCAGACTGGGGGGGACTAGGACTGGAAATGAGCTAATTGGGGGAGTTAGAGCTGGGAATGGGTAGACTTGGGGGCTAGGGCTGGAAATGGGCTTATTGGGGGGGGGTTAGGACTGGTAATGGGCTGATTTGGGGTGTTAGGACTTAATGGGCTGATGGAGGGCTAGAACTGGAAATGGGCGGATCGGGGAGCTAGCACTGGAAATGAGTTAGGACTGGTAATGAGCTGATGGGGGGAGCTAGGACTGCAGTGGGCTGATGGGAGTAGCTAGGTCTGGAAATAGGCTGGGACTGGAAATGGGCTGATGGGGGGAGGAGAGAGCTGCTGGCCCTGAAAGAAAATTGGGGACTAGGGCTACAAATGGGCTGATATAGGAGGATGGGAGAATGGGACTGGAAGGGAATGGATGCTGAGATGGTCTGCCAGGGGAAGGAGAGGGCAGGAAAGGAGCTGACATGGAGGGGGAGGTGGGGGCTGGAAGGGAGCTGACACGGGGGGGTATAAAGGGAGCTGACACCTGGGGATGGTACTGCTAGGTGGCTGGGTAATGGGGAGGAGGCTGGAAGGGAGCTGACATGTGGGGGTGGCACTGGAAGGGGGACGGACAGAGGGTAGGGTGAGTGGAAGGGAGCTGACGGGGGGGGCGGCACTGGTAGTGGAAGTGAGCTGATACCTGCGATGGTATTTGGACTAGGAGGGGCTAGACAGTGGAGAAGGAGGGGGACTGGAAGGGAATGGACACCAGAGGCATGTTTGTAAATGCAAGGCAGTCGACACTGGAAGGTATGGGGATGGGAGTACTGGAAAGGGGGCTGATACTGGGGAGGGTTACTGGGACTGGAAATAGGCTGATGGAAGGAAGTGAAGAAAACAAAAGAAGAGATAAGAAATGGCAGATGGACCATAAACCACAGAAAGAGAGCTAAGAGAGGAAAGCAGAAGCCTCAAATCAGGACCAGCATGATCAGAGAATAAAATGATCAGACAACAAAGGTAGAAAAAGTAATTTTATTTCATTTTAGTGACTGGACTTTGTGCTATCTTTATATTTTACACGGCATGAAGGAACTCATATCTTATTTATCTGATGTTGCACTGCATGCGGAATCTGGCTTCTTGGGGTTTCAGTTTAAATTTTGTTTACAGATTTTTATTTTTACTTTAGCTTGTAAGTCACTTATTCTGTACTTGATGAGGGTCTGTGTTCTGAGTATGTGACTGAGCCCAAGTGTTCTGTTAACATGGAGTTTGTATAGAAAGATCTATATTGTACTGTAGTAATTTGACATGTTCAGCTTTTCAAATAGGTGTATGGATGTTCCAGGGCCCACTGTAGTATTTACAGCAATACTTTTTTTGGATAGGCTCCTTATGTGAATTTTGGAAGTTGGTGCTGGTATGGTATGGTATGGTATATTTGCTTTATAGATAACTCAGTGACTTTTTTTGTAGGGTTTTGTATTAGTTCACAATATGCCTAGAACTGAAGAATGTTTGTTGTTGTTGTTGTTAGTGAGATAATCAGAATCAGATTTTTTTTTTATCTCCACTATGGATCTTTGCAGCTCCTTCAGTGTTATCTCTGATTAATGCCCTCCTTGCCTGCTCTGTGAGTTTTGGTGGGCAGCTTTCTCTTGTCAGGTTTGTAGTGATGCCATATTCTCTCTCTCTATTTTGTTATAATGGATTTAATGGTGTTCCGTGGGATATTCAGAATTTGGGATATATTTTTTTTTATATATATAACCCAACCCTGATCTATACTTCTCCACAACTTTGTCTCTGACCTGTTTGGAATGCTCCTTGGTCTTCATGTTGCTTGCTTAGTGGTGTTGCAGTTGGGAGCCTTTCAGAACAGGTATATTTATACAGGCATCATGTGACACTGGCTGCACACAGGTGGACCTTAATCAACTAATTATATGACTCCTGAGGTTAATTGGTTAGACTAGATCTTATTTAGGGGTTTCATAGCAAAAGAAATGAATATAAATGCACTCACAACTTTTCAGTTTTTACTTGTTTTTTTAATATATGCACAAGATATTTTATTGTCAATTCACTTCACCAATTTGGACAATAGTGTTAGGTCCATTACCTAACATCCAAATGAACCTCCATTTTCATTCCAGGTTGTACATAATGCAACAAATCAGGACAAAAACCAAGGGGATGAATACTTTTGCAAGGCACTGTAGTTCTGCAGGAACAAGCAAACCCGGATTCCACACTTGTACAGAAATGCCACTAGCAGCAACATGAATTTGGAAAGGGAATGAGGAGGGTAGCTAGGCCAAAGGGTAGGGCTGTAACCAAAGATGGGGACCAGAACACAAATCAGAAACCTGCTGATACTGTTCCCTCATTGACCTTGGCAAGGTCTAGGGAGGTGATGGTCCTCATAAAAGAGGGGTTTGGACATTGGTACCGACTGCCTTTAGGTCTAGGGTAGACCAGAAAGAACCTCCCTTCTTGGGCACCATGGTGCAGATGGCATAACTTCTCTAGCCCTGCTCTGCAAAGGGCACTGCTAAAATAGCCTGCAACTGCAGGAGGCACTGAAGAGGATCCTTGAAAGTTACCTGCTTGACTGGGGAGCCACGGGGAGATGCTATATGGGCATCCCACAGAAACAATGTCCTTGCCCTAATCAAATAATATATTGATATAAAGATATTGTTGTTTTTTTTAATCTAAGGCTGGCCTGAACCAGTGACCTTAGGGTTAGAAGGCAGGAGCTTCAACCTTGACTGGGTATCCGAGGACCCACTAGTTTAAAATGGTATGGGTCCCTTCAAAGAGAAACTGTCTGAGCTACACTCCAAACTTGGGAAGGACTGCTGGAAACCATAGTGGGGGTAATCCTGGCTCCAGCACACAGAAAGCTACGAAAGAACTGCCCTTCCTTGGACTGCAACCCGAAGGACAAAAAGTCCCTATCTAAACTCTTAGAAGTTTGAGGGCTCTATACACATCATTACAAGAGGCACTCCTGGCATCTCTAGGCCAAACTTCCATTAGTCTATATGGATAACCCTCCACAAGAACTTCATCATTTCACCAGCTGTGAAAGAGCAGCTGTGTCTCCCTCCATAGGAATGGATATGCATGTTGGCATAGCCATGATCAGGGCTCACCCCAGGTAGCCCAAAAGCTGATCCCTACTTGCCTTGGGGCTAAGGGTACAGCCAAGAAAAGACCTTAGGACCCATAGGGTTCATCTCAGGGGGTTTCTCCCTAAAACCCTAAGTGCTGTTGCCTAAGAATTAATGCAGCAGTATGCTGGAAACTCTCCAAGCAAAATGGAGGATCCACATGCAAACTTCACCTGAGAGCAGGTTCCACCACATACAGATCTGTCATAGCGTCCTAGGAAAATCACTGTGTTCTCCTTAGACTTATGTTTCTGATGAAAATGATTTTCTCTTGAGTTCTCCAACCAACCCTCACAGAGAACAAGGTGGGGTTCCTGGAGGAAAGGATAAGTATGAGGGCAAAGTGGGGCCTTGACCCCTCTAACTACCCAAGAAAGAGGCACTTGTGGGCCCCAGGTCCCCCGTAGGGGATGCCCACAATGGGGGCGGTCAAGCAGCTAGCAAACGGCCTCAGATCCCCATGAAGGGGACTGCCAAGCAGCTAGCAAAAACTGAAAACTGCCCATTTACTGTTGCAGGAGCTGCAGTGCAAGCCTGTTGAAAAGGAGTCTCGGGATCCAGAAAAAGGAGATTCAACACCTGTTAGGCTGACTGGGGTAACCTGAGCAGGGAAGTCCCACAAAAGCCCACAAGCCTGGGAGGCCCATCTGCCGAAATACAAAAGGCTTTAATTTAAAACTGCTTTATTTAAAGCAGCAAGAGAGTCAAATATCTCCCATTGAAATCAATGGGAGAGTAAAACAAATAGAAAAAAGGGAAAAATCTAAAAGCATGCAGATAGAGGACAGCAAGAGGGAAGGGGGTTGGGCCTGAATTACCAAACACCCCCCCCCCCCCCCCAGTGGTCCTATGAGGTCTTCCTGCTCCTCTTTGGCTCACCAAATGCTAGGAACCCATAGGTAGCAGTACTGGGCACAGGGCAAGCTGTTTGCTCCAAGAGACATAGGTGTACCTGAGCAATTTTGGGCATACAGGTCTCAATCACACAGGCCACAACACTGGTGTGGATCAGGTGATACAAGCCTAACACCTAACCACATATTGGAGGCAAACAAATTCTGGCTTCTTTCAGTGCTGCACAAGTGGATATACCGAGTAATGGTATCACTGACAGTTTCTCAACTCTGCCTCCACCTGTTGGCACAGGAGTATAACCCACACATCTGAATTTGTCTATCAGGATGATAACAAATTGGCATTTTGATACAAATATCAAGCCATGCTTGCATGATATGTAATATCTGGTATAAACATCTAGAAAAGGCCAATGATGACATTCCAACAGCTACTAGGAGTGTACATTTGTTTGAATTAATACAAGCACAATTGATTTGTGCTTAGAAAAGTTCTAATAAAGATAAAAAGATAGTATGCATACAATGTGTGAACAAAGAATGACTAGGTGAAACAAACACTAAACAATGCCACAAAAAAATCAGGAAAATTTCATTTAAAATGAACACAAACCACATTTTTTTTAGGGCCATGCACTCCCCTACTACCTACGGACATGTCTGAAAAGACCCAGCGGCTACAAAATGTAACAAGCTTAACAGCTTGCCTAGGCCAGGTACAGGCTGAGATCTGCCTAGGCCAAATTTAATATTGTGGCACCCATAGGCAAGGCCAGACAGCAGATCCCAGAGAGCAAGTGTGAGGAAGGGAAGGAGTGTCATATTTCAAAAAGTAAAGAAATGCAAGGGAAGGCCATAGTGCCGCCCCTTTAAAGCAGCACATGCACATGGCTCTTAAGAGGGAGCAGGCTCCTTTCTGACCTGGATACATGGCATCTTCAAAATTTGGCATCCTAGACAGCTGTCTATACCTAAATCTGAACCCAGATCTACCTGTCAGAGGACCTAGATCATGCTTAAAACCTTTGAGTTAGCTTGTATCACCTTACCACCTCTAGCTCCCTGAGGCCCAGCAACATCTGCTGCCTGAGTATACTGATTCGTGAGGGAGGATAGAAGCCCCTCTCCACATTCTGACTAGATTCTCCTCTATCTGGGTGCCTCCTGCTCCTGCAAAACCTACCGACCAACACAAAGCATCTAGCTATACAGGACCAATGAAAGGATATTAGATGGGTTTATTGGTTCCCGAGGAAGCTGCATCTGAATCTCAAGAATACTGAGCTCTGAAAGGGCTGACTCTTCTTCGGCCCAGATTTATAAGATGAACAGACCCTACCCAGACCCCTAGCAGTGCAAGAGAATTTCCATGTCCCACAAGACCCTATGACAGGCACTTCTAATGCCCCTGGCCTTTCTTCTAGGAGCCTCTGTGGCAAGGTCTTTCATTAACTTTTGAGGTCCTCCTTAAAGGGCAATCTGCTCTTAAACAGGAGTTTCCTCAGCCATAATTTGGAGGCAGCATCAGACAATCAATTACCGAGCTGAAGCCACTGCCTGACCACTGCTATGACTGCCATGGACTTGGAAGAGATCCTGACTAAATCATACAGAGCATCAGCTATATCAGTGGTTCTCAACACAGTCCGCTGGTACTCCCAGGCCAGTCAGGTTTTCAGGATATCCACAATGAATATGCATGAGATAGATCTGCATGCTGTGCTTCCATTGTATGCAGATCTGTCTCATGCACATTCATTGTGGATATCCAGAAAACCTGATTGGCCTGGGGGTACCAGAGGACTAGGTTGAGAACCACTGAGCTATATAAATGGCTCCAGACTCCAATCTTACAGCCTATGGGCTGTCCAGCAGCTGCTGGACCCAGCATAACAGGGCTTGGGCCACCAAGCCTGCACACAGTGCTGCTTGGGAGCATCTTGAAGGGACCAAAGCTCCTAGGCAAACTGGCCTAGACAGTAATCCCCCAAACCTTCAGACTTAACCATACTACTAGGAGACTTCAACCTACCCTCCCCTCCACCAAAATCAGGCCACCAGCTTCCTAGATGCTATGAAAGCCATGGACTTTAAGCAGCATTTGTATTTCCGTGGTGGGTTTTGATTCGCCAGATAGTACAAATCCCCACTCACAACAAAGGCAACATCCTCAACATGATCTTTATCAACAACCACACCCCCCTCAACACTCCACACTCCCTGCAGAATTACAAATACAACCAGTTCCCTGGTCTGACCACTACCTCATCAACTTCAATCTTCCACCCCTCCTCAGACCCTCCCGCAGCCCAAACACAACCAACAAAGAGAAGATTCAAACAATTCAACAAAAGTGACTTCCTAAAAAACATACTCTCTTTTTTTGATGACAGAGTTAACGACCCTGAAGCATTTCCAGATTTATGGAACAAGACCATCCAGAAAGCCTCAGCAGCCCCAACCAACTTACATCACAAGCCCAACAAAATCCCTAAATCCCCATGGTACACATCAGAATTCTGGAGAATCAAAACCCACCATGGAAACTAGAAATGAAATGGCAGAAAACCAAACACCCCACCTAGCACAACCTCTACATGAATCTGCTGGATGAATACAGGACTTCAACAGACAATGCAAAAAACACCACCACTCTAAGCTAATCAACTCATCCCCCAATCGTCCAAGAGAACTCTTTAATATTGTGAAACAACTAACTAAACTCCCAACCAAGTCTCTGGAAAATACAAATCAACCCTCAACAACTTGCAGACTACTACAATCACCTACAATGACAACCTCAACCTCAGTTACAAGATCTCTCCTCACACCAACCATCCACCACTGCAGTACCCTAGTCATCTTTCCACCCCCATAAGCACAAACCACATTGAAACCATCATCTCCTCACTCAGCACCGCCACCTCCTCTCTTGATCCACATCCAGTCTCCTGGATCTAGGCAATGAAAACAGATTTTAGTCCTATCATCACTAAATTTACCCAAGCATTCCTTACCCAAGGACTTATGCTCAACAGCCTCAAATCTGCCTCCATCCTCAAAAAAATCCAATCTCCACCCTATGGACTCCAACTCATACAGACCCATCACCAGCCTCCCTTTCATAGCCAAAATCATAGAAAAAGTGGTATGCCAACAACTCCAAGATCATATTGAAACTAATGCACCACTTGACCCCCAACAACATGGCTTCTGTCCCTACCATGGAGATGAAACCCTCCTCCTCTCCCTCCTAAGCAAAGCCATCTGAGGCATCCAGTCAGTGCAACAAGGATTTATCTTAGTTTTCCTTGATATCTCAGCTGAATTTGACTCAGTAAACCACACTATTCTTCTACAAAGCCTGCAATCTATTGGAATCCAGAATACAGTATTGAACTGGTTCCAGTCCTTCCTGTCCAACCACCAGCAGCAAATTAAGATCGGAGATGTCTTCTCCACCCCATTCATCCAAACTCAAGGCATCCCACAAGGCTCCTCCCTCTCCACCCTACTCTAACATATATCTACAACCACTCTGCTCGATTGTCAAGTCCCACAACTTACTCTACCACCTCTATGCTGACATCCTCATCTTATACCTCTTTTGACACCAATCAACTCACTTACACAAAGCTACAGCTCTTCTTCTCTGAAATTTCACAATGGCTCACATATAACCATCTCTCCCATCAATTAAAAGAAAACCAAAGCCCTCTTCATCACTAAGGACAGTACATTCACTCCCCTTGCAACCATAATCCTAAACAACACTCATATCAAGGTATAGCAAGAAATAAAATACCTCGGCATCACTCTTGATCACAGCCTCTCCTTCAAACAACAAGTGAAGAAAAGAGCGAACACAATCTTCTACAAGATCCACACTCGCCAACACCTCTGTCCTATCCTGCACCCCCCCCCCCCCCAACTTCAGATCAGCACTCCAAGCAATCTTTTCAATCCATGACTACTGCAACTCTATTTACCAAGAACTTTCACAATCAACCACTCTCCCATTATGTACGGCTCTCCATACCATGCACTCCTGTCAATAGCTAGGGAATTCAACACTCTGTTATCTGTTTATCCGCTTATATACTTCATTTCCATAGCTTATACTCCCATTGATAGCTAGAGATTTGTTCACACTGTTATCTGCATTAAACCTAATACATAACGCATAACATTGAGCCTCAACCACACAACATTGAACCTCAACCACAGGACAATTACATCTAAAATGTCTTGCTCAAATACCTTCTGGCTAAAACTATTATGCAGCTGTTTAACAACTATGACACTAATCACGCTGACCAACAGTCTAAACAACAAATTCTACAAACCAATCCCAATAATACAAAGAATCATCCGTCCAGATCCCCCTTCATCTCAAATGCTTATTGGCATCAATACAAAAATAAATCATCACAGACTAATACATATAAAACCTACTACACTCGCCCATCCACACACTCAACCGACAAACATTCACACTTTGTCCTGTATATTAATAAATGCAAGATCTATGAAAAATAAACTACCTATTTTCATTGACTTACTAAATGATCAAAAGCCAGACATCCTATGTGTTACTGAAACTTGGCTAACTGACTCTGATGTTGTTTACCTAAACCAACTCAACACGAACAACTATGACATATCTCATACACACAGAAACTCTAAAAAAGGAGGTGGTGTCCTTATAATGACAAAAAAAGAACTAAAGGCTAAACTACATCCATCTGATCTCCCAAATAACATTGACACCCTCATCTTAAAAATAGCTCATTTCAAAATTTGCTTATTATACAGACCACCGGATCAAAAATCTGAAAACTTAGATGCCCTAATAGAACTCCTCAGCTCATCCACAGTCTCCAACCCTATAATATCACTAGGAGATTTTAACCTCCCATCCCTACCCCCCTCACACTCAGCTCTTTTCCTGGAATCATTAGCAGATATGGGTTTCCTCCAAATAATTAATACAAAGACTCATAAGAAAGGTGGAACCCTTGACCTAGTCTTTCTACCAGAAGCTTTCCAAAAATATTTTAACCAGTCATCGCTTGAGTGTACACCCATTCCTTGGTCAGACCACCACTTGATCAAATTCACCTTAGCCTACACTGGAAGAAACAACAAAAATAACTTACAAATTTCCCCTCCACCTAGATTCACAAAATTTAATGCTGATGAATTCATTGATCTAACTATTCCCTACCTCACCCTTGTACCAACTGACCTAGATGAAGCTGTCGCAACTTGGCACAATACAATTAACAATGCAGCTGCATATAAACAATCCACCATGAAGAAAAGCTACTCTAGAATAGGAGATGCCCCCTGGTTCAACAGCACCTTAAGACGAATGAAGAGAGAATTGAGAAATATTGAATCCAAATGGCGCAAAACCAAATCCATCCCTTCTTATAACGCTTATCACAGCTACCTTAAAAAGTACAAAGAAGCTTCAGACGGCGCAAAGAAAAATTACCACACATCTATACTAACCAAATCCATTAATAGACCAAGAGAACTTTTCAGCATCGTCCAAAACTTAACTAATAACTCATATGGGAACAGCAATGATACTATTGATATCTCTGCCCAGACTCTAGCAAACCACTACATAAATAAATCAAAAACATTTGCATTCACACCAAATCCTCTATCCCTTTCCCACCAACATCAATTAGAAAAATGGTCCGACTTCCACCCTATAACCAAAGACACTCTTAAGATTACTATTTCAAACTTGAACACTACGACTTCTCAACTTGATCCATGTCCGGTAAACTGGATCAAGCATATCCTCACTACACTATCCCCCTTTATCCTTCCTATAGTCAATCTGTCGCTGCGCCAAGGATACTTACCACCTTCCCTCAAACATGCACAAATCCGACCGATAATCAAAAATAACACCCTTGACAAAACATCACCTAATTCCTACAGACCTATCTCTAGCATTCCATTTATGGCTAAACTGATTGAAAAGGTCGTCCAAACTCAAACACAGGATCACATAGAAACCTCAGCCCCCCTTGATGACCAACAATATGGCTTTCGCCCCTATCATGGTGTAGACACCCTATTAACAGTACTCCTCGATACCTTAATACGAGGTATTGATAACCCTAAACAAGCCTTCATTCTCCTCTTTCTAGACATCTCTGCAGCGTTTGACAGTGTACACCATGCTGTAATGCTTAACAGATTAAAACAAATAGGAATCCACTCAACTGTACATAATTGGTTCACCTCATATCTAACTGATCGAACCCAAACCGTCCGAACTAACACGGAAACATCTAAAACATACAAACAGGAAATTGGTCTCCCACAAGGCTCCGCCCTCTCTGCCCTCCTATTTAATATATATATTCAACCAGTCTGCGACATTTTCAAGAAATTTAAAGTCCACTATCACATATACGCAGACGATATGATGATGTACATACCATTCACAATCCCAACACTCCCATTACAACTGTTAACAGAATGCTTCTCTGAATTAACAATCTGGCTAAAAGACCACAATCTCCATATCAATCATTATAAAACTGATATATTAATAGTAACTAAAAATCAATCCTACATACCTCCAACACACATCACTCTCCAAAATCACAACATTACTATAAAAAATGAAGTAAAATACCTAGGTGTCACCCTTGACTCACACCTTAGTATGGACACACATATTAGAAACATCACTAAGAAAATCTACTTTAAACTCAAAATTTTAAAACAATTACGTCCTCTTGTACTTCTAAATGATTTTCTGAGCATTATCCAGGCTATCATCACACCACACTTTGATTTCGCAAATCTCACCTTACTAGGAACAACAAAACAGAACATTAAAAGACTCCAACTTGCCCAAAATGCAGCAGCAAGAATTGTAATGAAGGTTCCACCATTTGAACACATTACACCTATACTCGCAAACCTTCACTGGCTCCCAATTCAATCCAGAATAAATTACAAATTGATTATCACTACATTTAAGACACTAAATACAATGGCCCCAGTCTCTTTAACAAAACTTATCACTAAAGTGATAGCGTGCACCACTCAATAATGCTCAACAACCTAAAACAGATAGGCATAAACTCCACTGTACATAAATGGTTCACCTCATATTTAAATAACAGAACACAAAATGTAAGAATAGGTAATCAAGCTTCTAACACATACAAACAAGACATAGGTTTACCACAAGGTTCAGCACTTTCAGCTTTACTTTTCAATATTTATATAAAGCCGGTCTGCAACATCTTTAAAAAATTTGGAGTACAATATCACCTTTATGCGGATGATATTATGATGTACATACCTTTCACAATTCCCAACCTACCGATCCAACTACTATCAGAGTGTTACAATGAAATCACAATCTGGCTAAAATCCCAAAACCTCCACATAAACCATGCTAAAACTGAAGTATTAATTGTAACAAAAAACCAATCATATATGCCTCCAACCCACATAACTCTGCAAAACCAAGAAATTAAAATAAAAAATGAAATAAGATATCTAGGTGTCATTTTAGACAAACACCTCACAATGGAAACCCACATCAGAAATACTATTAAGAAAATCTACTTCAAACTCAAAATCCTCAAACAATTACGCCCCCTTGTATTTACACAAGATTTCATTAATATAACTCAGGCTACCATAACTCCCCACTTCGATTTCGCAAACTTAATACTTATGGGCATCTCAAAACAAAACATCAGAAGAATCCAACTTGCTCAAAATGCAACAGCCAGAGTTATTTTACAAATAAGCTCCCTCCAACACATAACACCGATATTAGCTTCCCTTCATTGGTTACCAATACAAAGCAGAATAATATACAAAACAATAATAACCACATTCAAAGCCATAAATGACATGGCCCCGAAAACATTATGTAATCTTATAGACAAAGAACCACTTAAACCCACTCTTAGAAAAGGACAATCAAACAAACTAAAGATTCCAAAAGAATTCATAAAAACCCATAAATTAACAAATAACAGAGCCTTTTCCCATATAGCTCCAACCATCTGGAACTCGTTGCCAGAGGACTTACGTTCACTATCTGAGATAATAGAATTCAGAAAAAAATTGAAAACGTATCTATTCAATAAACATTATAATACCATAGAAATCCCTCCACTCAACTTAGATAAAGGCTAAAAACGAACCTATCCACATCACGATTATACACCCTACGACAAAGGATAATATACAAAACTTAAATAAATAACACTCCATTACTATGCCTCGATTCTCCTACTTGTATATAGTTACAACTGGTATGTTCTGCCTAATGCAGTACAGACAGTACTCCTGTTTAATTTGTTACACACGCTGTTATAGTTGAAATATCCTGATTAGTTGTTGAATTCCTGACTTATGCATGTTAAGACTGATTAGTTGCTGAATTCCTGACTTATGTATGTTAAGATGTTCTATGTAATAAGTTATAATGTTAAATGTTCTATGTAAAACAAACGCTGCTTTGTTAACTGTTGTTAATTGTACACCGCAACTGATCGCTAGAAGATGCGGAATATAAATAAGTGTTAAATAAATAAAATAAATAAATAAAGACACATCCCAAACTGCGCTACGGAGAGGCCACACGAATAAAATTAGGATCCCGAAAGATTTCACAACTACCAAAAAAACAACTAATAAAAAAGCGTTTTCACATGCAGCTCCCACCCTATGGAACTCCCTCCCAGAAGAAATAAGGGCATTAAATGATGCAAAGGAACTCCGCAAGAAATTAAAAACATATTTATTCATCTCCCATTTCGGCACACTAGAAAATACCTTACCACTAACAGGAAATGGTCAATAGAGACCTCAGGGTACACCAATTCCAATTTTTCTATCTAACTACAATTAAAGTCGATTAAATAACTATTTGTAAATCCTGTAAATAGATATATGTAAATAGTTTAAAATATGTAAATAGTTCGATTGTTGTTTAACAAATTATTTACCATACTTAGTCCAATTCATGTTTAAATGTATTTAGCAAAATTGTACCTAGTTAATTAATGTTTCATGTATTTAGCAAAGTTGTACCTAGTTAATTTAATGTTTCATGTAAAACAGACCTGTTAATCTGTTCATTCCTTGTTCAATGTAAACCGCACCTGAACTGTGGAAGGTAGCGGTATATAAGCAACTGTTAAATAAAATAAATAAATAAATAAAATACCACAATATATACCCTTCTGGCAGCTTCTAAACAAGAGCACATTACCCACATCCTCAAGCAACTCCACTGGCTTCCCCTCAACAGTTGCATCAAATACAATACATTGATGATAATCCACAAAGTACTATCTGGCCTCTCCTCCTCCCACCTCCTCAGCCTTCATCCCTTCCATCCAAACAGAGACAGCCGCCAATCCAACAGCAACACCCTGATCGCTCCCTACTCAATAACTAAGAGCACCTAGCAGGCTTGCGCAAGAGCATGTGAACTGTACACACCTACCCTATGGAACTTTCTCCCCGCCACAATCAGTTGCATCAAAGACCTCTCCTCATTCAGGAAGCATCTGAAGACTCATTAATTCATCGAACACTATGGTCCTATAACATAACCCCACTCACTCATGCACCCCAACAAATACAAGCCATTGTATATAGCTAAGTTATTTGTACATAGTTAATGTATACACTACATGTTTTATTGTGACTTTGAGTTGACTTTGTTGTTTGTAAACTGCTTTGACCTGATGAAAAGTGATATAAAAGCATAGCTAAATAAATGGAACTAGCCCCAGGGTCGATACCATGGACCTGAGGAGTTAAGGTAGTCGCAGACCAGTGGTACTGACTTGGGAGCAAAAAGCCCTGAGATAGCTCTGAAGTTTGAAGGACCTCTCCAAGTTGAGAAAAAAATTGACTTGAGTACTAAACCAAGGTATACGATGTTTCAAGTCCTGGGAGGGATTCAGGCTGCTTTGGGAATAGTTGATCACCAATCCCAGCCTTTCCAGCCAACAGATTATCCAAGGACTTCTCCAGGGAGTCTGAGTGAATCAACCAAATCACCCAAATGCCCTGCCTATGCAGGAATGCTACCGCCATCACTACCACCATGACCTTCAAGAAGGTGCAAGGAGGGCGGAGTTAGCATTGAAGAGGTGGAGTGCGCTGAAGGACCCACGTCATCGGAGAACTTGAAGAGACACTAGCATTGTTGCTATTGCTTCTGTTTGCTGTGATTCTTGGTGGAGGAACATCGGAGGCACCCCCGGTGATGTCAATGCTAGGACCAGAGGATCTATAAATTACATTGCTGCCGCTGCACACAGCCATGGGACATGGCCTGAAGGGGCATGATGCACACAGGGGAGGTCACCGCTGTTTCTGCAGTTTGATGAAGTCGGTGGAACTTTTGCTAGCGAGGTGAGTGACTCGTATGGGGAATAGGAAAAATAAAGGTTTCCTGAAACAACCGCCTTCTATTTTACCATCCCGAATATTGTTGGCCCGATTGATAGACACCTGGTAGTGATGCCTGTGGTTCAAAACTCCATAGAGGGAACTTCTTTAAGCTTGGCAGACAGAACTCCTCCTCCTCCTCAGCCCTTTATCATCTATAGTCATCTCAGAGGATTCTCCTAATGAGAAAATAGAGGAAGGATCCACTATGGGTTTTCTCTCTAAGCCAGTTCCTCTATGGGATTCTAAAGAAGCTCCCATATTGCCATCTACAACGACAACTGAGATAATTTCTGGGTTGCTATTAATCGTATTGATTCTAAAATAAGTTCAACTGCTACCTCTTTATGTTCTTTTTCTCAGGATACTGTGACTAAACTGCAAAGCTATAGATATCAAAATATTGCGTAGCTTTGGATAAGTCCCTGCAAAGTGTGGATTCTCACATATAGGCTTTATAGCAAATGAATGTGTACTTTATTAAAGATTCTTTTTTTTATCCATCGCAAGCTGGAGGCATTTGAGAATTCTCTTTGTGCAAGGAACGTGTGTTGTCTAAATTTTCCTTGTACTCATTTACTTTGTGCTGAAATACTTCTAAAAAAGTACTTCACTAAGGTATTGAAATTTTCTAAAGATAACTTGACATCAAATGCTTATTATATTCCCAGTAAGTCATATAGTGAAAACCCAGTTGATGGAGAAGCAGATGTTGTACAATCTAGTAAGAGTCAGGATTTCACTGCTTTTCTTGAAAACTCACTTTGTTGATAACCTTTCCATCTAAGATTCAGAGGTTTAAGCTCCTTAAAGTCTATTTTAAAAACAAAGGGCCGCATATTCAAAGGCATTTACACAGTTTATAGACCTGAAAACCATGTAAATGCTGCTTAGAGGGATATTCAGTGGCATCAACACGGTTAGTGTCACTGAATACCCCTGAGTAACGACACTACATGCCCTGATGCTAACTGTGTAGTATCGGAGCATGTCGTGGGTATTACGGGGCAGAACCCATCGCTAACCGGGCACCGACGATATTGAACTGCTGTCCGGTGAGCAACTCGCAGATAAAGATAGGCATGGGAAAAGCTGAATTATCTTTACATATGGGAGCTAACCAGGCAGCGTCGATATTGAGCCGCTGCCCATTTAGATTCCGTACCGTGCGGCAGACCCAGATATTCAATGCTGGTGGCTGGATATGGCCCTGGCATTGAATATCTGAGGTTAAGTTCAACACCAACAGCTATGTACTGTAGAACCACATAGTCATTGCTGCTGAATATCGGGCTCAAAGATATTTTGTTCTGCAGACGAAAGCGGAGTGGAGTTTGTTCCCAAAAGTCACTAGGAGCACTCAGCTCCACAGAAAGCAGTTTCTAGTTTTGAAGTGTCAAGTTATGGAGCTCAGGACAATCTTTTATCAAAGATTCCCCTGCAAATGTAGTACTACTTTGCTGGGGGATACATCTTGAAAAACAAAAGTCTCATTTAGAGAAATTTCTGTTAGATAAAAAGAAGCAAAAGTTTAGAAGAACTAAGAGTTCATTTCAACGTAGACCACCATTGTATATGGCTTTATTGCACCGGGAATTTTTTTCCATTGATGAATTACCTATGTTTACAGTTGGTAGGATGTTCCCTTCTCTGCAAGGTTCACCAAGGGGTTCCATTTGTTTTGTCAGGGTAATACTGAACCAGAACGTATTCCTCCCCTCACTCACTTCAACTAATGTATACCCCTTCAACGAGTGATTCAAAAGTGACTGATATAACCTACTAAATATCGTGTGTTCATTTTTTTGTCGGAAGTTATTGCCTTGAGAGATTGCTCCCTCTTGAAGCGTGACTTCCCTTTTAATTACTTTTATGGTAACAAAACCACCGTATAAAACCTGTGAAGTAATTGCATTACCCAATGCTACTACACAATCAATTTTAAAATTCTTAATTGTTGAACTTCAACTTTGAAAATTCATTAACCGCAGATCTTCAACGGACACAGCACTGCGTTTAGAACCGCACTCTTTTTTTCGGCTCTGTTTCAACGCTTAATATCTGCTCATATACTCATCTGAGTTAATGTCTTCTTTCATTCAGATGAGTTCCTTCTTTTAGCTCTGATATAGTTCTCCATTATCAACCGGATCGCTCCGTTGTTACAGCCTTACTTATGTGAGTATCGATTGGCTGTTTAGAACCAGAAGGACTGAATGCTGAACAGGATTGGCTGAGTTTAGTTTAAACATCATGGATAGTAAGACCGATTCGGAAACCAGATTGGTTCAACTATTACTGACATCATCAGAAAGGGGCGGTCCTTATTAGCTTTAAAACACTTTTTCACTTTGCTTCGATACTCACATAAGTAAGGCTGTAACAACGGAGCGATCCGGTTGATAATGGAGAACTATATCAGAGCTAAAAGAAGGAACTCATCTGAATGAAAGAAGACATTAACTCAGATACGAGTATATGAGCAGATATTAAGCGTTGAAACAGAGCCGAAAAAAAGAGTGTGGTTCTAAACGCAGTGCTGTGTCCATTGAAGATCTGCGGTTAATGAATTTTCAAAGTTGAAGTTCAACAATTAAGAATTTTAAAATTGATTGTGTAGTAGCATTGGGTAATGCAATTACTTCACAGGTTTTATACGGTGGTTTTGTTACCATAAAAGTAATTAAAAGGGAAGTCACGCTTCAAGAGGGAGCAATCTCTCAAGGCAATAACTTCCGACAAAAAAATTAACACACGATATTTAGTAGGTTATATCAGTCACTTTTGAATCACTCGTTGAAGGGGTATACATTAGGGTAATACTGAAGGCAACCCCTATGTGCACCAGTGTAAATACCAGTGCTGATATCACTGAAGTCTTCTGACGTTTTTTCTGTCTCCATTAGCTGCTAGTTTGGACTTCCTTATATATGGGTGCTGTTTTCCCCCATAATGTGGGCTATACCTTATGGATTTTTCCTTTGGGTTCTTGTGTTTTTGTAACTTTTTGGTTTTCCTTAATTGGATGTGAAACATATATTTCAAAACTCTCAATAATAAAAAAAAATAAAGGTGCAAGAAGCTCTAAGCAGGCCGAAGAGCAAGGCATGGAACTGAAAATGGCAGCCCAGGACACAAAAGTGGAGAAACCGCTAATGCTGTTACCAGATGGGAATATGAAAGTGTGCCTTGGCAAGGTATAGGGAGATGAGGAACTCCCCCTGTATGACTGACACAATGACAGACTTGATGGTCGCTATGCAGAAGTGACGGCAGGGCTGGCCTAACCACTAGGTAAAGCGTAGTTACTCACCTGTAACAGGTAATCTCCGGGAACAGCAGGAATTTAGTCTTCACATATGGGTATTGTTGGTACCAACGGAGCCTGTGCGGGAACGCTCCCCAGCGTCCAATAGGAACGCTTTTGGGAGCATCCCTCAGCACATGCGTGCTGCCTTCCCGCCTTTCCAACTGTCCCTCTTCAGTTAAGTTTGTAGCTGAGTGAAAGAATAGAGGGAGAGAAGAAAGAGACAGAGAGATAGAGAGACAACTCCTAGGGGAGGTGGGTAGATTGTGAAGACTAAATTCCTGCTGTTCCCTGAGATCACCTGTTACAGGTGAGTAACTATGCTATCTCCAGGAACAAGCAGGAATGTAGTCTTCACATATGGGGACTCCCTAGCTGAAGATGCCAGGGAGATGACCCCCAGGAAGCTGCCACCTATGGTGAGGTGGGCCATGCTTTCTCCCATGGATCTCTGGCATCCTACCAGGGTTGGTGGTTAGGAGTTGTATTAAGTTTGAAAAGGATTTTGAAGAACAGCCTGGCCAAAGAAGGCATCCCGACGGGAGGCTTTATCTAGGCAGTAATGGGCTGTAAAGGTATGTACCGAAGCCCAGGTGGCTGCTCGACAAATGTCATCAATAGACACAGAGTGAAGGTTAGCCATAGAGGCTGACATGGCTCTCACATTATGAGCTGTGACATGGCCTTGAAGAGGAAGACTCTTACTCTCATAAGCAAAGGATATGCATTGTGCAATCCATTTGGATAAAGTCCTCTTGGAGACTGGAAGTCCCAAATGACTAGAATCAAAAGCAATAAAAAGTTGAGAAGACTTTCTATGTTGCTCTGTTCTTTGTAGATAAAAAGCTAAGGCTCTTTTATAGTCCAAAGTGTGAAGGTTCTTCTTTGAATTAGAGGCATGAGGCCTCAGAAAGAAAACAGGAAGATAGATCGATTGATTTAAATGAAAAGGCGAAACCACCTTTGGCATAAAGTGTGGATGAGTTCTGAGGACAACCTTATCATGGTGAAACCTAGTGTAAGGAGGATCAGCCACTAATGCTTGCAATTCACTAATGGGACGTGCAGAGATGATTGCAATTAGGAAGATGACCTTCCAGGACAAAAACTTCAGGGTAGTAGTGGCTAAAGGTTCAAAGGGCAGTTTCATGAGCTGCCCGAGAACTATATTTAAATCCCATGCCACCGGTGGTAGTTTGATGGGAGGTTTTGTTAATAGAAGACCTCTCATAAATCTGGATATGAGAGGATGAGAGGAAATTGGTTGTCCATTTAGAGGCTTATAGGAAGCTGTAATTGCGCTAAGATGGACACTTACTGAATTGGTCTTTAGACCAGAATTTGATAAATGAAGTAGATACTCTAGTATTGCTTCCAAAGGTATCACCAGGGGGTTTAACCCCCTTCTGGGAACACCATATAGTGAAACGTTTCCACTTGAAGGAGTAAGATTGTCTTGTGGAAGGTTTTCTAGAAGCCTGAGGGATATCCTTTACCTGTTGGGAAAGGTTGAGATCCTGAAGATTTAAGCTCTCAGCAACCAGGCTGTGAGATGCAGGGACTGGGGATTCGGGTGCCATAGGGTCCCGCTCTCTTGGGAAAGGAGATCTGGAGCACACCCTAACTCCAGAGGTTCAGCTTGAGAGAGATGTAGAAGCAGGGGATACCATGTTTGGCGTGGCCACCGTGGAGCTATGAGGATCATACGACCTCTGTCTCTCTGAAGCTTGAAGAGTGTTTGGGGGATGAGGGGAATAGGTGGGAAGGCATAGAGGAAGTCCTGACCCCAGTGAAGGAGGAAGGCATCCCTTGCCTGGCAATTGTGAGCCGGAATCCTGGAACAGAACCAGGGAAGTTTGGCATTCAGTGGACTTGCAAAGAGGTCTATGTCTGGAGTCCCCCAGATGTGAAATATCTTTGTCACCTGGTCTAGGTGGAGAGACCATTCGTGAGGCAGCAGTACTCTGCTGAGTTTGTCTGCCCAAAGGTTTCGAATGCCTGGAAAATATACCACGAGAAGGTGGATTTGATGCTCTCTGGCAAGGGACCATAGTCGTAAAGCTTCATTGCATAACGACAGAGAGCCTGTTCTGCCCTGCTTGTTCACATAGAACATGGCTAATTGATTGTCTGTTTGGACTAGGACTGTCTTGTAGCTGAGCTGGGCATGGAATACTCGAAGAGCTAAATAGATTGCTCTTAATTCTAGGAGGTTTATGTAAAGACAAGCCTCCTGTGGAGTCCAGGTGCCCAGGGAAGAGAGATGATGCAGGTGTGCTCCCCAACCCACCCGTGATGCATCTGTTTTTAGGGTGGCCTGGAATAGGGGTTGTTGGAAAGGAGACCCCACTAAATGATTCTCCACTGATTGCCACCATTGAAGGGACAAGATCAGTCGATGAGAGTTTGATATCTTGTCTGACAGACGTCCTGTGGCCTGTGTCCACTATGTGGATAGGGTCCACTGGGCTGCTCGCATGTGGAGGCGAGCATAGGGAACTACATGAACTGTGGATGCCATGTGTCCCAGTAACCGTAGCAGTTCTCGAGCAGTTAGGGAGGATTTTCCCCCTGCTTGAGAAGCTAGTTGCACTATGCTAAGACACTGGGCCTGGGGAAGGAAAACTCTTGACTGTCTGGTATCTAAACAGGCTCCTATGAACTCCAGAGACTGGGAAGGAACAAGTTGGGATTTTGAGAAGTTTATTACCAATCCCAAGTATTCGAGGATTTGCATTGTGCAAGACAGTGCAGAGCTGGCTTCTGCACCCGTGGGGCTCGAATGAGCCTGTCATCCAAGTAAGGGAAGACGAATATCCCTAGGGTTCGCAGGAATGCAACTACTACTGATATGCATTTCGTGAATACTCTTGGTTCAGAAGCCAGACCAAAGGGAAGAACCCTGTATTGAAAGTGTTTTCCCTTGAAAAGGAATCTTAAGTGTTTCCTGTGATCTGGATGGATCAGAATGTGAGTATATGCATCCTTTAAGTCTAGAGAGCAAAGCCAATCCTGACTTTGAAGGTATGGCAGAAGAGTTCCTAGAGAAATCATTTTGAACTTCTCTCGGAACAGGTATTTGTTCAATTCTCTGAGGTCTAGAATGGGTCTGTGTCCCCCTGTTTTCTTTCGAATAAGAAAATAGGGGGAGTAGAACCCTATACCCTGCTGGTGGATGGGTACTTCCTCTATTGCCTCTTGGGCAAGAAGTGTTGAGACCTCATGATCTAACAGATTGTCTGCAGAGGTCTGGGAATTGAACTGTCTTAGGATTCTAGGAGGGGGCATGCTGTGAAAATGAAGCTTGTACTCCTCTCCTACAATGGACAGAGTCCAATTTTCTGCTGTTATTTGGTGCCATCTGTTGGCAAAATGACACAGCCTGCCTGGTTTTGGACCCCTCAGAGGCAGGAAGGCTAAGCTCTCTAGGAAGGAGTCAAAGCCCTTGAGGGGGCTGAACCTGCGGAGCTGGTTGAGCTCTCGGGCCTTTTGGCTTCTTCTGCTGTTTGAATTGCTGTTGTTCTCCCCTTTGGGCAACTTGACCGTGAGCTTGGCTTTGCTGGGTATAGGATGGATAAAACTTCCTCTTTTTGCTGAAAGAGGGTTTTTTATAGGGTTTCTTTCTGGCTGGAGTGGCTGTAGATTTTGACAATCTATCTAAGGTGATATTGTCAGCATCTATCTCATTAGCCTTTTCCTGCCATTTCTTGCCAAAGTGGTTTTCTCCTGTGCAAGGGATGTTGCCTAATTTATCCTGTACCCAAATCTCCAAGTCCGATGCCTGAAGCCAGGTAATCCTTCGTGCACCAATGGCAATAGCAGAGGTTCTGCTGATGCATTCAAAGCAGTCAAAGGCTGCATGATTCACAAACTTGGAGACATCATGAGCATGCCTGACAAGCGTAAGTCTTGTCGTCTGTCATCTGGGAGAAGTGGGCTCATAAGCTCCAAATCTCCTGTGACCTCTGAGGAACATTCCCATATATAAAATATATGAGCTGATCCTAGCTGAAAGCATGGAAGCCTGAAATGTTTGACGTCCAAAAGCATCAAGAGTCATAAGAACATAAGATATGCCATACTGGGTCAGACCAAGGTCCATCAAGCCCAGTATCCTGTTTCCAACAGTGGCCAATCTAGGTCATATGTACCTAGCACTAGCAGTTTCCCTAAAAGACACAGGTTCCACAATGCTTGTACTGGGTCAAGCATTGATATCTTGGGTCCCTTCTTAATAATGGTTAATGGACCTTTCCTCCAGGAATTTGTCCAAACCTTTTTTAAACCCAGCTACACTAACAGCCTTTACTACATCCTCCAGTAACAAATTCCAGAGTTTGATTATACGTTGAGTGAAAAAATATTTTCTTTTATTAGTCTTAAATAGTTTACCCCTGTAGCTTCATTGCATGTCCCCTAGTCTTTCTATATTCTGATAACGTAAACAATCGATCAACGTTTATCCGTTCCACTCCGTTCATTAATTTATAGACTTCTATCATATCTCCCCTCAGCCGTCTCTTTTCCAGGTTAAAGAGCCCTAACTTTTTTAGCCTTTCATAGGAGTATCCTACCATCCCCTTTACCATTTTGGTGGCTCTTCTCTGAACCTTTTCTAAAATTGCTATATCCTTTTTAAGATACTGCGACCAGAATTGCACACAATATTCAAGGTACGGTCTCACCATGGAACGATATAGAGGCATTATAATATCTTTTGTTTTATTTTCCATTCCTTTCCTTATGATACCTAGCATTCTATTTGGTCTGCATTCACGACCTGGAGGATTGGATGCATGTTTCTTTGCACTTTTCATCCTATGCATGGCTGACTCCACTACCATTGAATGGTGTGGCAGCTGAGTCTTTTGAAATCAGGACATGGTGGAACTCGATACATGGTATCAAGCCTCCTAGAATGAGGAGATGTGGTCAATGGTGTCTCCCACATTCTGAGCATCAAATCATGAAGAATTTCATGAATGGGCAGAGTGGCTGCCTCCTTTGGAGCCTTAGGATGTTGGAGAATTTCCAATTCCTTTGCTCTAGGTTCCTTTTCAGGAGCTACCGTGATTGAAAGGCCTTTGGCAACATCACGAATAAAATCCTGAAAAGACATGTCCTCCAGAGGCGACCTTCTGCGTTGGGGAGAAGAAGAGTCTTCCGGGAGAAAAACTCTGGTACCAGCAGAATTATCAGAGTCATCGGAATCGGGGGATTCGAAGTATCTCTGATCACGATGTTCATGTAAGGCACGGTCCCGGTATTGATCGAAGTCGGTACCGAGTTGATCCGGTACTGATGCCAGGAAAAAATAGCATGGGAAGAATTGGTACTGTCGGTGCTGGTACCGGTACCTGTGCCAGTACTGGCATCGGTATCGGTGTCCGTTGAACCATCGGTGTCAACGGTATCGCAGCTGTATAAGGAGAGCTGCAATACTGCACTCGATAACGAGGAATCTCTGGTCTATCGACGCTGCCGATGCCTGGGTATCGGTACCAGTGAAGGCGGCCGGGACCCCTGAGCATGGCACCAGTAGTTCTGTCGAGGCCGAGGCCTCGAACATCCTGGAACCCCATTGATGTTTTGGAGGCCGAAGCCACCCGCGGGGGCTGTTTGCCGGTGTGGTTACCTCAAGGGCAATGCCAATGGCCTCTCGATGCTTTGCAGGAGAGCTACCCTTTGAGGACCGGCTTTTATGTTTAGTTACCTGAGATCCATGGGAGGAAGAAGAGGCTCTTGAAGACGTTGATGCAATGGACCTGGCATCCGAAGAAAAGAAGGTACCGAGCTTTGCAGCCCGGTTCTGTCTTCCTCTTTTAGTCATTCCCATACAAGAGAGACACTCAGATGGAGAATGGTCAGGGCCTAAACATTTAAGACACCAGTCATGGGTGTTGGTGATGGAAATGGTACCGTCACACTTAGTGCATTTTTTAAAACCACTAGCTGGTTTTTCCATCTTTAAGGAAAAATGGGGCCTAGTGCCCAAAATGGCGCCTAGCATCAAAAAAGAAAAGTTTCTGAAGAGAAACAATTCAGATTTTTTTTTTTTAAAAGAAAAAAAGAAAAGAACCGGCGGTACCAGTAGGAGTTGTGCGGAGGCAAAGGCGACCACAAGAAAACAAGATTAAAGAAGAAATTTTCTGCGGTGACAGGGTATGTGTCCTGTCGGCTCCGTGGAAAACGAAGAACTGAAGAGGGACAGTTGGAAAGGCGAGAAGGCAGCGCGCATGTGCTGAGGGATGCTCCCAAAAGCGTTCCTATTGGACGCTGGGGAGCGTTCCTGCGCAGGCTCTGTCGGTACCGACGATACCCATATGTGAAGACTACATTCCTGCTTGTTCCTGGAGATACTAGGTGGTTGCCTAGGATGTCAACTTCTGAAAGGCATCAAAAAGAAGGGCATTCAAGGCTAAATAGTAGATTTTGACAGCCAGAGGAGGTGTAAAGTTTGAGGTTCGCCTAGGGTGCCAACACCTTGAACCAACTCTAGGGCTAGCCCGGAGTGAGGGATTCTGCATCTGGCACTGACCGTCTTCAAGTCCAGAATAGACTGGAAAGAAATTCCCTTCCTGGGCACCATGACGTAGATGAATACCTCCCCAGGTCCTGCTCTGTAGAGGGCAAGAATACAATAGCCTACAACTGCAGGAGGCATGGTAGTTTCCTTGATCACAACCTGCTTGAATGGGAAGATGCAGGGAGACACCACAAAAACTTCCTTTAATGGTTCTGAAAACTTTAGCAAGTAACCCTGTCTGAAGACATCAAGGATCCACTGGTCTGATGTGATAGGGCCCATTTTGAGAAAAAAAGCCAGAGCCACCCCGAACTGGCTGCACCTCAGAAGGGACCTGCTAAATCTCATTGTGGGGGTTTATTAGCTCCAGATGGAGTTGCAGAGGAGTCTCAAGCATGCTGAGAGCTCTGAAAAAGACTCCTTTCTTGAGCTTAGGCCCTATAAAAGGCACACCTAGAATCTTTAGGCAAGTCTTTAGGGAGTATCTGTAGGAGAATCACTCCAAGGTCTTTGAGCAACTTATTCAAGTCCTCCTTGAAGAGCAAGTGGCCCTTAAGGTGACATTTTATTTACCAGATAATATCCTTTGCTTGAATCCTGTGTTCCCCTACCAGCAGAGATAGAGACAGAGAAAATATTCCAGAGGTTTCTTATGAGCTCATCCTGCTATACCAATCGATAAAGCTAGGAGCATACCTCAGTATTTGTACCTAAGCAACATGGTCAAGTATCCCTGACTGTACACAACTTCAGTGAGAATAACAAAGTTCAACAGAACAAGGAACCATAACAATGTACAGGATCATCTTCGGATAGAAGGTCTGTCATGAGGATAGGGACCCGCAGGGCCAACCGTAGAGAAAACACAGCAGACCATAATAGGCCACAGGACAGGTCCTGGACTAGTCTAAAAGGACTCAAGGAAAGGACACTATCTGGTAAGTAAAACATCACCTCTCTTATCCTGATAGACCATTCTAGACAAGTGGGACATATCAAAACTGTGATTCCAATGGGCAGGAAAAAGACACAGAAGCTTTCAAGACCTCTGTCCCAAAGGCCATGTCCACCAAAGTGTGGACATCCATGGGATAATATTTGACAAAAGTGGAAAGTGATTCCCACATTGCTGCCTGACAAATGCCTGAGGGGGCGACCGAGCTCCACTCCGCCTAGAAGGATACCTGTGCCCCAGTGCAGTGCACATGTGAGCCCTCTAGAACTGACCGGTTCCGCAACAGATATTCTGAAGCAATGGGCATCTTGATCAAGCACTTCAGATTAGACTTGGTGGTGGTACCATCCTTACAAGGGCCTGCAAACAGCATAGACTGTCTAACTTCCTAAAGGAGTTAATGACCTTGAGCTACTGGAGCAGCACTCTCCTGACATCCACCAGGTGAAAGTCCTTATCCTTCCCTTGGCACTGTTCCTTAGAATAAGAGAGTAGGCAGATTATCTGATTAATATAAAAAGATGACACCACCTTGGGCAAGAAAAAGGGCCAGGTCAAATGTACACGGCCTTCTCCAAAAATGATAAGGATCCCTGCATGGCAATGCCTGCAACTCGGAGATACTTCTACTGAGCAGATTGTCTGTTGGTTGCAGTCTTAAGGGACATATATTTAAGGGTGGCCTGCTCCAGGGGCTCAAAGAGCTCATACATTAAGGCCCACAAAATAAGCAGAGATCCAAGAGGAAATATCTAAATACAGGGGAGGATGCAAGTGCCGAACCTCCTGAAGGAAACTAGACACATCAGATGCAAGGCTACAGGATGCCCTGCCAATAGCCCCCTGAAGCATGACAAGACTGCCACCTGAGCCTTCTTGGAACTAAGGGAGGAGGTTCTTGTCAAGGCCATCCTGAAGAAAGGCAAGCAAGGAAGGTAAGTCTTATGCACAAATGATACTGCCAGGTATCCCTCCGAGCGTATCAAAAGTGACTTCATGGCTCTGGAAGAGAGGGTGAAGCAGATAGGGGCGCAGGTGGTGTTCTCTTCAATCCTCCCTGTTGAGGGTAAAGGCCAAGGCAGAGAAGCTCACATCCCGGAGATGAATGCATGGCTGCGTGGATGGTGTCAGAGAGCATTTTGGTTTCCTGGACCATGGGATGCTGTTCCAAGGGTTGCAAAGCAGAGATTGTGTCCCTCTGTTCAAGAAAGGTTGACATGGGGAGAGTGGTGGAGGCAGCGCAGTGGTCCGGAGGTGTCAGGCTGCACTCCCGGCGGCCCCGACATCATCGGGGGCCTTCTCAAAAGCGGCACAGCTGATTTGCAGCCCCGGGAGAGTGGTGGAGGCAGCGCAGTGGTCCGGAGGTGTCAGGCTCCACTCCTGGCGGCCCCGACGTCATCGGGGGCCTTCTCAAAAGCGGCACAGCTGATTTGCAGCCCCGGGAGAGTGGTGGAGGCAGCGCAGTGGTCCAGAGGTGTCAGGCTCCACTCCCAGCGGCCCCGTCATCGGGGGCCTTTTTTAAAAAGCTTAGCAGTCCAGGCGCAGCCGGAGGCGCTAGTCGGGGCAGCGATATAAGGGGCTAGATACAAGGGGCATATTAGGCCCCTTGGGAGCTACGCAGGAGAGCAGGTTCAAGCGCTGCGTTTTGTAGTCGGTGAATAGATGGGCAAAAGAAAAAAGAAGATCTTGTCGGCGGAGCAAACGGAGGTCGCTGTTGGACCCATGGATAAACATGTTAAGGTAGTGACTAACACTAATGTATCACTTGACCCTGACTTTCTTGTGCTTCGCCCGTCCCCGGTGTCTCTGAGCTCCCCAGACCGGACACCACCTTTTCCTCCAGTATATATATCTCCACCTTTGTCTGCCTTTAAGGGCACTCAGTTGCAGCAGAGTACCCCGATAGATGTTGGGGAAAAGCTGAAACCAGTAATATGGGTGCCCGTTCCGGATGAAGCCAGGGTGGTTCCGGATGATCAGGTCACCCTGGCTGATATTTGGAAAGTGGTGACCCGTATTGAAAACACCTTGGTGCCCACTGTAATACAGCTTTGTGGTTTCTCTTCTGAGATTACCACTAGGTTGTCTGAAGTGGATAATAAGGTTGAGAATATTTCCACTCAGGTTGCTAAGTGTGAAAGCCAGTGCCAGGCCCTTACAGCTGTTAATTCTTCTCATATAAAGGAAAGTTTGTATGTGCACAATAAGATGGAACAGTATGACAATATGTTTCGTGCAAAAAATGTTAGATTATTGAATTTCCCTTTTTCTCATTTGCTTTCAGCTGAAATTTTACTGAGAAAGTATTTCAAAGAGGTTTTGGGATTAGCTTCGGCTGATTCCATTGTTCTCTCTAAGCTTTATTACCTAACTGGTAAGAGGTTGGCTACGGGTTCTCTGGGTGGGTTTGATGAGGTTCAGGGCCCAGATGCCCTGGACCTCACCAAATTCCTAGAGGACTCTCGAGATAATATTCCCTCTAGAGCTACCTTGGTGGTATCTTTTCTTTCTGACCAGGATAGAATGCTTGTTTTTCGTAGTTACTTTAAGAATATGTCAGTTCTGTTTTGTGGTGCTAGGGTTCAAATGTTTCCAGATATTAGTAAAGTGACTCAAACTAGGAGACAGGCCTTTTTGGCTCTTAAACCTAGGCTGCTCGCTCTTTCTGCTACTTTTTTTCTTAGATACCCATGTAAATGCTTGGTTTCGTTTCAGGGTTCAAAGTTTGTTTTCCTTGATCCTTCTCAGCTTGAGGTGTTTCTTTCTGATAAGGAACGACATGGTAATCAGTAACTGGAGGTGGGTGGGTTAATTTTGTAAGCTGCCAGATAATTTAGAGTTCGCTCTATTGTGTTTCTTTGTGTTGTTTTCTTTTTTCTATATAGCTCCCCATATTGTGGGCTATGATGATGTATTGCTATTTGCTGTGTGCTTTGGTTAATATTTGTTTCTATTTGCTTGTATGAAACATCTATAGTTTCTTTATGCTTGCTTTGTAAGTTTGTTGAAATTCCAATAAAAAAAAAAAAAGGTTGACATGTCTACAGTAGCAGACTGGCTAATCTACAGAAGAGGGCTTAAACTAGATTCATTGGGGATAGCTGAAGAAAACCCCCAGGTAAGTGAAACATTAAATACCTTTATGGAAATGGGTAACAGGGGCAACATATGGAAAGCGGTGTGTATAAATGCCCGTAGCATGGGAAATAAGATCCCAGATATTGAAGCTTTAATGGGAGAGGCTGACTTGGATTTAGTGGCAATTACAGAAACATGGTTCACAGAAAACCATGAGTGGGATGTAACTATACCAGGCTATACTTTATTCATAAAGGATGGGGTAGGAAGAAGGGGAGAAGGAATGGCACTATATGTAAAAAATAATATTAAAGTTTTGGAACTACAAAGCTTAAAAGGGAGAAAGGAGGCATTGTGGGTTAAACTAGAAAGAGGAAAAGAGAAATCTATTTGCATTGGCGTGATATACAGACCTCCCTCACAGGAGGAAGAGGTGGACGGAGAATTAATCAAAGACACACACCATTGCTAGGAAAAAGTGGAAGTGCTACTGATAGGGGATTTCAATATGCCAGATGATACTGCAGCAGGAATGTGCCAATGAACATCTAGAAGTAAGGAGATCCTGGATTCTCTATAGGGAGAACAATTCAGGCAACTGGTAACAGAACCCACAAGTGAAGGGGCCATAGTGGACTTGGTACTTACCAATGGTGAAAGTGTTTCTGATGTTATAATAGTGGGAGATCATTTTGCATCCAGTGAGCACCAGATGGTGTGGTTCAGTATTAGGACTAGGGCTGTTAAAATCCATTCAAAAGTGAGAGACTTTAGGAAAACTAACTTTGCCAAGATGGGCCAATACCTCAGGGAGTCATTAGCTGGATGGGAACAGAGAGGAGATGTAGAAAAACAGTGGGCAAAACTGAAAGGGGATATTTTAAGGGCAACTAATCTTTTTGTTAAAATGATAAATAAAGGTAAAGGTAAAAGAAAAAGGAGACCATTATGGTTTTGAAAGAAGTAGCTGAAAAGGTGAAGAAAGAGAGGGAGGCCTTCATGAAATACAAGAGATCACAGACAGAGGAAGACAGGCATCTATATTTGGAAAAACTTAGAGAAGCTAGCAAAGTAGTCAGGAAAACAAAGATTCAAAAAGAGAAGGAAATGGCCAATGCAATAAAATGGGGGGATAAGACATTTTTCAGCTATGTTAGTGAGAATAGGAAGAGCAAAAGTGGTATTGTCAGACTCAAGGGTGAGGGGGAGGAATATGTAGAAGCTGAGGAGGATAAAGCAGAGAGAGGTACGTGTGGTCCCTTTAGACAAAAACGGAAGTAAGGATGTGGTTGAAAACTACAGGCCAGTTAGTTTAACTTCGGTGGTGAGTAAATCATTGTAAGTGCTGCTGAAAGAGAAGATAGTAAGGTTTCTGGAGTCCAGTTGATTATAGAATCCGAGGCAGCATGGATTCACCAGAGACAGGTCTTGACAGGCAAATCTTATTGATTTCTTTAAGTGGGTGACCAGGGAGTTGAACCGAGGGAGAGCCCTAGATGTAGTGTATTTGGATTTCAGTAAAGCCTTTGACACCGTTCCTCATAGGCGACTTATAAACAAACAGAGCACCCTAGGGATGGACCATAAAGTTACTGTTTGGGTTAGAAATTGGTTGAGTGGGAGATGACAAAGGGTACAGGTAAATGGAGCTCACTCTGAGGAGAAGGTGGTTACCAGTGGTGTGCCCCAGGGATCTGTCCTTGGTCCGATTCTTTTTAACATCTTTGTTAGTGATATAGCGGTAGGGCTGTCAGGTAAGGTTTGCCTCTTTGCGGATGATACCAAATTCTGCAATAGAGTAGACACCCAGAAAGGTGTAGATAACACGAGGAGGGATCTAGCTAAGCTTGAAGAATAGTAAGAATTTGGCAGCTGAGATTTAATGTTAAAAAATGCAAGGTTATGCATTTGGGCTGCAGCAATCCAAGGGAGCAATATAGTATAAGGGGGGGGGGGTGTACTTTGTCCACTAAAGAAGAGCGGGACCTAGGCATGATTGTGTCTGATGATCTTAAAGTAGCTAAACAGGTAGAAAAGGTGATAGCAAAAGCTATAAGAATGCTTGGGTGTATAGGGAGAGGAATGGCCAGCAGCAGAAAGGAGGAGATAGTGCCTTGGTGCAACGTCATTTGGAGTATTGTGGTCAATTCTGGAGACCGCACATTCAAAAGGATATAAACAAGCTGGAGTCAGTACAGAGGGTGGCTACTAAAATGGTTAGTGGTCTTCATTATAAAGTATATGAGGACAGACTTAAGGATCTTAATATGTACACCTTAGAGGAAAGGCGGGATAGAGGTGATATGATTGAGACGTTTAAATACCTCCGTGGCATACATGCACAGGAGGAGAGCCTCTTTCAATTGAAAGCAAGCTCTGCTACGAGGGGGCATGGGATGAGGATGAAAGGGGATAGATTCACGAGTGATATGCGGAAATATTTCTTTACGGAAAGAGTGGTGGATCAGTGTAATAGTCTCCCAGTGGAGGTGGTAGAGATGAGGATAGTATCTGAATTCAAAGAAACATGGGACAAACACAGAGGATCTCTAAAGGAAAAAAGGGGACTGTTGTAGTGGTTAATATGGAATGGCAGACTAGATAGGCCATGTGGTCTTTTTCTATCATGTTTCTATGTACTAGGAATGACCTGACAGCCATGGCACCAATGCTCAAGTAGGCACCAGATGCGCATGTAGACTAGACTTGCAGAACCTCGCCTCACTTTTAGAAGCATGGAGACTATGGCAGGAAAATAACCCTTACATGCTAAAGGTCACCTCTCAAGAGCCAAGCTGTGAGAAGCGAGGCGGGTCGACCAAAAGAACTGACTCCTATCGCAACAGCCTCCGTGCTGTAGGAAGTTGCAGAGGAGATTGTCGCAAGAGTTACATCAGGTCTCTGAACCACAGCCTCCATGGCCAATCTGGCACCACTAGGACAACCCAGTTTGGATGTTGCTCTATGCGACAAAGTACACACCCCATGAGCAGCTACAGAGAAAATACATAGAGTAGGCATTGCTTAGGCCAGAGCTGAACCAAGGCAACAGTGCCCTCGGAGTCTGCTTCCTTGCGGCAACTGAAGAACCTGCACATTTTGGCATCAAATTAGATCGCCATCAGATCCATCTTGGACCAATCCTAAAGACCCTGAATTTGCCAAAAACCGACAAGCTCAACTCCTACTCCCTGAGATCAAGGAAGTGGTGACTGAGAAAGTCTGCCTCCACATTGTCAACATCTGCAATGTGTTGTGTTGAGAGGGCTAGGAGGTGTCTCCTTTCTACCAAGAATAAGAGGGTCATCTCTAGGGCCACGTCAGCATGCTTTGTGCCCCCTTGCCGGTTGACAAACACCACCACTGTGGCGTTCTCCGAGAACCTCTGGACTGCTGTGCCCCAGACCAAGGACTGGAGATACAGTATTTTTATTATTTATTTATTTACAGTCTCTTTTATACCACGCTATTCGGCATCAGTGCGGTTTACATACAACAACTTACACATCTCAACAGCTGATTCGTGTTTACATTGAACAAGGTAATAGAACTTGGATAACAAGGGGTCAACTATGTACATCTGTATGACAAAATAGGTATCACCTCGCTGGACGTAGTCATGTTTGGCTGTGTGGTAGGGCTTACTGAACTGTGTCGGCTAAGTGGTGGATGAGGATATTAGTGGACAGTAGGACCAAAGGAATGGCCCTTGCCTTGAGGTGGTTGATGGGCAATGCAGTGTCCTGGCTCTTTCAACGGCCCTGAGCAGTTTGGCTCTCCCCAGCAAAATAGGCTGGTATCCATCGACAGGAGGAGCCACAAAAGATTGTCCAGTGGCATGCACTGTCTAGCACCCAGAGATCCTCGATGATCTGCCCACAGCTGGTAGAAAAGGCATAGCCTGCTGCCCACTGGAAGCACAAAGGAATGGACCCCCAACCTATCATTATGCTGGATGGGAGGAGGTATTTCCAGAGGTGGTAGGCCTCTGGGGTCCACAAGCCCCATGAAAGGACTGTGTCTGGAACTGAATCAGAAGAAAAGGTGGGCTACTCAGATTCATACCAATGGGAATCCCAGGAATTTTGAAGTTCCAAGTATTGGGAACAAGGATAACAAATGGATGCTAAGGAAAAGGATGCCCGTTTGCTACCCAGGCCGATCTTCCCGGAGGACTACAAAAAGAGACTGCTTTTTCTGGAGAGAGATCTGCAATTGTAGGTATTTACTTATGGGAATTTTTCTAAATATTGGTGAAAAATATTTTTTTAGTTTAAAAAGCTAATTAATCTGTGAATCCAGTGTATTTGTTAAATCAGTCAGGGCCTAGTATTAGCAAAGAGCTTTTAGTTAAATTAAAAACTCAACAGGTAGCTTTAAGTTTAAATTTAAAACAAAACAGAGAGCTTTCTGATTAAAATTAAAACCAAGACTTTCTCATTTCAAGTAAGGGCTGTGTGAATCACCCAGGAAATTGGTCACAGATTACCTTAGAAGCACAGGACAGGGTACTGTGTAGCAGTCAGTTTTTAATAAGTCTTCTTTCCCTCCATCTCCGACACCCACCCACCCACCCCTGGGATAATCGTAGCTTTATAGGTGCTCAAATCTTTTAAAGGGAAGGAGGTGCCATATTCACTCTCGGGTGCAGCTATTTATTTATTTATTAACATTTCTTATATACCGCGCTCTTTGTCATCAGTGCGGTTTACATTGAACCAAATAAGACTTAGCCAATTACATTAGACCATCGTCTACAAAGAACAGGGATTTAACATGGAGGTAACTCGGGGAAACTATTTACATTCTCAGTACATTACAAACTATTTACATTCTTAGTACGATATATTTAGGTCTCAATTCGCTGTATTTTTAGTCTCATATCACTGCAGTTTGGTGATGGGAGGTTGGGGATGGGTGTGTGGGGGGGGGGAATATCCTGTTGTGTAAAATAGGTGGTGTTTAAGGGCTTTTCTGAACAGTCTAAGATCCTTGATTGCTCTAATGGTGGGAGGGAGCTTGTTCCAACATCTGGGAGCATAGTTCAGGAATGCCCTATTGATGGTGGTCTGGTTGAACTTCGTGGATTCGCTTGGAATGAGTAGCATGTCTGCAGCCGGTGGTCTCCTAGGTCTGTTGTTTGCAGTGTGGATGATGGATCCTTATCAGGCATACATTGGGGACCTCAGATTAATTAAGCTTCACGTGAACGAAGTACATTAAATGTATTAGGTATAGTTTTATTAGTACAAGTATCCACAGCAACCCTTAGAAAGTAAAGAACTTAAATACCTAAACACAACTTTAAAACTAAGATACAGACAGTAGTCCAGCAGCGAGATGGGGGTTTTCCAGTCTTTTGCATTGAGTGTCACATGCATGATTTTCTCCCAGCTGTTGAGGGGTCTTACATGTGCACTAGGTGCAAGGAGCTCTTTGCTCTCAGGAGGCTAGAGTAGCAGACTTGGAGGACATACGGAAGACAGAGAGGTACATAGACAAGACCTACAGGGATATAGTACTGAAGTCCCACCTCCAGTCTGGCAGCATCCCTGTTGCCATGGAGGAGAGAGGTCATGTGACAGGAGACCATCACCCTGGTGTGGCAGGAAGTGATCCTGTAGCTAGGACCTGTCCTCCAGGTGATGTAAAACCCTCTCACACTGACGAGGTTTCTCCAGGGCCATGTGCCCATGAGGGAAGAGTTAGAATAGCTGTTATAGTTGGTGGCTCGATCATTAGGCATGTAGATAGCTGGGTGGCTGGTGAATGTGAAGATCAACTGATAACATGCCTGCCTGGTGCGAAGGTAGCGGACCTCACGCGCCACCTAGACAAGGTCGTAGATCGTGCTGGGGAGGAGTCTGCTGTCTTGGTACATGTCGGTACTAATGACATAGGAAAGTGTGGTAGGAAGGTACTGGAGGCTAAATTTAGGCTTTTAGGTAGGAAGTTGAAATCCAAAACTTCCCGGGTAGCATTCTCCGAAATGCTTCCCATTCCACATGCAGGACCAAAAAGGCAGGCAGAGCTCCGGATCTCAATGCGTAGATGAGACAATGGTGCAAGGATGAGGGTTTTGGATTTGTTAGGAACTGGGGAACATTCTGGGAAAAGGAGGGGCTCTTCTGAAGGGATGGGCTCCACCTTAACCAGGACGGAACCAGACCATGGTATTAAATTTTTAAAAGGAGATAAAGCAGCTTTTAAACTAGATAATAGGGGAAAGCCGACATTCGCCCAAGAGCCCATGGGTCGGAACAATGTATCCTTGAAGGATACTAGCTAAAGAATGAAGTCAGGGCATATCAGCAGAGAGATTCCAATAAAGACAAAAGCAGCCCAAATGCCCTTGAGTATGGAGCAGACAGCTTAAATATTCCAAATTACCCCTGCCTACCGATAGTCAGATTAATATGAATAAAATATAGCCTCTAAAATGCTTGTATACATATGTTAGAAGTCTAAAAAATAAGATGAGAGAGTTAGAATATATAGCACTAAATGAGAGCTTAGATTTGATTGGTAACCTATTTAAGAGAAAATATTTTTTCACTCAATGTGTAATCAAACTCAGGAATTTGTTACCAGCGGATGTAGTAAAAGCTGTTAGTGTAGCTGTGTTTAAAAGAGGTTTGGACAAGTTCCTGGTGGAAAGGTCCTTCAACCATTATTAAAAGGGACCCGGGATATCACTGCTTGATACAATACAAGCACTGCAGAACCTGTGTCTTTTGGGGAAACTGCTAGGTACTTATGATCTAGACTGGCCACTGTTGAAAACAGGATACTGGGCTTGATGGACCTTGGTCTGACCCAATATGGCATATCTTATGTACTTATGGTATCTCAGAGACATGGTGGAAGGACGACGACCAGTGGGACACTGATACCTGGGTACAAACTACATCATAATGACAGAGCAGATCAAAGTGGTGGAGGGGTTGCACTCTATGTTAGAGATAGCATTGAGTCACAAAGGATTAAAGTTTTGCAGGAAACAAAATTCACTGTAGTATCTCTATGGATTGACATTCCATGTAAAAAGGGGAAGGGGAAGGTGATGACAGTGGGGGTGTACTACAGACCGCCTGGCCAGAATGATCAAATGGATGATGAAATGCTCAAAGAAATCAGGGAAGCTAACAAAAGTTACAGCACAGTAATAATAATGGGTAATTTCAATTACCCAGGTATCGACTGGGTCAGTGATAAAGGAGATAAAGTTTCTAGATGAAACAAAAGACTGCTTCTTGGAGCAGCTGGTTCATGAACAGACCAGAGGGGAAGCCATTTTGGACCTAGTCCTTAGTGGAATACAAGATCTGGTGCAAGAGATAAGGGTGTAGGGGCCACTTGGCAACAGTGATCATAGCATGATCGTGTTTGATTTAATAAATGGAGGAGGGAGGGTAAGGAAATCCACAGCACTACCTTTTACAGCTTCCAGAGACTCCACATAGTTTTGTTTGCTAATATAGAATTTAACTGTTGGATATAAATTCATTTTTAGGAATATTCTGACTGCCTACATTCCTTGCGTAGCCTTTAAATCAGATATCTGAGTGTGCCCTCAGTTCATGTAAGGCATTCTGGCCAGGGACACTTAGGTTCCCACCCACCCACCCACCCCACCCCTCACCCCGCCCACCCCACCCATCCCAGGGCTGCATTGCCTATATAGTGGTCACATATGTTGACATCTATCCTTTTAATTTAGGTGTTGAACCCACCTTTTCTTCTTCTCCTTCTAGGTCCGCTTAATCAGCATGTCATGTTTTCACTGTAATAATCGTGGTGCTTTCATTCTGAGAAGAATCATTTGGAACCTAAGAGCTTGTCTTTTATGCCTCAAGTTAGCTGCCATGCATAAAGAATTGACTCTACTAAGGGAAGAATTAGCTGCAATGAAATGCACCTCTTCAAACTGAACAAAGTCCACCACTGCTCCCACAAAGAATCAAACATCCCAGGAACAAATGGATCACAGTGGGCTCGGGTAGATTGCGACCTGAAACGCAGAGACACCCTATACATCAAGAGATATCCCTGCATAATGCCTTCTCTGCTTTGGTTAATGAGGATGCCCAGTCCATGAAAACTGAAGGGCCCTTAAATGAGAGTCAATCCCCAATCTACTGATAAAACACCAAATATGAAGAAAAACTCACAAGACAGAAAACTACTACTAACTGGAGCTTCCAACATCAGAGGCACCAACTTGGGAACCCAGTTCAAAGGACAGAAGATAGTCAAATGCCTCCCAGGCTCTTCAGCCAGCAGGAACACAAACCAGTTTGTTGATGGGCTTAGTGCAGAAAATGAGCACTCCAAAATTGATGTTGTCATCCATTTGGGTATAAATGACCTGGCTAGAAACAGTGCCTCTGCAGTTCAAAGGGACTTCCAAAATCTGGGAGAGAAACTCAAGCCCATTGTTAACACTGTAGCATTCTCAGAAGTTCTGTTTTGGGTAAGGGGGAAGAAATGCTGCATTGTAAAAATAGCTTTAATACATGGCTCCAGACCTGGTGCAAACAAGAAGGATTCAGATGTATAGGCAACTGTGGAAACAGATGGATCAACAAGAGACTATAATGTGCTGATGGACTACATCTCTCTGTCGCAGGGAAAAGAATCCTAAGTGAAAAATTCAGGCAGAATGTGGATAGGCATTTAAACTAGAAAAAAGGGGGTGACGGATGGGGAAGGACAAGTTCAGGACGGCACTCCCGGCAAAAGCAGAACAACTTCAGAAACAGCCACGCTTTTAAACCACACAACAACAACAAGTGGGAAGAAGTGGGCAGAACGAAATCAATGCAAAATACATGCAAGCCAGTTAAATGCTGGAAAGCAATGAGCACAAATGCTCGAAGCTTAGCCAACAAAGTTCCTAACCTGGAAGCCCTAATGGTGGAAATGGACTTGGACATTGTGGCCATTTACGGAAACAAGGTTTAATGAATCACATGAATGGGATTATATTAAAATCTATTCAGAAGAGACAGAGAAAGTGGAAAAGGAGGAGGAGTAGCCTTATGTGTCAAAGCTATATTAAAGCTACTGAAATGCAGATGGAATGGGGAAAAGAAGAAGCGCTCTGGATTGTGTTGGAAAGAGGAGATGGCACTATCATCCATACTGGTATAGTCTACAGACCTCCGACTCAAATTGAAGAAATAGATAATGAATTGATGAGATACTGCCAAGATAGCCACAAAGGGGAAGTGATCATATTGGGTGACTTTAATCTACCCGATTTGCAGAAGGAGTAATCCAATCCACATCTAGAAAGAAGTAAAAAAATTGTGGATGCTTTCCAAGATGCGTTACTTAGACAAATGGTGATGGAACCAACCAGGTAAAGCCCAATGCTGGATTTAGTGCTCACCAACGGTGATAGCATGTCGAATGTCCGCGTGAGTGCACCTATGAGCAGAAGCGATCATCACACAATGTGGTTTGAGATAAAAGCCAAGGTGCAGTCCAATCATAGCAAGCTCAAAGTCCTAGACTTCAAAAACACTGACTTCAGTAAAATGGCCATATACCTGAAGGAGGCGTTAACAGGGTGGGAGGGGATAAGGGAAGTGGAATTGCAATGGGCTAAACTAAAGGTGGCCATAAAAGGGGCAACAGATAAATATGTAAGGAGCATAAATAAAAACAAGAGGAGAAGGAAACCTATTTGGTTCTCCAAAGAAGTGGCTGCTCAAATAAAGGCAAAAAACACAGATGTCACAAAATTCAAAAGCTTGCAAACAGAGGAACACAGAAAGGAATACTGGATAAAACTAAGAGAGACAAACGAGAAATAAGGAAAGCAAAATCAAAGGCAAGGGAAAAGATGGCTAAAAATATGAAGTGTGGCGACAAAAAAACCCTTTCTTTAGGTATATTCGGGAGAGGAGGAAAATCAGAGGTGGAATTGCAGGACTCAGAAGTGCTGGGAACGGATTCATGGAAAGTGACATTGAAAATGCAAAATTGCAAAACAAATACTTCTGCTCTGTTTTTACTAAAGAAAATCCTGGAGAAGGACCACCTGTGACTCCCAAATATAAAAATGGGAATGAAATAGATACCATACCATTCACAGAAGATATGTTAGAACAACTTGCAAAACTGAAAGTGGACAAGGCAATGGACCAGATGGGATACATCCCAGGATACTGAAAGAGCTCAGAGAGGTTCTTGCAGGGCCGTTAAAGGATGTTTTCAACAAATCCTTGGAAACAGGAGAAGTTCCTCAGGACTGGAGAAGGGCTGATGTGGTTCCTCTTCACAAAAGTGGTGACAGGGAAGAAGTGACAAACTACAGGCCGGTGAGCCTTACCTCGGTGGTGGGAAAAGTAATGGAGGAACTCCTGAAAGAGCAAATAGTGGACTTTCTCAAAACCAACAGGTTGCATGATCCAAGACAACATGGTTTTACCAAAGGACAATCTTGCCAAACAAATCTGATTGAGTTCTTTGACTAGGTGACCAGGGAACTAGATCAGGGGCATACGATGGATGTCATCTACCTGGATTTCAGCAAAGCCTTTGATACTCAGTAGTTTGGGGATGGGTCCCAAAGTGGTGACCTGGATCAGAAATTGGTTGACTGACAGACAGAAGGTGATGGTAAATGGAGATCACTCGGATGAAAGGAGGGCGATTAGCGAGGTACCCCAGGGTTCGGTCCTGGGCCTGGCACTGTTCAATGTATTTGTGAGTGATATTGCTGAAGGACTGAATGGAAAAGTCTGTCTTTTTGCAGATGACACGAAAATTTGCAACAGAGTGGACTCCCCTGAGGGAGTGGATAATATGAGGAAAGATCTACAAAAGCTGAAAGAATGGTCTAATGCTCGGCAGTTAAGATTTAATGTGAAGAAGTGCAGTGTCATCCATTGGGGAAGCAGAAATCCAAGGGAAATGTATGCAATAGGGCACGGACCAGAAGGACCTTGGTGTGATTATTTCTGAGGATCTCAAGGTGGCAAAACAGTGCGACAAGGCAGTGGCAAAAGCCAGGAGGATGTTGAGTTACATACAAAGAGGAATTACCAGCAGAAAGGAAGAGGTACCAATGCCACTGAATAAGTCACTGGTGAGGCCTCACTTGGAATACAGTATTCAGTTTTGGAGACCATCTCTCTCACAAAGGATGTAAAAAGACTGGAAATGGTTCAGAGGAAGGCGACCAAAATGATTTGGAGCCTGCGTCAGAAGCCTTATAAGAGACTTGAAGACCTAAATATGTACACTCTGGAGGAGAGGAGGGACAGAGGAGATACGATTCAGACCTTTAAATACATAAAGAGTATTAATGAACAAACAAACCTCTTCCAAAGACAGGGAAGCTGTAAAACTAGAGGGCATATCATGAAGCTGCAAGGGGGTAAATTGAAAGGCAATGTCAGGAAATACTTTTTCACTGAAAGGGTGATAGATGCTTGGAATGCCCTCCCGATGGAAGTGGTGGGGGCAAATATAGTGATAGAATTCAAAATGGCATGGGACAGACACAGTGGATCCCTTTACAGTAACAGGATAAAATCAAAATAAACTTAACTATCTAATTTCTCAACAAACAGGGGGGTCCTACACGGAGTGGTGGGTTCACCCCTAAACAAAGACATGGGGAGGGGTGGCCTGCAAGGAGTGGCAGGTGCACCTACTCTTGCCATCTTACTGGGCAGACTAGATGGACCATACTGGTCTTTATCTGCTGTCATTTACTATGTTAACTTTCAAAAGGGAGACTATGATAAAAGATTTACATCAAGCTTGGGTGTTTAAAAATACTATCTTGGAAGCCCAGACCAGCTATATTCCACGCTTTAAGAAAAGTGGAAGTTAGTCCAAAAAACTGCCAGAATGGTTTAAAGGTGAGGTCAGAGAGGCTGCTGTTACCAGAAAAGCATCTTTCAGGAAATGGAAAAAGGAGCCAATTGACGAAAACTGGAAACAACACAAGCACTGGCAAGTTAGAAACAAGGAATTGATAAGGCAGGCAAAGAGAGAATTTGAGAAGAAGCTTGCTGTGGAAGCAAAAATGCATAAGGACTTTTTCAAGTACATTTGTAGCAAAAAACTTGTGAGAGAATCAGTTGGACCATTAGATGATAGAAGGGTAAATGGGGCACTAAGAGGGGATAAGGCCATAGTGGAGAGACTGAATGAATTCTTTGCTTCGGTCTTTACTCAGGACGCTGGAGGAATGTTACCCATGACTGAAACGGTATTTAAAGGAGATGCTGCAGAAGAATTGAAAGTAGTATAGATACACCGGGAAGATGTATTACAAATATTTGATAAACGGAAAACTAGCAAATCACCTGGACCAGATGGTGTTGAAAGAACTGAAATATGAGATTGCAGACCTACTATTAGTAATCTGTGAAATATCATTAAAAACATCTTTAAATACCTGAAGATTGGAGGATGGCCAATGTAACGCCAATTTTTAAAAAGGGTTCCAGCTGTGATCCAGGAAACTACAGACCGGTGAGCCTGATGTCAGTACCAGGAAGAATGTAGAAACCATCATAAAGAACAAAATTACTCAGCATGTAGATAGTCATGGCTTAATGGGAGACAGCCAACATGGCTTTAGACAAGGGCGATCTTGTCTTACTAATCTGATATGTTTTTTTGAAGGTGTGAATAAACAGGTAGACAAAGGCGAGTCCATTGATATAGTGTATCTGGACTTTCAGAAAGCTTTGACAAGATTCCTCATGAGAGACGTTTGTAAAAATTAATAAATCATGGGATAGGAGGCAGTGTACTATTGTGGATCAGGAACTGGTTAAAAGATAGAAAGCAGAGGGTAGGGCTAAATGGCCAATTTTCCCAATGGAGAAAGATGAATAGTGGAGTACCCTAGGGATCTGTGCTGGGTCCGCTGTTTTTTTAACATATTCATAAATGACCTGGAAATGGGAATAACTAGTGAGGTTATCAAATTTGCAGATGACACAAAACTATTCAAAGTTGTTAAAACCCAAGAGGATGGTGGAAAATTGCAAGAGGATCTTGATAAATTGGAAGACTGGGCATCCAAATGGCAGATGAAATTTAATGTGGACAAGTGCAAAGTTATGCACCTATGAAAGAACAACCCAAACAATGGTTACATTTATTTATTTAAAGCTTTTTTATACTGCGCTCTTTGGTATCAGTGCGGTTTACAGTTAACAAACTTGCAAGAGACAATGCGAACTGCCTAGTGCTACATTAAACAGGATCAAAAACATGGATTTATAACTGGGCAAACTATTTACATCTCCGGCTAATACAACTGTAGCAGAGTAACTATTTACAAATTAGACGTTGGACCCCTACTGATTGTTTGGGGCTGAGTCTATACAGTTATTACATTCAGTGTTATAGACGTTCATGATTATTCATTAATTAGTATAAGCAGAATCAGCACATGTCAGTATGCCTGTTGGAGTGGTTCCAGAACTCAGTTTGTCTTATTCGGAGTGCAAGGTTCCACATTAGGAACCACCACCCAGGAAAAAGGCATCATCGTGGATAACATGTTAAAACCCTCCGCCCAGTGTGCAGTGGCGACCAAGAAAGCAAGTAGAATGCTAGGTATCATAAGGAAAGGAATAGAAAATAAAACAAAGGATATTATAATGCCTCTGTATTGTTCCATGGTGCGACCGCACCTTGAATATTTTGTGCAATTCTGGTCACCATATCTTAAAAAGGATATAGCGTTATTAGAAAAGATACAGAGAAGAGCCATCAAAATGGTAAAGGGGATAGAAGGTTACCCCCTATGAAGAGAGGCTAAAAAGGTTAGAGCTCTTCAACCTGGAAAAGAGGCGGCTGAGGGGAGATATGATAAAGGTCTATAAATTGATGAATGGAGTGGAACGGGTAAACGTAGATCAATTGTTTACGCCATCAAAATATAGAAAGACTAGGCGGCATGCAATGAAGCTACAGGGTAACCTATTTAAGACTAATAAGAGAAAATATTTTTTCACTCAACCTGTAATCAAACTCTGGAATTTGCTACCGGAGGATGTAGTGAAAGCCATTAGTGTAGCCGGGTTTAAAAAAGGTTTGGACAAGTTCCTGGAGGAAAGGTCCATAAACCATTATTAAAGGGGACCCAGAATATTCACTGCTTGACCCAATACAAGCCTTGTGGAACCTGTGTCTTTTGGGGAAACTGCTAGGTAGTTGTGACATAGATTGGCCACTGTTGGAAACAGGATACTGGGCTTGATGGACCTTGGTCTGACCCAGTATGGTATATCGTATGTTCTTATGAGGCAATGAGGTTTGAATTTACCCAAATCCTTAACCAGCTTCTCTAAGTCCTCCCCAAATAGCTTCCCTTTAAAAGCAAGCTGGGAAAACTGGGACTTGGAGGCAGAGTATGCTGCCCAATGGAGAAGCCACAGCCAGCATTAAGAAGGCAATATCTTTAGCTGCCAAGCAGACAAAATCCTGTATGGCGTCCAAAAGGCTAATGCCGATTCCGGGAGAATAGAGGTATCATCCAGAGGGAACGAATGAATTTACTGAAGGAGAGCTCAAGTCATTAGACCCCCACACACTGCTAATTAGAGAATAACATAGAAAGCTGAAAACTGTTTATTCAGGACAGCATCCATCTTATGATCCAAATAGTTTTAGGGCTGCCCAACCTCCATCAGGATGGTAGGTTCACTTTGTGACCACAGTGACAAGTGTGTCCACCTGAGGCACATTGAACCACATGGCACAATCTTCCTGTGGCAGGAAGCTTCCTCATGACCCTATCAATGGGAGGTCAGGTAGATCTCACTCCAAGTGGACCATGCTCTTGATAACCTCCCGAAAAGGAAAAACCCTAGTAGACTTCCAAATCCCCCTGCAAGAGAGAATTTATTTGTGGTGTCGGTTCCACTGCCAGCAGGTCAGCCAATCACAGAGGGGAAGATACTTGAGCAAGCAACACTGCCAGTTCTTCCTTCCTGAACCCAGAGGTGTCATTACTGGACTCCGGACTTCAGGCAAAGGAGAGACAGTCTGATCCTTGATAGTCCAATCTCTGCCAAGATCGCTTAGCCGGCAGAGACCGGACTGGCCTTCAGCTATCCTGTGTCACTGGGCCCTTGTCTGAGTGGAGAGAGACCGAGAGGACCCAGAAGTCCTCAGGTCTGAACTGTTACACCAAAACAACAAAGGTTTGCTGAAGAAATGAAAATAATTCCATGGAGGACAACCCAGAGACCAGGAGAACCCTGTCAGGATTAGCTCCACTACCAAAAAGGGAGCAGATTTGCTGCCAGGCCCTAACAGAAGAGGAGCGGCCAACAAAGCGAGAGCCTGAGTCCAAGGCTTGTCAATCATTCTTCTTCACCCCTGCTCCTGCAGAGAGGATAAGGACAGGGCACCTGTGCCCCCCTGCAGAAAGAGGGGGAATAAGCCCTTCAAAGGCACATCAGAAGCCTCTATGCAGAAATTACAGAATCTAGAGTCCAGCACTGTAATTTTCCGCAGACCAGGCGATGTTTCTTAGAAGAAGTCATGCATCTTGTGAATAATATGTGCGTTATGCACCGCTAACAGTCTGGCTTCACAGGTTCAAGGTGTGCTAATAAGGCACATTACAATGCATGCTCCAGCCATATGGGTGACTCTAGCTGAACCTCCAGTATTCAGCTCAATTGAGGAAGTTGCACTTAAGGGTGATTACTCACGAGCTAAACCAAATCTTTCCCAAAATTTCACCAGAGCTACATTGATGCAACCACTACCTGACAGACAGAGAAATACTGAGGTGTGCCCCTAGCTGCATAGACTGGTATAGTTGGATGAGATCATAAGAAACCTCTGGGATATTTTCTCTCTCTCCAACTCTGCTGGTAGGGGGGACACAACCCACTTGTCTGGACTGGTCTAGCAGGATAATATGGAAAGTGAAATTAGATCTTACCTGCTAATTGGCATTCCTTGAGTAACTCCAGTCCAGTCCCACACCTCTGGGTTGTGCTCCCCTTCCAGCAGCTTGGAGACTGAGCATGACATCTTTTGATGACATCAGTGTACTTAGACAGCTGTCTCCTCCTTCCAGGTCCAGTAACCTACTGACAAAGCAGACTCGCATGAAAAACAAATAAGCAGTCAATAAAACAACTGTATAACTATAACTAACTATGTAACTCTGACCCCTCAGACTAGAAGATCCAGGTACCTCCCCAGAACGAGGGAACTCACATATAGCCAAATAAGAACTCCCAAAAAGATTGCCTAAACTCAGCAAGGGTCTCTCTTTCTCCCCAAAAACAACAAGACTTACCTGTGGACTACTGAGACACCAACAATAACCATCATAAAAGGCCAAATTTGCAGGTTTCTCAAAAGAAAGACAACGGCCATATGGACTGCACTACCACCAGGACTTCCCCGCGTCCCTTGGGATCTCTGATACCCTCCATCCCTGAAGCATATCATACACCCGATGCCCTTCTACGGGACCGGGGTCGTGGACTGATCCCCCTTTTTCAAACTCCAGGGCGGGTGCCGGGAGTGGATTGCAGTTACTCAAGGAACACCAATTAGCAGGTAAGGTCTAATTTCACTTTCCTTATTGTCCCTCCAGTCCAGTCCCGCCTGGGATGTAACAGAGCAGTTCTACCAACAGGAGGGACCCGCGATTCCAGCCTGAAGCACTGCCATTCCAACTGTTAGACACCATTGCCTGTGCCATGAACCTATAACCACTTGCAAAGGCCTGCAGGGCAGACCGGAAGGCTGCCCTACCCCTCTCGGCTGGGGGTACCACTGCATAATCCACCCCAGAAAACACCTGAGGCCTGGACGACTGCACTCACAACCTCGCTGGTCCTGACTCTCCATTAACACGTATACCGAGAGAAAGTCTCACTAATCCACCTAGAAGTGAAGTTTGGCAACTGCCTAGCCCTTGCGCAGCTCTCCAACCAAAAACAAGCAACCGGATCGATTTCCCAACTGGGCTCTCTCAGGCAATAAAGGCAGAATACTCTCTGTACAACCAAGCGACCTAAGTGTGGATACGTGTCTCCTACCCACTCTCCTGAGAGCACTGGCAGGAGACAGACTGACAAGTGAAAACATGGCTATTCCTTAGAGAAAAACCGTAAGGAATCGGCCTGAGTGCCACTGTCTCCTTTGGGAAGGATAGGAGGACTCCCTCCAGAGAGAATCTGCAGCTCCAAAGTTTTCCAGACTGAGCGAATTTCCCCCTGAAGCACTGCCTTAAGAGCCAAAACTGCTTGGAAAGAATTGGCCAAGGTTCCAAGGCTCCTTGCCAGTACCGACAGCATCCGAGAAAGCTCTTGAGAAGGGACGAAGTACTGAATCGGTGGGCCGAGGAGTTTAACATCTTACCTGAAGTGGCCCACCTTCGGGTGCGCTCCCAAGGGGACTACTTGGAACCAGCCCCTCTAAGATGGAACTTACCTAATGCCAAGTAACCTGCAGCGAGAATCCTTTGCCACACCTGACCGCAAAAACAGCTAACCGTCTGGCATGGTACCAGCAGACAGCCGCCAATCCTTCTCTGCTCAACAGGCTTCAAACATGCTCCAAATCCGCATCAAGGAAGAAAGGAGAGACCTCTTCTGAGCCCTCAGCAACTTCGTGATAACTGGCCCTGAATAACTGCGCCCTCTCAACCGTGCTCTTTCAAGAGCCTGCTGTCAGTAATAAACGTTCCGCCCCAGGCCACTGCCAAGGTAGATTCACCTGTAACTGCACTTGTGCAGCATACCCTGGGTGCTTTGGCCAGTCTGGGGCAATCAGGAAGACAAACCCCTGTGAGAGTCATCCCCTGCCCTATCTGGCCTAGAAGGCCCCTGGCAGAAAATCCATATAGAAAGTCTTCCCTAGGCCACTGCTGTCTGCAGTCATTGAGGCCTTCCAACATCCTCTCTTCTCCCAGCGAAAATCCGTCCGCTGTGGTCGATGCCTATGACGCCATGGGGCCAGGACCGATGTGCCCCATCTGCTCGCCACCTACTAGAAGACCACTTGGCTGAGGGACCATTCTCTGGGCCCCCCTGCATCTGGCTCAGAAATCCATCATCACCTTGTTAGTTCCTGCAACATGCACCCCGATTGTGCTAGAAGAGGCTGTTCTGACCACTGCAGCAGCGCCTCCGATTCTTCTCAGAGGTCCATGTCGCCCAATCCTCCTTGCAGATAGATGTAGGCCACCGTGGCCGCAATGCTAGGACGACCCAGCCCAGTAACTCCGATGGGAAAGTCCAGAGTGTCCGCGTGACCGCTCTCACCTCCAGTTGCTTGATGGATTATCCTGTGTCGATAGACTTGCGTCCGTTGAGCGTGGGGCTTAGCCTAGAACCCCCAGAGGCCTCCCTGCTGTCCTCTTCACCAGCTGGAGTCACCACCGAAGGTCCTCTTCGGTCCCTGTCAGGCAAGGCCACCCCTGCCACAAGGGATGCCATTGGTGTGATCCCTTGCACTGCAGCGCTCTCCATAGCGGTCCCGAGCGCTCCTGCGCTGTCATGATCCCGAGCTGTTGAAGGTAAGACCACGCTGCCGGAGCCTTCGTTGGCTGGATTTGACAAACCTGCTGCCACAATCCGTGCGCTATCTGTAATGAGAGAAAAGACCTTCTCCCCGAGGGTCATGCACCCCCAGATACCCTATCTCATGAGTTGGTACCAAGGGACTCTTGATCCAGTTGACCACCCATCCAGGACTCTGCCAAAAAGGCACCACTCTTGCCACCACCTTTGTGCTCACGTTCCATGTATGAGCCAGTCGTCAGTGTAAGGGTGATCCAGAGGGCTCCACAGGAGATCCCATGACCCTCTGCATAGGTTGCAGGCTTAGGCTTCGGGACTTTGCCCAAAATAGCCGATCCTGGAGACACGTAAACACCTGAGCTCCCCACTCCGGCAGAGTGCCGGCACAGCTATTCTCATACCCTGGTGAACGTACGTAGCACCACCACTAACCAATGTCATCTAAGCCCAGGGAAGAACAGCTGCTCATATGGACCGCCTGCCCACTGCATTGGTTCTGTGCCCCTGTACGTGACTTGAACCTGTGCCCTATTGGCTTGTTTGGAGAGTTTCTCCAGGCTGAGCCATTGTTTCTGTTTGAAGAAAAAAAAACAGTGGATGTTCTGGCCTGTAGGGGATTGCCGAACACCTCTGTGATGTTGAGGGAAGGCAGAGACCTCTCTCTGCCTCTATTTCGGACTGCCACGAGAAACTGCAGCAGTCTACAGCCCCCTGCTTACTCGCTAAGGCCCAAAAAAAAAAAAAAAAAAGGACGACGACAACCATAAGGAATCTAACTTTTCCTTTTTTTTTTTTTAAAACCACTCAATGGATCGCATAACCAAGATCCCTTCACTGCAGAAGCTTGTCAGGGTCTCTTGTCACGTTGGCTTTGTCGCCCTCCTTAAAGGGGAACTGCGCAAGGACAGACCCTCCAAACAGACCAGGCCCCCTAAGCCGGACATGAACTCGACCCCCATTGCCAGGGATCTCCATTGCCAGTCTCTCCTGGGCTGTACTGCCTCCCTGGGCCCTCCTGGCTTCCTTGTAATTTCTTAAATCTCAAGGATGAGGAGATGCTAAGGCACCCCCATCCCCCTAGGGGGAAAAATGTTTCCCGATGGAATAAATGACAACTTCTTGGAGTAGCCGGAGCATGGATCCACCAAAGGGGAAGTCATCTTGGGCCTAACCCTTAGTGGCGCCCTGGCTCTCTTAAGGCATTGTGCCCCTTGGTAACATACATTGATAACTCTTCTTTTTTTTTTGTGAGGCAATGGAGGGTCAAGGGACCTGCCAAAGGCCTCAAGCAGCGCCAGTAGAAATAGAACCCCTGGGCCTTCAGCTCCCAAGCCAGTGCTCCAACCATTAGGCTACTCCTCCACTCCTTGGTGGATGAGAAAAAAGGGTGTTAGGGGCCCTTGGCAATAGCGGGCATAGCCAGAGCACATGAAAATCAAAATATGAAGAAGAACAAGGCAATACCCCTTTAAACTATCCAAGGGAGACTATGGTAAAATGGGGGAAAAGGGAACATAGTTACAAGACACTAAAAAGGATCAGCTGAAAGGCCATGGTCTGCCACCCTCATCCAAGCGACCCCCACTGCAGCCCAAACCTGGCCATGTCCCCCAAACAGGAACATCCCCAACCTGAACTTGGTTAAGGCAACAGCGAGCCAGGAGGCCCCCCCCCCCAAGGCCCCACGGAGCGCCAGCAAGATTAGGAGCTGGGCTCCCAGCTCAAAACAGTGCTCCTCCCGCCAGACCACGCCTCCACTTCATCACTGGGTCAGGGCCTAGTCTATCCTACTGGAGCTTCGACCTCCCACCTAGTCCAGCCCCCTGAACAAGGCTGTACAGCATCCTCAGTACCTGTGTAAACCCCAGGCAGCTCTGAACCTAAGCCGCAAATGGCCTTAGCCCACCTCTTGCGAGTCACCCACCATGGGCCTGGGGCCTCTGGGATGGAATACATATAAAAATCAGCCCTTAGTCTGCTTCGCTCCTTCTCCAATAACCTTCTTTTATTACATATTCTCAGGCCCTTCACATTTATTGTTGCAATTGTCAGCTTATGTTCCCCCACCTGTTTTTCCCCCGCCCTCCTCCCTCCACCCCCTGCTTACCCCTTATCCACCCTCCCTCCCCCCACCCCCTGCTTACCCCTTATCCACCCTCCCGCCTCCCTCTTGCCCCTCCCTCCCTTTTTTTCTCCACCCCCTGTATCCCTCCCTCCGGAGGTCACCTTTAGAGTAGTGTCCATCTATCTACCTGGAGCCCCCCGTCCACCCCTCCTACCCCTGCTCCATTACCCAACCCTCTTCATCTATCCCTCCACCCCTCTTCCCTGTTACTCTATCCACATTTTCCCCTTTAGTTACATTATTTCCTCCCCCCATACATCCTCTCTAGCCCTTTAGTTAACAGCAACATGAATTCCTTATTAGATACATATATATCTTATAACACTCACTTTTGAACTTCTACAACCAATAATCTCTAACATTACAACCGGACAACTAATACAAAAAATTATATAGCAAAAGTTTGGTTTTTGTCCTCTTTATTTGTGGTATTTCCATGTCCATTTCATGACCATCTTCCCGCCTTCTGGCAACATGAACTCCCTTTTACATATACCTCTTCAGGTTGGTGTCTCCTTATCCTGATGTTCTCGCACTTTCTTGGGGCTCTCCAAATGTCCATCTCTTGTTCTCCCCAACTGTCCTCGTCTCGGTGTACGTCCATTTTCCAGCCATTCTGGTCGCTCTGGCCTCTCCAGCCCTTGTTGTCCCTCTGAGTCCTCACAAAATCCTGCCTCTTCCAGTGCCTTTTGCGCCTCTTCGCGTTTTTTTACCCTCCAGCTCTTGTCTCCTTTATTAAACAATCCAAATGCATACAACCACCTGTACTTCACACTCTCCTTTCGCAACACCCTTGTGACAAATTGCAGCTCTCATCTTCTTTGCAATGTCCCTGCCAGGTCTGCAAATATTTCTATTTTATATCCTTGCCACATGAAATCTCTTATCTTGCGCATCCTTTCTGCAATCTTCTCCTTAACCACATAATCTTTCACATAAATCACAATGTCTCACAGCATTGGGCCCCAGCAGACCAAACAGATCTAATGTACTCTATCCAATGCCACATTTACCCGCTCCTCTGAAGTACTTTCTTTCTGAAGTATTGCTTTACACGCCGCTTCTGCCACTCTACTGCTGTCCCGGAACTCTGGTTCCCCCGAAATCCCCCGTATTCTGAGATTGTGTCTCCTCGTGCTATTCTCCAATTCCTCAGTTTTATACAACTGTTCCTTCCACTTATCTAATTCTTTTTGTCCTTTATCCGTTGCACTCTGCTGCTGCATAATCTGCTCTATTTGCTGGTCATGCTCCTCCATTTTCTGCACCAACTCTCCCACTTCCTCTCTGATTTCTCCACATACCTCTCCCACCTCTGCCTTCACTGCTGCCAGCTCCACCTTCAGTTCAGTAAACCAGGCTTTTAGTTCCTCTGGTCACTTTTTGCACCACCGTTTCATCAGCCTCTGACTCCAAATTCTTTCCTCCTCTCCGTTCACGCTCTATATTTTCAACGCCCCTTGTGTTCGCGGCCATTTTGTGCTTTGCTCCTTCTGCATGACTGCTGACAAGCACGAACTCCCTGAGATCCACCGCATTCTTCCATGTAGTCATTTGCCTCCTGAACTTTTCTATGTCCTCTCTCCACTCCTTGCCTGTACTTTTTATAGCTCTGGGTGAAAGATTACCGGTGAACACTGGGCAATGCCCTGGAGCTCTCTGCTCAGGCTTCCATCCAGGCAGATGACATCACTTCCTCCCTTTTTTTTTCTATTTTTTCAGCAGCGAAGTAGCAGCGTTAATGAATAACCATAAAAACCAAATCTCAAGAAAAAAAACAACAAAATGCATTGAGACAAGGCCCAAGCGTTCAAGCCCGCCAAAAAACCTCTCTCCCCCGAATCTAAATATGGAACTGAACAGGAGGAAGACAATGCTTCCCACGGCCGTGGGGTGGCGCTTTCCACCCCCCCCCCTTCAGCTAGAGCCTCTGCCGCTGGAGGAGAGAGAAGTCACAGCCACCACTGGAATATGGAGAGGAGGAGGAAGGAGAAGAACTAAAAGGAATCCCAATGTCCTTCTCACCGGTTGCCTGCCGCCTCAGTTCCGCCTGCCTGCTGGACCCGACTTTACAGGTGTCTCCTCGACAGTGGACCATTGTGGGATGCTCTCAGGCTGTGGCTGACTGAGTTCAGCTGCTCCTCACCATTCAAGAGGGTTCGAGAGCTCCTGCCAACTTCTAATACACCCTACACAGACAAGAAGGGAAAACTAAGGAGCCTGGCCCCACAGCCAGCAATTGTAGAGAAAAACTAGACAACTAGTTTGTCATTTGGCTCTTTTTTCCATTTCCTGAAAGATGCTTTTTTGGCAATAGCCTCTCTGACCTCATCTTTAAACCATGCTGGCAGTTTTTGGACTTCCTTCCACTTCTCTTAAAGCATGGAATACAGCTGGTCTGGGCTTCCAAGATAGCATTTTTAAACAACACCCAAGCTTGATGTAAGTCTTTAACCTTTGCAACTGCTTCTTTTAGTCTTTTCTTAACTATTTTCCTCATTTTATCATAGTCTCCCTTTCAAAAATTAAAAGGTAGTACTGTGGATTTCCTTACCATCCCTCCTCCATTATTTAAATCAAACATGATCATGCTATGATCAATATTGCCAAGTGGCCCCCAACACCCTTATCTCTTGTACCAGATCTGGTGTTCCACTAAGGACTAGGTCCAAAATGGCTTCCCCTCGGGGCAGTTCATAAACCAACTACTCCAAGAAGCAGTCATTTATTTCATCTAGAAACTTTATCTTCCAAGCATGTCCTGCTGTGACACTGACCCAGTCAATACCGGGATAACTGAAATCACCCATTATTATTACTGTTCTGTAACTTTTGTTACCTTCCCTGATTTCTTAGAGCATTTCATCATCCATTTGTTCTTCTGGCCAGGCGATTGATAGTACACCCCTACTGCCATTACCATCCCCTTTTTACATGGAATTTCAAGCCATAGAGATTGGATTGAACTATATCCCCTTTCTCTACATAAGGTCTCTGCAACTGCAATGACCCAAATCATGGGGCTCCCTTCATGTGCGGCTCACTCCTTGTCACCACGGCCCTGTTTAGAAAAAGGAAAAACAAAACAAAAGTAAAACTAACTTTTCTTAATCATCTCTTCAGTGAGCCCAGCACCCTGGCTCACTAACTCCCTCCAGCTGCTTGGAGATGAGCTTACTGGGGCTGGAAGGAGGAGCCAGCTGCCCACATCCACTGACGTTATGAAAAGATGTCATGTTTATGTTTATGTTTATTAAATTTGATATACAGCTCAGGCCAAAGCATCAGAGCGGTTTACAATAATATATCATTTTAGAAAATATGAAAGGAACGCCATTTGTAAGATAGGACAGAGTAGAGGACAGAAACAGTCAGAAAGATAAGACAAAAAGAACAAAGGGAACAGCAGGTTACCATAATATATGCGTGTGGCAGTCCAGATCACATCTTCCATGTTAACTTCAGGGCGAACGCCATGGTCCAACGCCTAAGGGCCATGCCAAAGGGCCCTCTGGCGAGGCCCGCAAGGCGCGGGCGCGCCCCCGAAACGGCGGTTTAAGCCGTTGTTGCTGGCATCCCATTTGCAGGCACTAGGAGGGAGGAGGGGCTCCTGCTCACAGCTCCGATGGCAAAGGCTGCTCTCCTGCGCGCCCCCGAAGCGGCGGTTTAAGCCGTTCTTGCTGGCATCCCATTTTCAGGCACTAGGAGGGAGGAGGGGCTCCTGCTCACAGCTCTGATGGCAAAGGCTGCTCTCCTGCGCACCCCCGAAGCGGCGGTTTAAGCCGTTCTTGCTGGCATCCCATTTGCAGGCACTAGGAGGGAGGAGGGGCTCCTGCTCACAGCTCCGATGGCAAAGGCTGCTCTCCTGCGCGCCCCCGAAGCTGCGGTTTAAGCTGTTCTTGCTGGCATCCCATTTTCATGCTCCGTCTCCAAGCTGATGGAAGGGGAACACAACCCAGAGGCACGGGACTGGACTGGAGGGACAATAAGGGGAGTTTGCTCAGCTGCAGCTTGAAGGCCACATCAGCTGACCAACTGTGGAGCCGGAGCCAGAGCCACTGCCTGTCCACTACCACCATCGCCATGGATTACAAGAGATCCTTATCAAGTTGTATAGGGCATCAGTCACATAAGTGCCCCCCCCCCCAACTCCAATCTTGCAACCTCTGGGCTGTCAGACATTTGCTGTATCCTGAGTAGGAGAGCTCCAGCCACCAATTATGCACATAGCGCAGCTTGAGAGCCTAAGACAAAGCCCATAAAGGCATTCTTCAGAAGGGGCTCCATCCTCCTTATCATGAAGGTCCTTGAGTGCACTGCCCCCTCCACCAGGTTGATTATGCACTTTACCAGTTCTGACCAGGGCTTCCACCCACGGGGGCTAGAAAAACTGATTCAGCCTGCCCTAGGGCAGAGAGTGCAACCAAGAAAGGACGTTAAGGCCCTAAGGCCTAACACAGGAGTCTCCCACTAAAGAGACTGCAAGCTGTAGCATAGGAGCCGGGAGGGGAAAAAGCCAGGACGCTCAATACTCTCTAAAATGGGTATGCTGGCAAGACTTGCACAGGAGCTGGCTCTGCAAGCCGCAAAGCTACCATACCATCTTGAATAAGGAGAGAAAGGTCTTCCCATTAAGATATTTTGAGTAGAGAAGGATCTTCACCTTCCCGAAGGGGAATTTCTCTTTCTTCCTTAGACTCACCTTCTGAAGAAAGGATTTCTCTCTCTTCTGCATCCCAAGAAATTCTCATGAGGTATAAGACTGGGTTCCTGGAGAGATGGGCAAGTGGAAAGGTGTAGCAGGGCTGCTTAACTCCTAGTCCATAGAGACAGATGCTTAAGGTCCCCGGACCCACCCTTGAGGAGGAAGTGTGGGTTTCCAACCCCCTCGGAAGGGGCTGACACTAAGTAACAAGGACTGAGAACAGCCTGTGAGCTGTTTCAGTTGCTACAGCCAAGCCATTTGAAAGAAAGGGTACAGGAGGCCCTTCAAGGACCAATGGGCTTGCAGATGCGGCTACCTTATCATGCCCTCCCCCCTCAGCAGAGACCATGGCACTGTAATAAGATTAAATTAGACTTACCTGCTAATTGTTCTTCCTTAAGGAACTCTAGTCCAGTCCCGGAACCATAGAGTTTAGAATCTCCTCCAGCAGCCTTGGAGACTGAAATACATCATTGCTTTGCTGGCACCAGTATAAGTAGGCAAGAACAGCCCCTTCTCACCAGTACTTTCAGTATCCAAGCAGCTGAAGGAGATTCTGAGCCTAGGTTGGGCTCAGTCTAAGCAAATAAGCAGAGTAGATTGGATACATCCCCTGTTCTAATTTCTGGGGTGCTTGGGTTTAACTTTTCTTTTGAGTTTTAATTGTTAGATTCTTTTAATTGGTCCTTTACTGTTTGTTGCAGGAGCAGGGCTTTTGCTGAAGAGTTCTTCCTCTGGCTCCATCTCCTCTTCAGCCCCTCTCTCTCTCTCCCCCCCCCCCTTCCCCCCCTCCAGGCCCCGGGGCTTAAACGAGCAGTGCTGCAGTGCCCTTGTCTGCATTACTTTGTGTGCCTCCCTGCTCCCGAACCCGCTTCTCAGGGTGAGGAGCAGGTAGAAGGCTTACTGGCAGCACCGCAGGCTTGAGTCAGTCCTGCTTGTGTTTGGGCATCGGAGCGGAAGCCGTGGCACGGCTGAGCTCCGGCGCGGCTGATGATTCGACACTCTCTGGACGGAGCGGTGAGTGCGAGAACTGTCATTTTTTTAATTCATGGGGCCGTGAGCGCGTTGGGCGCTGGGGTAGGCCGCTGGCTTCTTTACTTCTGTCAGGGTGCCTGGCCGCGTGGTAAAGAGCGGCACTGTAATAAATAAATAAATAAAAATCACAGAGCCCACCATGTGGGGAAAAACAGGGGGGGGGGGGATAGCTAAGTTACCACACATAGTGGGTGGTTCCAAACATGCCACAAAAATAAGCTCCGAGACAAATACTATAGCATCCAGGGCAAAAAACTGCAGTAACAAGAAAAAACATTAAAAGTTGCAGGCTGCATCAGGTCACAATTAAGCTCAGCAATGGCCCAAAGAAAAAAAAAATCAACAAAAAAGAGCCTGGGAAAACTGACAAGAACTGTGATGAAAAAGGAACCCTGAAAGGGGAATCCCCAAACCTGATAGGCCTGCCAGGCACTGTTCCCTCTAAGCTGTGCGCGTGTGCGCGCGCACACACCTCGCCGAGTGAGCGCACATACTTTACAACAGAGCGCACAAAAATTACGGCTCTGATTCTGATAGAAAACAACACAGACGTCTTAAAATTTAAAAGTTATGATTGTAATTACTAGAAATTTCCCGCTTCATTTAGTAATTGTCTATTTTCATTTCATTTGATTAAAATCAGTGTGGTGTACATACTGTATTCTGATGTGTAGTCAAATTTTAAAGTATATAACTCCGAGTGTCGTTATGTGGCGCACAAAAATTTAACCTTCCTTCAAAAGCTGCACACAGCTGATATTTTATGCGCACACAGCCTACAGAAAATTAGAGGGAACATTGCTGCCAGGGAAACCTGAGAAGGGAAGCCCCCACCACCCCCAGAGGCCACTGTTGCAGAGCTTTTTTGTGTTTGTTTTTAATTTAGAGCTACTTTATTGCAAACAGCAGACAGCCAAATACAGCGCCACTGAAACCAAATGGGAAAGGAGATAGAAAAAATTATACAAAGACAAAAATAGCAAGCAGATAAAGGACAGCAAGAAGGGAGACATGGGCCCAAACTTATCCCTCCCTCCTCACCGGGGCCCTGTGAGGTCCTCCTGTCCGCTCTCTGGCCCACCAGTGCTGCATCCTATGGGAAACAGTGCTGGGCACAGAGTTGCTGTCAGCTCTAGGAGACAATGGCGTACCTGAGCTCTGAACAACACTGGGACTTTCGGACTCTGCACAAGGCCACAGAACTGTAGACTTGGTCAGGGGAGCACCAGGCCACACATCTTGCCACCTGCTGGAGACAGACAAATATGGCTTCTCAATGCAGAACGAGCAGATAAAACCTAGGGGTATGCTAACGGTAGTGGCTTCTGTGTGATGTCAGGACCATGGTTCCGATATCGCATGGAAGCCGCTGTTTAGTAAAGATACTCCCTAGTGATGACATCACTCAAAGTTGCTCAAGTCTGCCTTCACCTGCTGGCTAGAGAGCATAACCATATATCTGGACAGATCTAGCAGGATGATAAGGAAATCTCTGATTTAGTAACATTAAGTTTCAAGCAGTGATTGAAACCAAGCAACCAGAGTCAGAAGTAGATTTCTAGGTCTTTCTTCCAAGGCAAAGGAGAGTTAAATAACTTCCCAAGGTCACAAGGAGTGCCGGGGGAAATGAACCCTGGTCTCTGGGTTACCAAGCCAGTATTCTAACCACTAGGCTAGTCCTCCACCATATAAGCAGAATAAATGAATGAAATTATAGACTTTGTTTACCTTCATCTAATAAGGCATGGACACCATCAGCCAAAGCCACAGGCAGTGTTTTAGTGCTGTAAAGGCGTCTGCCTGCCTATTCTCCAAAAGACAATGCTTGTCTAGAAAGCTAACAAGCTGAGTAGCCACTATCCTCTCACTCATCTTTCCCAAGAAGGGCAGATTTTAGATGGGTCTATAGCCTTCCAGTTTCATAGGGCAATAGAATTGGCAGTGGGAATTAAAATCAATGAAGTATGGTTTGGATCACAAGACATTCCATCTTTTGGGCAGGCAATAAAGCTGCTAAATGTCCATTGGCACATACTTAGATCTTGAATCTAGGAACATGTTCAGAAGATGGCTAGCAAAGAATAGCCTGTGATGGCCTAATCTAATTCATCTCATCAGCCACCACTTGTACTTCTTGCCTACACCTGACATTATCACATTTCACTTTGGGAGACAATAACTTGGGAGCATTTTCATTTAAGCAACTTTATTAATGTCATCATATGATACTTCTGATATCTAGGTTTGTCATCCACTATGTTCAGTTGGTCAGACACCATTCCATGGCTTTGGTGGGCTGGCTCCAAGCAGGAAAAAGAAAAAAGAAAGTGAAGTAATAAATCAAGTTATGGATTCAAGGGCAGAGTGGATGGCAAATTCAGCAAAAATGGACTAGCAAGGACAAGCTGGGTTTTACTGAAAGGACAAGGTACACCTTGTGGAAGACATCAGAAGGACTTGTAGCATAACACAATGCGAAGTGGTGGGGTTGATGGACCTGGCTCCTTAATCAGTTACTTCAGGTCTATGGCAGAACACCAATACCAAAAAGGGCAAGACCCACTCTGTGAACAGGCGTAAAGGCAGGTTATCTGATGAGCAAGGCAGAGTGCCAATAGCAAGTTGTCCCAATGGCAGTAAGTAACTTTGTTACACAGATGTCACTGGCTTTACAAAAAAGGAAAAAAACCAAGAGAGGACAAACCTCTCGCATAAACCTCAAGGAACACAAAGAGCGAGTGGTAGTAGTGGTCACAAGTGCTTTATTAATGAAGAAACGCCCCAACAAGGGGGCTGAGAACTGCAACAAACATTAATAAATAACAAGAACACATATCACAATTGTAACATATAAAATGTAAAACATTACAATTATGTAAAAAAGGAAAATAAAACACATTAAAAAACAATTTAAAATTAAACAATAAATTGTTAAAAAGTATAAATGAGTTATAAAATAGTTAAAAGATATAGATACTGTATATAAAAAATATAATGAAAATAAGAAATATAAAAATGATGAAGGACAGACAATAACTTAATGGACACAGTGAAAAGGAATGCCATACAGATGTAACTATAAGAATAGTTACAGTTATGGATATCAATAGGCACTATGGAGTGCAAAGCAGAGTACAAACTCGTGCAAATAAGTCAATTCTATAGTTGAATGAAGCTAAAAAATATATTGTAATGTCATAATTAGCGTATGTAAATAGATTTTTTCAACAAACATGAAAATACAACATCTGTTGTAAATGATGGGAAACCCAGAACAAAAGAACCAGACCAGGATAACACAATAAAAAGGACAAATTATATAAACAAACATGTATAATATAATAAAAAAATTATTTACTTTCTAATATTTTTAGATAATTTATCATGTATGGGGAAGAGCCAGGGGAGGGAAAAGATAAAATTACATATTTAATTATTAAAAATATTTTATAAGCAAGTGCAAAGTAATCAAATAAATAAATAGTTAAAACCCAGCAAAATTGTGAGGTAAAAATAGAACTTAAAAACACCCAAATTGATAAAACCTCATAGCAACCATTATAACTAATATGCTAAAAAAGCCTAATAAATGGCAGCAAAGCGATGCACTACTGATGGAAACTGTATAAAAGTAAAATTAAAGTCCAGGAAATAATAAATAAAAACCGATAATGATTGCACGGAATTAATATAAGGACATGAGTACCAGAGTTCCTAAAACAGTAAAAACAAAGCCACCCGGTGAATCTTTTTACTAAACAGGGCATAAGAATGTTAAAAATGTATCTGTAGAAACTAATGAATAGCTCCATGGTTAAGAAGGAACTGTATTGAAATCCAATCCAATTGAAGTTGCATTGTATGGACAATGCGAGATTACTTCAATGAAGAAAAAGTAAAATTCAAAAGCCAGCAAAGGACATAAAACCAACAGTGGGGATTAAAAACTTCAAATAAAACCATGAGTAAAAACGTTCATGGCTGACAACCACCAAATCATCTATCTCGTAGCCCACACTACAGACGATAAAAACATCACCAAGCATAAAGTAGCAATGTACCTGTAGTATAAGCAGCTTTTCCATTGAAGCATTGAATCCGTGAAGGACGTCACAGAATCATACCTTTATAAGGTCAAGGGGCACCTCATGATTATGCATAAATGACACTGTGTGACATCACAGCACTCAAACCGTATGCTGACAAAAAAGTTGTAATGTATACAAGGGACATGTCCGTAATAAAAAATATATATAATGGATAATAAATATTATATTAAAAAGAACAGATCATGATTGATCGCACAACAGAAAAGATCTATACTTGTTATGTGAAATTGGGAAAATAAGGGGGGGGGGGAATAGTTAAAAAGTCATAAAAAAACAGCCAAATTAAATTTCTGATTCAAACCACGTGGCTCGAGGGATTGCAACTCGTATATATACCGTTGTTCTAATCCAAGAAGTATTCTGTCTATATCACCTCCTGTCCAATGTGGATGGACAACTTTGAAAACGAAAAACCTAAGATCTGAAACACGATGATCACTGTTCCCTCTAAGCTGTGCGCACGCACACACCTCGCCGAGCGAGCGCACATACTTTAAAACTGAGCGCACAAAAATTACAGCTCTGATTCTGATAGAAAACAACACAGATGTCTTAAAATTTAAAAGTTATGATTGTAATTACTAGAAATTTCCCGCTTCATTTAGTAATCGTCTATTTTCATTTAATTTGATTAAAATCAATGTGGTGTGCATACTGTATTCTGACGTGTGGTCAAATTTTAGAATATATAACTCCGAGTGTCATTATGTGGCGCACAAAAATTTAACCTTCCTTCAAAAGCTGCACACAGCTGATATTTTATGCGCACACAGCCTACAGAAAATTAGAGGGAACATTGACGATGATTCTTGTCAACCCAATGGGAGACCAATGGTTTATCAGGGACGCGTCTATTTAAGCAGCTTTTATGTTCTATTATCCTCGTCTTAATTGGGTGTGTGGTATTGCCAACATACATCAAATTACAGGGACACATAATCACATATATAACATTAGTAGTGTTGCAATTTGAATAATGGTTCAGATGTTGTATTTTCATGTTTGTTGAAAAAATCTATTTACATACGCTAAATAGAAATTACACTTAGCTGGTAATTGTCGTTCCTTGAGTGACGACAGTTTAGTCCTCCACCACTGGGGTTGCGCACCTCCTCCTGCAGCTTGGAGACTGGACAAGTCAAACTCGTGACATCACTGTATGTAAGATGCTGGTAACTCCCATCAGCCCCAGTGAACTATTGACAAAGCAGACTCAAAGGAGCAACAGATAAGTAGCTGTACATGAATTACATACGTATCAACAAACTAGTGTAAACACTAACTCGGAACTCTTGAGCTAACAGGAATAACGTTACGTAAGACTGCATTCTTTCTTAAGAATTATATGTTGTTACGATCTTGCATCCCCTTATTCTTTACATCCCCTGTACCCCCCAACTGAATGGCAGAACAGGGAAAAAGGATACTACTCATATGCATACTCACTGCGATCCAGAAACTGAAGGAAACTCATTCACTCTTCGATACTGCACCACCTCCATTTCTAGAAGAAAACGCTGAACTGACTACACCTCGGGCGGGAATGAGGACTAAACTGTCGTCACTCAAGGAACGACAATTACCAGGTAAGTGTAATTTCTATTTCCTTATCGTTCCTCCAGTTTAGTCCTCCACCACTAGGATGTATCAGAGCAGTAATTATTGGTAGGGACCATGAAATCCTGATCGCAGCACTGCCGACCCGAAGCAGGCATCGCCCACCGCTAGCATGTCGAGCAGATAGTGCTTGCTGAAAGTGTGCAGCGACGACCAAGTGGCCGCCTTGCAAATCTCCGCTGGCGGAACCAAACTATGCTCCACCCACGACGCCACTTGCGCTCTTGGTAGAGTGAGCCCGTAACCCTTACGGCACTCGCCGGCCTTGCAAAATATATTCCGACGCGATAGCTTCATGGACCCACCTGGAAACTGATGCTTTGGCCGCTGCTTCCTCTTTACCGGGGCCTCCGAACAGTACGAAAAGCTGTTCGGATTTGCGAAATGACTCCGAAACCTTTAGATACTGGCGCAACGTTCTCTTTATATCTAAGCGTTTCAAGCTACGATCCAAGCCGCTGTCGTCAGCCGAGCCTAAGACCGGTAACGATACCGACTGGTTCAAATGAAATGGAGAAACTATCTTGGGCAGAAAGGACAGAACCGGCCGTAACACCACTTTGTCTCTGGAAAATACTAAAAATGGCTCGCGACATGACAACGCTTGAAGTTCCGAAACCCGTCTAGCCGAACAGATCGCCACCAAAAACACTGTCTTCAGAGTTAAATCTTTCACCAAAGCCTGATGCAGAGGTTCAAAGGGTTTCTTAGTCAAAGCCCCGAGTACTAGATTGAGGTCCCAAGGTGGCACCACAATCCTGCGTGCCGGGCGAAGCCTAGATACTGTCCTGAGGAAACGGATAACATCGCCGCGCGTACCCATGGCCACCCCGTGCACCTTGCCTCTATAGCAAGCTAGGGCCGCTAACTGAACTCGCAACGAACTAGCTGCAAGACCCTTTTCAAAACCTTCTGTCACCAGCAGGAGTCACTGCGGCTGTTCCAAGGGCAGGCCCGCCTCCATATGATCCAGGCCCATCCACCACTGAAGGGAATTCCTGACTTGAGGGGGACAGAGAAGGCGCTTGCCTAACGAATCGTTCTGATGCGACCATTGGCGCAGGAGCACCCTCTGCAAGGGTCGCATATGGCACCTGGCCCAGGGCACCACTTCGAGAGTTGCCGCCATGAGCCCTAATACCCTTAGGTAACACCATGCCGACGGCGCCAGAGTGGCCAGGAATTGGCGAACTGATTGCCGAAGGGTTTGAGCTCGACGAGCCAGTAGGAACACCACTCCTGTCCGAGTGTCGAAACGTACTCCCAAGTATTCCAGGTTCTGGGATGGCACCAACTGACTCTTGGCTGAGTTGACCACCCAGCCTAGCTCCTGCAAGAATGTTACCACTCTGTTTGTTACCCGTATACTCTCTGCTTCAGACTTTGCCCGAATCAACCAGTTGTCGAGATAAGGGTGTACCAGGATGCCTTCCCTTCGCAGCGCCGCCGCCACTGCCACCACCACCACCACCATGATGTTGGTGAAGGTGCGTGGAGCTGTTGCCAAGCCGAAGGGCAACGCCCAGAATTGAAAATGCCCCCAAGGAAGGGCGAACCTCAAGAACCTTTGGTGGGCTGCCCTGATAGGCATATGCAGATACGCTTCTATGAGATCGAGAAAGGTCAGGAACTCCCCCTGACGCACCGCTACGATCACCGACTGCAACATTTCCATCCGAAAATGAGGCACCTGTAGGCAACGATTTACCCCTTTGAGATTCAGAATAGGCCGGAGTGACTCGTCTTTCTTTGGCACCACAAAATATATGGAATACCGACCCAGACCGTACTCTTCCGAGGGCACTGGAGCCACAGCTCCTAATTGTAGGAGGCGGTCTAGCATGTTTCGTACCACTAAAGTTTTCCATGGATCCCTGCAGGGGGAGAGTACAAAGGAGTCGAGTACTGGACGTGCCAATTCCAACACATATCCGTCCCAAATTATTTCTAACACCCATTGATCGGGCGCTATTTGGGTCCAGGCTGGAAGGAACTCCTGAAGATGCCCTCCTATCGGTTGGCTTCCTACCTGGACCCGCCTCGTTTCATTGCTGTTTTCGAGTGGACGCTGCTGAGGCAGACGCGAAGCCCCTGCTTGCTCCACGAAAGCCCCGAAATCCCTGGCCTCTGGAAGCAAATCTTCCTCTTTGCAAACCTCCCATGCGTGAGGTTCGGAATCTCTTGAAATCTCTAAACTGCTCCCGGAGGCTAGGCATGGATTTCCCATGCTTGGCCTTGTCTTCTGGCAGCCTACCACCCTTAGACTCTCCAAAATCCTTGACCAGTTTATCCAAATCTTCTCCAAACAGTAGCTTACCCTTAAAAGGAAGCTTACTGAGGCGCGACTTAGACGAGTCATCGGCCGCCCAATTCCGCAACCAGAGGGATCTTCTGGCAGCTACCAAGGAAGCCATGCTATTTGCCAATGCCCTAATCAAGTCATAATGTACATCTGCTAAATATGCTGATGTGGACTCCATTCGAGCGACTTGCGTCGAACTGTCCGACCCTAGATGAGAATCCTGGCGTAAGTGTTGGGACCAACGAAGAGACGCCCTTGCCACCCAAGCCCCACAGATGGAGGCTTGTAAGGCTAAAGCGTTAGCCTCGAAGGCTTGTCTCAACAAACCGTCTATCTTCCTGTCCTGCGCATCCTTCAAGGCAGCGCTACCTTCCACCGGAATGGTCGTCTTCTTATGTTTATGTTTATTTGAATTTGATATACCGCTCAGGCCGAAGCATTAGAGCGGTTTACAATAATATATCATTTGTGGAAATATGAAAGGAACGCCATTTGTAAGATAGGAAAGAGTAGAGGACAGAAACAGTCAAAAGGATAGGCAAAGAAAAGAAAGGGAACAGCAGGTTACCATAATATAAGCGTATGACAATCCAGACCACATATTCAATGCTCATTTCAGGACAAACGCCATGGACCAACGCCTAAGGGCCATGCCAAAGGGCTCTCTGGCGAGGCCCTCAGACGCGGGCCCGCCGGTGGAATGGCGGTTTAAAAGCCGATGGAGTGGGCAGGCTCTGAGGAGGGAGGTGGAGCTTAGTTACCGCTGACACAGCTGCATCTATCCGCGGTGACTTGAACTTTTCCTTATCTTTCTCCGCAAACGGGTAGAGCCTGTTCATTGTTCTGACCCCCCTGAGTCCCGCTTCTGGTTGGTCCCATTCGTCCTGTATCATCCGATCTACCACTTTATGGACGGGGAACACCACCTCGGACTGTCTCACAGCTTGGATGAGAGAGTCCTTAACCTGCTCCTCCTCTGCTGGCTGTGCCATAGTGAGATTGAGCGTCTGAAGTGATTCGGTAATAAGGGCCGCCAACTCTTCCTTACAAAAGACTCTAATAATTCTTGCCTGCTCCTCTGGCTCCTGAATTTCGCCTTCCTCAAGCTCATCTGGCCCAGACTCCGGCTCAAACTCTGCCTCCTCCGGATCTGGCCAGTCCAACTCTGATAAAGAATGACCAATGGACCGAGCCCTCTTAGAAGGCCTCGAACAAAGGGGATCGCTCTCCTCCCCCTTGGCTTGCTGTTTCGGTATGGAAGAAGGCAAGGGCCCAGGAACCTTCCCTTGCCGTCTCAAACAAAAGGCTTGATGCATGAGGAGTACAAAATCAGGACAGAAATCTCTGAGCGGAGATTCCGAAGCCACTCCAGCTTGCGCTGGGACATGGCCCGCAGGACCGCCCAAGGAGGATCCGGCCTGGGCCTCCAGCACACTCTGCCACATCCCCACGGGCCTCCTGAAGCTCTCTCTCCTCCATTTGCTGCTCCACGCTGGAAGACATAGTAGCGCAGCCACGACAAATGCCCGTGTCAGACACAGTGCCCCTGTGAGTACCGCAGACCACGCACTGCGGGCGAGAGGACATCAGCGCTGATCTCCCCTGCAGCTCTCTGTGCTGTGCCTTAGAAAATTAAACAGCTTCCTTTCCGTGGGTTTTTTTTTCCTCCCAATACCTGCAATAAGGAGCAAGCACCGAAGATCTGAACAGCCTTGCAAACCTTAAAACTTGCAAACTGAGCCCAGTCGCTAAATAAACCCCCCCCCCCCGGGGAATCAGCTGATTTCTCTGCCGCGGCCCGTGAACGTCTCTTTCTGTTCGGGCCTGCCACACAACTTCCAAGAGCGGGAAGTGCAGGGAAAATGGCCGTGGTTTTCACAAGACCCGATTTGGCGCCAAAATGTGCACATTGACAGGGCCTGCAGCCACGAGCACCAAACCCCTCCCCCCCCGATGCCGGCTTGTACAACGCGCTGCTGCCACGGCAAGAGAGAAAAGACCCCTTCCTTACCGCTGAAGGAGAGCCCTGCAAGCCGCGGCGCCGCTCCGCCCTGCTGGGAGCGACATCCGCGGTGAGGGCTAAATGCCGTCGAATGAAGCCGGCTGCTGCACTCCGCGGTCCTGCAGGTTCCCGATCAACGCTCGCTGCAAGCGCGACTGCTAGAGAGGAACTGACAGACAGAGCTCCTCCCCCGTACAATCTAGGGGAGGAGATCAAATCACTTCCTGGTCCCAAAGCTAGTAAAGCAGAAGGGGAGCAGATACTGCAGCCGGCTAATGGACCTTTGCCCTTTATTTTATTTATTTATTTATTTTTTTTAAAACACAGTCACCTAAGAAATTAAATTGAAATATTTAAACCAAATTAACCTAACTCTAAGCTCCTTATATGTTCCTCTAGTGAGCCCAGCACCTAGGTTCACTACGTCCTCCTGCTGCATGGAGACTGGACACACTGGGGCTTATGGGAGTTACCAGCAGCTTACATACAGTGATGTCACGAGTTTGACTTGTCCAGTCTCCAAGCTGCAGGAGGAGGTGCGCAACCCCAGTGGTGGAGGACTAAACTGGAAGAACGATAAGGAATTATGACATTACAATATATTTTTTAGCTTTATTCAACTATAGAATTGACTTATTTGCACGAATTTGTACTCTGCTGTGCGCTCCATAGTGCCTATTGATATCCAAACCTGTAAGTATTCTTATAGTTACATCTGTATGGAATTCCTTTTTCACTGTGTCCATTAAATTATATTTTTTATTTTCATTATATTTATCTATATCTTAACTATTTAACTCATTTATACTTTAACGATTTATTGTTTAATTTTAAATTGTTTAATGTGTTTTATTTTAGTTTTTTACATAATTGTAATGTTTTACATTTTATATGTTACAATTGTGATATGTGTTCTTGTTATTTATTAATGTTTGTTGCAGTTCTCAGCCCCCTGAAGAAGGCGTTGCCAAAACGCATTGGGGCGTTTCTTCATCAATAAAGCACTTGTGACCACTACTACCACTCGCTCTTTGTGTTCCTTACAAAAAACGAGTCAGAACTAACAGACATACAGAAACACTAGTGCACTCTTTGTATGCGTATGACGCAACAGATACACACAAGCACCGCTGCGCTAAATGCAGATATTGATGCATGCATAAACAGAAAAAAAGCATGCGCACATAGCAGTGCCAAGTGTATGTAAGTGATATGCAAATCAGCTGCATGTATTAAAATGAAAAGCTGATAAGGTCTGCACTCAATGCAGAGAAACACATAGCAGATTACATAACCAGGCATAAAGTTCAGGATTACGCCTGGTTTGAGGTGACTATAAAATCTTGTGTGTAGGGAAAACCTGTTTCGGCATGAGTACTGATGACATTATCTTCATAGTGAAAAACCTCTGCAGGTATCTTTCAGTGTATAAGTGAACATTTAGCATTCAAGAAGAAATGTATTTTGCTTTTATCCTTGTGTGTTCTTTGGACCTATTTATATCATTCTCCATCTCCTGTTATGTTTCTTTGCTGTGATATAATAAAAAATGTTTTTGGGCAAAATTAGTATGGATTATTATGGGATGGGTACCATCAGCCTGTTACTGGCTTTACAAATGATGAAAGAAACTGCACTTCCTAAACTAAATATTAGGGGAAAGCCGACAGTCGCCCAAGAGCGGATGGTTCGGAAGAATGTATCCTTGAAGGATACTACCAAAAGCAGAGAGGTTCCACAAAAGAGTAAAGTAGCCCAAATGCCCTCAAGTATGGAGCAGAGCTTAAAGATCCCAATTTACCCATGTCTAACAATAGCCAAATTAACATGAATAGAATACATTCTCTAAAATGCTTGTATGCAAATGCTAGAAGTCTAAAGAATAAGATGGGAGAGTTAGAATATATAGCACTAAATGAAAGGTTAGATATGATTGGAATATCAGAGACATGGTGGAAGGAGGACAACCAGTGGGACACTGTGATACCTGGGGACAAACTATTTCGTAATGACAGAGCTGATCAAATTGGTGGAGGGGTTGCGCTCTATGTTAGAGAGGGCATTGACTCAGAAAGGATTAAAGTTTTGCAGGAAACAAAATCTGCTGTAGAATCTATATGGATTGAAATTCCATATAAAAGGGGGAAGGCAATGGCAGTGGGGGTGTACTATCGAGCACCTGGCCAGAATGACCAAATGGATGATGAAATGCTCAAAGAAATCAAGGAAGCTAACAAAAGTTACAGCACAGTAATAATAATGGGTGATTTCAATTACCCCAGTATCAACTGGGTCAGTGTCACGTCAGGACATGCTAGGGAGATAAAGTTCCTAGATGAAATAAATGACTGCTTCTTGGAGCAGCTGGTTCATGAACCAACCAGAGGGGAAGCCATATTAGACCTAGTCCTTAGTGGAACACCAGATCTAGTGCAAGAGATAAGGGTGTTGGGGCCACTTGGCAATAGTGATCATAGCATGATCGCCTTTGATTTAATTAGTGGAGGAGGGATAGTGAGGAAATCCACAGTACTACCTTTTAACTTTCGAAAGGGAGACTATGATAAAATGAGGAAAACAGTTAAGAAAAAACTAAAAGGAGCAGTTGCAAAGGTTAAAGATGTACATCAAGCTTGGGTGTTGTTGAAAAATACTATCTTGAAAGCCCAGACCAGCTGTATTCTACGCTTTAAGAAAAGTGGAAGGAAGTCCAAAAAACTGCCAGCATGGTTTAAAGGTGAGGTCAGAGAGGCTGTTGTTGCCAAAAAAGCATCTTTCAGGAAATGGAAAAAAGAGCCAAACGACGAAACCTGGAAACAGCACAAGCACTGGCAAGTCAAATGCAAGGCATTGATAAGGCAGGCAAAGAGAGAATTTGAGAAGAAGCTTGCTGCGGAAGCAAAAACGCGAAATAAAGACCTTTTCAAGTACATTCGTAGCAAAAAACCTGTGAGAGAGTCAGTTGGTCCATTAGATGATAAAGGGGTTAAAGGAGCACTAAGAGGCGACAAGGCAATAGCGGAGAAACTGAATGAATTCTTTGCTTCGGTCTTTACTGAGGAAGATGTAGGGATGTTACCCATGACTGAAGTGGTATTTAAAGGTGCGGAAGAATTGAAGGAAATAACGATACATCGGGAAGATGTCTTACAACTATTAGATAAACTGAAGAGTAGCAAATCACCTTGGCCGGATGGTATACATCCAAGGGTGTTGAAAGAACTGAAATATGAGATTGCAGACCTGCTATCAGTAATCTGTGAACTATCATTAAAATCATCTCTAATACCTGAAGATTGGAGGATCGCCAATGTAACACCAATTTTTAAAAAGGGTTCCAGGGGTGATCCGGGAAACTACAGACCGGTGAGCCTGACGTCAGTACCAGGAAAAAATGGTAGAAACCATCATAAAGAATAAAATTACTCAGCATGTAGATAGTCACAACCTAATGGGAGACAGCCAACATGGCTTTAGACAAGGAAGATCTTGTCTTACTAATCTGTTATGTTTTTTTGAAGGTGTGAATAAACAGGTGGACAAAGGTGAGTCGGTTGATATAGTGTATCTGGACTTTCAGAAAGCCTTTGACAAGGTCCCTCATCAGAGACTTTTGGCAAAACTAAAGAGTCATGGGATAGGAGGCAGTGTACTATTGTGGATCAGGAACTGGTTAAAAGATAGAAAGCAGAGGGTAGGGCTAAATGGCCAATTTTCCCAATGGAGAAAGGTGAATAGTGGTGTACCCCAGGGATCTGTGCTGGGTCCGCTGCTTTTTGACATATTCATAAATGACCTGGAAAGTGGAATAACGAGTGAGGTGATCAAATTTGCAGATGACACAAAACTATTTAAAGTTGTTAAAACCCAAGAGGATTGTGAAAAATTGCAAGAGGATCTTGATAAATTGGAAGACTGGGCATCAAAATGACAGATGAAATTTAATGTGGACAAGTGCAAGGTTATGCACCTAGGGAAGAACAACCCAAACTATGGTTACACGATGCAAGGTTCCACATTAGGAACCACCACCCAGGAAAAAGATTTAGGCGTCATTGTGGATACCATGTTAAAACCCTCGGCCCAGTGTGCAGCGGCGGCCAAGAGAGCAAATAGAATGCTAGGTTTGATAAGGAAAGGAATGGAAAATAAAACAAAAGATATTATAATGCCTCTATATCGTTCCATGGTGAGACCGCACCTTGAATATTGTGTGCAATTCTGGTCGCCGTATCTTAAAAAGGATATAGCGATTTTAGAAAAGGTTCAGAGAAGAGCCACCAAAATGGTAAAGGGGATGGAAGGATACTCCTATGAAGAAAGGCTAAAAAGGTTAGGGCTCTTTAACCTGGAAAAGAGATGGCTGAGGGGAGATATGATAGAAGTCTATAAATTAATGAACGGAGTGGAACGGGTAAACGTAGATCGATTGTTTACGTTATCAGAATACAGAAAGACTAGGGGACATGCAATGAAGCTACAGGGTAAACTATTTAAGACTAATAAAAGAAAATATTTTTTCACTCAGCGTGTAATCAAACTCTGGAATTTGTTACCGGAGGATGTAGTAAAGGCTGTTAGTGTAGCTGGGTTTAAAAAAGGTTTGGACAAGTTCCCGGAGGAAAGGTCCATAAACCATTATTAAGAAGTGACCGAAGATATCAATGCTTGACCCAGTACAAGCAATGTGGAACTTGTGTCTCTTGGGGAAACTGCTAGGTACATATGACCTAGATTGGCCACTGTTGGAAACAGAATACTGGGCTTGATGGACCTTGGTCTGACCCAGTATGGCATATCTTATGTTCTTATGTTCTTATGTATGTAATCATAATGTGAGCATCTAGTACTTATGTGCATTTGCATACCACCTCTTGTAGCGCATTTCTTGTTTGTGGATGCATTGGATACCCACCTTTCAACTTTACACCGAAGTTTTGTGCACAGCTCATTTGCATACATATCCCTTGCTGCATATTGGCATTGAGGTTTTGTCCTATCTGTGCACTATAAAAACATACACAGCTAATAGTGCGCACCAGCTTTCTGTATTGGCCTGATAGGAAGCAGGCCTAACTAGAGAGAACACAGCAGATACTTTCCCAAATCTCAGAGCAGATGTTGTCTACAGTGCTAATACAAACTAGGCAACAAGGTATAGTATCAAGATGTACGTATATACTTAGCTCATGTTGCTGCTTATGCACCATACCTATGTTCCTGTTTAATAGCTACAGCTTGCTTTTTTTTCTTTTTAAACTTTGCCTCAGGGTTGATTCTAGTGTTCCTTCCCAAATGCTCCAATCATTCAGTCTACACAGATGATGGCGCCATCTATTTTATTTAGTTATCTGCATATTTAGTATACCACCATTCGATTGGTCGGCGTCATGGTGGGTTCTATAGTGAAGAGAACTCCGAACATTATAGAGAATCATGCTTTCACATACAGACACTGAATGCTTATAAAAGAATGGCAGGGAGAAGGAAAGGGAGACAAACAGGACACACAGCACAACATTATCATCATCTACAAGAAATATCATCACACAATAGGGAAAATATGTCTGTTACAGAAGAAAAGCACAAGCTCTGGCTTATTAGTTTTCTGTCTCAAATGAGGTTAAAATTGCAAATTGATACCTTTTTTGAAATTATATGAACATTCCAATTGGACATCTAGAGGGAGAGAGTTCCATAAAATAGGAGCTTGACATCCAAACATGGCATTACATAAAGTATCTAGCCTTATGTTTTCATAGAATGAAAATGATAATTACACTTACCTGGTAATTGTAGTTCCTTGAGTGACGACAGTTCAGTCCTCTACTTCTGGGTTGTCAACCTCCTCCTGCAGCTTGGAGACTGGTATGTCAAACTTATGACATCACTGGATATAGCCTGCTGCTCTCTCTCTCTCCCTCCAGTGTGAACTATTAACAAAGCAGACTCAAAGGAGCAACAAATAAGTAGCAATAAATGCCAACTGCACCTAACTTAGGTTAACTAAAACGTTATAACAACCTGCAATGAAGGCGTCATATGCCCTGTACTGCCACCGGACCTATTAGCCACCTTCTTCTAACTAACAAATGAATGGACTTACCTGTAGAAAATGACCATGCGACCTCCGGCTGCCCCCCCTCTGAAACATTTCTGGGCGGGAATGAGGACTGAACTGTCGTCACTCAAGGAACTACAATTACCAGGTAAGCGTAATTATCATTTCCTTATAGTTCCTCCACTTCAGTCCTCTACTTCTGGGATGTACCAGAGCAGTAACTATCGGGAGGGACCCTTCCAGCCGGAGCGCAATACTGCCGCCCCAAAACAAGCATCATTGGCCGCTGCGACATCAAGACGGTAATGCTTACTGAACGTATGCAAGGACGACCACGTAGCCGCCCTACAAATCTCACTCGGCGGCACCAGACCATGTTACGCCCACGACGCTGCCTGCGCCCTGGTAGAATGAGCCCTCAAACCGTCTGGTACCGCGCGGCTTTGTAACAAATAAGCGGAAGCTATCGTTTCCCTAATCCAACGAGCGATGGAAGCTTTAGACGCCGCCTCGCCCTTACGCCTGCCCCCAAACAACAGGAACAACCGATCCGACTTGCGAAATGACTTAGTAGACTTCAAATACTGCCGCAAAGCTCTCTTAACATCTAAGCGATGGAAGCGGCGATCCTCAGAGTCTCCCGTTCCGGAACCTAGGATAGGCAAACACACCGACTGATTCAAATGGAATGGAGAAACAACCTTAGGCAAGAATGATGGTACAGGCCATAGCACTACTCTTTCCCTCGAGAAGGACAAGAATGGCTCTCTAGAAGACAATGCTTGTAACTCCGAAATGCGCTGCGCAGAACAGATCGCTACCAAGAAAACCACTTTGAGAGTGAGATCCTTCAGCGACGCAGAATGTAAAGGCTCAAAGGGCGGCTTGACCAACGCCGACAACACCAGATTAAGATCCCAAGACGGAACCTGTATCCGACAGGCAGGGCGCAGCCTAGACACCGCCCTCAGAAAACGGATGATATCCGCATGCGCCCCCAATGCCAGCCCCTGAACCTTGCCGCGATAACAGGACAGCGCCGCCAACTGCACCTGCAACGAGCTGGCTGCCAGACCTTTATCAAAGCCATCTTGTAGAAAGTTCAATATGGAAGGCACGCCATATCCGCACATACGCCAAGGAAGTAGACCGTTTCCTCACCCGCAGCAGCATAGAAATCACCGCCGCCGAGTAACCTTTCTTCCTTAACCAAGCCCTTTCAATGGCCATACCGTAAGCGAGAATCGATCCACTTGGGGCATGAATAGCGGACCCTGACGCAACAGATCCGACCGAGCTGGGAGACGCCAGGGTCGGCCGTCTAGGAGCCTCATTAGATCTGCATACCACGGACGCCTTGGCCAGTCGGGCGCAACCAAAAGCACCTTCCCCGGATTCGCCTCTATCCGTTGCACCACGCACCCTATCAGTGCCCACGGTGGAAACACATACAGAAGACCCGACGTTGGCCACCGCTGCATCAGCGCGTCTATGCCTTCTGACACTCTTTCTCTTCTCCTGCTGTAAAACCGCGGAACCTTGGCCGAAGCAAACGTTGCCATTAAGTCCATTATTGGCGTCTCCCAACGCTGCTCGATCTGCGCAAAGACTTCGGGATGCAGCTTCCACTCCCCTGCATCCACTCGTATTCTGCTGAGAAAATCCGCCATCACGTTGTCTCTTCCTGCAATGTGCACCGCCGAAATTGCTGTCAACCGACTCTCCACCCAGGCAAACAGCAAGTCTGACTCCTCTTCCATCGCTGCACTTCCTGTGCCTCCCTGACGATTGATGTAAGCTACCATCACCGAATTGTCTGAGAGAATTTGAACGGAACGTCCTAGCACCATCTGCTCGAATGCTTCCAGGGCTCTCGCCACCGCTCGCAATTCTAACCGATTGATCGACCACGCCGACTCCAGAGGGGACCAGTATCCCTGTGCAAACTGGCCTCCGCAGTGCTCTCCCCAGCCCGAGAGACTGGCATTTGTCATCACTGGAACCCACTCCGGTTGCTCCAGAGGCATTCCCGCCGCCAACGAGGACGGAAGCAACCACCACTGAAGCGACCGGCGCACCTTGAGGGGACAGGGCAACCGCTTGCTCAGGGAATCCATCTGATGCGACCAGCGCTGCAGCAACGCTCTCTGCAGCGGCCGCATATGCACTTTGGCCCACGGAACCGCCTCCAGGGTTGCCGCCATCGTGCAGGTAAAACCACGCCGGAGCAGGCGTGGCTCAGAACGAGCGAGCCAGCCTGCGCAGAGCCTGCGCCCTCTTGATCCGCAGAAAGACCATCGCCTTGCGAGTGTCGAACTGGACCCCTAGATACTCGAGAACCTGAACAGGCTGTAGATGGCTTTTGTTTGGATTGACCACCCAGCCAAGCCCCTGCAAAAAAACTCTACCACCCTGTTGGTCACCTGCCGACTCTCTGCCTCCGACTTCGCCCGAATTAACCAATTGTCGAGATATGGATGCACCAGGATACCTTCCTTGCGCAGCGCCGCCGCCACCACCACCATAATTCTTGGTGAAAGTGTGCGGTGCCATTGCCAGGCCGAAGGGCAACGCCCGGAACTGATAGTGACCCCAGGGCAAGGCGAACCTTAAGAGCCTCTGAAGAGCCTCCCGGATGGGAATGTGCAGATAAGCCCCCGTTAGATCTAAGGACATTAGAAACTCTCCTTGATGGACCGCGACGATAACCGACCGTAACGTCTCCATACGGAAGTGGGGCACCCGCAGACACCGATTCACCCCTTTGAGGTCTAAGATAGGCTGCAGCGCCCCGCCTTTCTTTGGCACCACGAAATATATGGAATACCGACCCACGCCGTATTCCTGCCTCGGCACCTCCACTACCGCCCCTAAGCGCAGTAGGCGGTCCAAAGTGTTGCAAACCACTAGAGTTTTCTGCGTCCCCCTGCAAGGCGACATGACGAAGGAATCTTGCACGGGCCTCGCCAGCTCCAGGGCATAACCATGCTGAATGATCTCGAGGACCCACTGGTCGGAGGTGATGAGGGTCCAAGCGGACAGAAACTCCTGAAGTCTCCCGCCGATGGGAGCGTCCGCCACCGGGACCCGCCTCATCTCATTGCGACTTACGAGCTGCTGACACGGAGCCCGAGGTGAAACCCCTAGTCGCCCCTCGAAACCCCCGGAATCCTTGACCGTGGGAAGAAAATCGGCCCCTCTGAAAGGCGCCATACCGCGACACCCGAAATTTCCGAAAGCCACGAAACTGACCTCTAAAAGTTTGACCGACCTTTCCCTGTTTCGGCTTATCCTCAGGCAGCCTACCCGCCTTGGATTCCCCCAGGTCCTTCAATAACTTATCCAAGTCTTCTCTGAAAAGTAACTGCCCCTTAAACGGCAGCTTACCCAGCCGGGATTTAGAGGAACCATCCGCCGCCCAATTACGCAGCCACACTGATCTGCGGGCGGTCACCACGGAAGCCGTGCTATTAGCTAGGGCTCTGACCAAATCATAATGCACATCCGCTAAATAAGCCACACCGGACTCCAGATGCCCCAGCTCCTGGAGTTCGCTGAGATCCAATTGAGGCGAGCGACGCAACCGCTGAACCCAGAGCAAGCACACCCTTGCCACCCAAGCTCCGCATATGGACGCCTGCAGCGCGAGAGAGTCCGCCTCGAATGTTTGCTTTAAAAGGCCATCCACCCTACGGTCCTGCGCATCCTTCAAAGCTGCGCTGCCCTCTACCAGGATGGTAGTTTTTTTGGTAACCGCCGATACCACCGCGTCAACCCGCGGTGTCTTGAACCTTTCCTTATCCTTATCCGCTAACGGATAAAGCCTAGCCATGGTGCGGACTCCTCTAAGTCCCGCCTCCGGCTGGTTCCATTCCTCCTGAATCATTTTATCGACTAAAAGCAGTGAGGTTCCAAAAGGGAGTATAGTAGCCCAAATGCCATTGAGTAAGGAGCAGACAGAGCATAAAGATTCCAAATTACCCATGCCTACCAATAGCCAGATTAATATTAATAAAATACAGTCTCTAAAATGCTTGTATGCCAATGCTAGAAGTCTAAACAATAAGATGGGAGAGTTAGAATATATAGCACTAAATGAGAGGTTAGATATGATTGCACTCTCAGAGACATGGTGGAAGGAGGATAACCAGTGGGACACTGTGATACCTGGATACAAACTATATTGTAATGATAGAGCTGATCAAATTGGTGGAGGGGTTGCGCTCTATGTTAGAGAGGGCATTGAGTCAGAAAGGATTAAAGTTTTGCAGGGAACAAAATTTGTTGTAGAATCTCTATGGATTGAAATTCCATTTATGAAGGGGAAGGTGATGGCAGTGGGAGTATACTATCGACCGCCTGGCCAGAATGAACAAATGGATGATGAAATGCTCAAAGAAATCAAGGAAGCTAACAAAAGTCACAACAGAGTAGTAATAATGGGTGATTTCAATTACCCTGGTATCGACTGGGCCAGTGTCACAGCAGGACAAGCTAAAGAGATAAATTTTCTAGATGAAATAAATGACTGCTTCTTGGAGCAGCTGGTTCATGAACCGACCAGAGGGGAAGCCATACTGGACCTAGTCCTTAGTGGAACGCCAGATCTGGTGCAAGAAATAAGGGTGTTGGGACCACTTGGCCATAGTGATCATAGTATGATCATGTTTGATTTAATTAGTGGAGGACAGATAGTAAAGGAATCCACAGTACTACCTTTTAACTTTCAAAAGGGAGACTATGATAGAATGAGGAATATAGTTAGGAAAAAACTAAAAGGAGCGGTTCCAAAGGTTAAAGACTTACAGCAAGCTTGGGTGTTATTTAAAAATACTATCCTCGAAGCCCAGACCAGCTGTATTCCACGCATTAAGAAAAGTGGAAGAAAGTCCAAAGAACTGCCAGCATGGTTTAAAGGTGAGGTCAGAGAGGCTGTTGCTGCCAAAAAAGCAACCTTCAGGAAATGGAAAAAAGAGCCAAATGATGAAAACTGGAAACAGCACAAGCACTGGCAAGTTAAATGCAAAGCATTGATAAGGCAGGCAAAGCGGGAATTTGAGAAGAAACTTGCTACGGAAGCAAAAACACGAAATAAAGACTTTTTCAAGTACATTCGTAGCAAAAGGCCTGTGAGAGAGTCCATTGGACCATTAGATGATAGAGGGGTAAAAGGGGCAGTAAGAGGAGACAAGGCTATAGCAGAGAGACTGAATGAATTCTTTGCTTCGGTCTTTACTGAGGAAGATGTAGGGATGTTACCCAAGACTGAAGTGGTATTTAAAGGTGATACTGCAGAGGAATTGAGAGAAATATCGCTACACCGGGAAGATATATTACAACTATTTGATAAACTGAATAGTAGCAAATCACCTGGACCGGATGGTATACATCCCAGAATGTTGAAAGAACTGAAATATGAGATTGCAGACCTGCTATTGGTAATCTGTGAACTTTCATTAAAATCATCTCTAATACCTGAAGATTGGAGGGTCGCCAACGTAACACCAATTTTTAAAAAGGGTTCCAGGGGTGACCCGGGAAATTATAGACCGGTGAGCCTGACGTCAGTACCAGGGAAAATGGTAGAAACCATCATAAAGAACAAAATTACACAGCATGTAGATAGTCATGGCCTAATGGGAGACAGCCAACATGGCTTTAGACAAGGAAGATCTTGTCTTACTAATCTGATATGTTTTTTTGAAGGTGTGCATAAACAGGTAGACAAAGGTGAGTCGGTTGATATAGTGTATATGGACTTTCAGAAAGCTTTTGACAAGGTCCCCCATCAGAGACTTTTGGCGAAGCTAAAAAGTCATGGGATAGAAGGCAGTGTACTATTGTGGATCGGGAACTGGTTAAAAGATAGAAAGCAGAGGGTAGGGCTAAATGGCCAATATTCCCAATGGAAAAAGGTGAATAGTGGAGTACCCCAGGGATCTGTACTGGGTCCACTACTTTTTGACATATTCATAAATGACCTGGAAAAGGGAATAACTAGTGAGGTTATCAAATTTGCAGATGACACAAAACTGTTTAAAGTTGTTAAAACCCAAGAGGATTGTGGAAAACTGCAGGAGGATTTGGATAAATTGGAAGACTGGGCATCCAAATGGCAGATGAAATTTAATGTGGACAAGTGCAAAGTTATGCACCTAGGAAAGAACAACCCACACTATAGTTACACGATGCAAGGCTCCACATTAGAAACCACCACCCAGGAAAAAGATTTAGGAGTCATCGTGGATAACATGTTAAAACCCTCCACCCAGTGTGCAGCGGCGGCCAAGAAAGCAAATAGAATGCTAGGTATCATAAGGAAAGGGATGGAGAATAAAACAAAGGATATTATAATGCCTCTGTATCGCTCCATGGTACGACCGCACCTTGAATATTGTGTGCAATTCTGGTCACCGTATCTTAAAAAGGACATGGCGTTATTAGAAAATGTACAGAGAAGAGCCACCAAATTGGTGAAGGGGATGGAAGCTACTCCTATGAAGAGAGGTTAAAAAGGTTAGGGCTCTTTAACCTGGAAAAGAGACGGCTGAGGGGAGATATGATAGAGGTCTATAAATTAATGAATGGAGTGGAACGGATAAACGTGGATCAATTGTTTACGCTATCAGAATATAGAAAGACTAGGGGACATGTAATGAAGCTACAGGGTAAACTATTTAAGACAAATAAGAGAAAATATTTTTTCACTCAACGTGTAATCAAACTCTGGAATCTGTTACCGGAGGGCTGTTAGTATAGCTGGGTTTAAAAAAGGTTTGGACAAGTTCCTGGAGGAAAGGTCCATAATCCACTATTAAAAAGGGACCCAGGATATCAATGCTTGACCCAGCACAAGCATTGTGGAACCTGTGTCTTTTGGGGATATTGCTAGGTACGTATGACCTAGATTGGCCACTGTTGGAAACAGGATACTGGGCTTGATGGACCTCGGTCTGACCCAGTATGGCATGTCTTATGTTTTTATGTTCAGCATGAAATGAGTGCTGCTCTGAGAAGTAGTGCAGCGGCGGCCAAGAGAGCAAATAGAATGCTAGGTATCATAAGGAAAGGAATGGAAAATAAAACAAAGGATATTATAATGTATCGTTCCATGGTGTGACCGCACCTTGAATATTGTGTGCAATTCTGGTCGCCGTATCTTAAAAAGGATATAGCGTTATTAGAAAAGGTACAGAGAAGAGCCACCAAAATGGTAAAGGGGATGGAAGGATACCCCTATGAAGAGAGGCTAAAAAGGTTAAGGCTCTTCAACCTGTAAAAGAAACGGCTGAGGGGAGATATAATAGAAGTCTATAAATTAATGAACGGAGTGGAATGGGTAAACGTAGATCGATTGTTTACGTCATCAGAATATAGAAAGACTAGGAGACATGCAATCAAACTAGAGGGTAACCTATTTAAGACTAATAAGAGAAACTTTTTTTCACTCAACGTGTAATCAAACTCTGGAATTTGTTACCAGAGGATGTAGCAAAAGTGTAGCTGGGTTTAAAAAAGGTTTGGACAAGTTCCTGGAGGAAAGGTCTATAAATCATTATTAAAAGGGACCCAGGATATCACTGGAACCTGTGTCTTTTGGGGAAACTGCTAGGTACTTATGACCTAGATTGGCCACTGTTGGAAACAGGATACTGAGCTTGATGGACCTTGGTCTGACCCAGTATGGCATATCTTATGTTCTTATGACCACCTTGTGCAGCAGAAACACTACCTGTGTTTGCCACACCGCTTGAATGACAGGGTCCTCCACCTCATCCTCCGCGGACGCCTGTGCTGTCAAATTGAGCATCTGAAGGGACTCAGTGATGAGCGCTGGAAGCTCCTCTCTCCGAAAAAGCTGAATGATCTTAGACTGCTCCTCATGTTCCAGGATCTCACCCTCTTCTAGATCCTGCGCCCCTTCTTCATTCTCCCAGTCAGGCTCGTCAGGCTCCGCCCATTCATTGTCCATCGTCGAGGGTTTCCTGGCCCTAGCTGTCTTTGGGGCCGAGGGACCCTCTAGCACCTCGCTCGCAGCCGCCAACTGCGTAGCGGACAGCGAACTCGGCCCAGACTCCGCCAAGCGACCCTGGCGCCACAAGCAAAAGGCTTTGTGCAACATTAAGACAAACTCCGGGCAAAACTCCGTCAAAGCCTCCGGCTGCCGCTCCAAGGACGGAGCCGAGGAACCAGCCTGTTCCTCCACAGGAGCTTCCTGCCCTGGGTCTGGAGGGGGCGCCGCCAGCCCCGCCGACGGCACCCCCGGCGACTCTGACTCCTCCCTGACGTCCATTAGCTGCTCCACCGTGGACGACAGGGAAGCACAACCACGGCACACTCCAGACTCTGCCACCGTGCCTCTACGGGTGCCACAGACCACACATTGTGGTCGCCCCGCCATAAGCCTCCTGGCGTTTACCCCTGGACCCAGAACTCACCCAAAATGAAAATTCTGCTAGTCCGGGGGACCCTAAAACCACACAGACCTTTGTCTGCCGGGGAGAAGCCTGCCAACAACCCCAGGCAATTGCCACTGTGCTAAGGGCCACCTTCCCCCTCCCCTCGCAGTATCCTACGATCACGGGAAAAACAAAGGCAAAACAAAAGCAAAACAAACGTAAAACAAAAGGTAAAGCCCCCTGCTACCCCGGGAGGCGCTACCTCCGAAATATCAAAGCTTGCTTACCAACTCAGAGGCCCGACCGCAGCACAGCCACGCGGTCCTCCGTGCAAGCTAAAATGGCCGCCGGGAAGAACAAAAGGCGCCAAACTGCCTCTTCCCCAGTGCTGCGGGAACCAACTGGACTGCCTGCCCTTCCACCGCAGCCTGCCACCGGTTCTGAGCTTACCGGGCAGGTCTGCAATATCCCCGAACCGGACAGGAATCGCCGGCACCGGATCGGGGCAGTCTGTGCTCACCAATGCTTCTGCCACTCCCCTGCTCTCCGGAGCCGTGATCAGCGTGTACTGCGGCCCGGCACAGTACAGGGATGGAAACGGGAGCTCTCCCCCGTAGTGTCCGGGGGGAGAGATCCTCCGAGCACCACACCACAAACGCTTCACTGCAAGGCTTTTGGCTGACAGGCAGGGAGCCAGAACGCTAAAGACTCCTCAACTTAAACTATTCGTCCTCTTTCCTTTTTTTTTTTTTTTTTAAAAAGATACAGTACCCCAGCAAAGAATACTTTTTTTTTTTTTAAATGAATCCAAACTAACTGGACTAATCCTACACTCTCCTTATCCGTTACTCCAGTGAACCCTCTCCTGGGCTCACACCTTCCTCCTGCTGCATGGAGACTGGTAACACTGGAGGGAGAGAGAGAGAGCAGCAGGCTATATCCAGTGATGTCATAAGTTTGACATACCAGTCTCCAAGCTGCAGGAGGAGGTTGACAACCCAGAAGTAGAGGACTGAACTGGAGGAACGATAAGGAACTAATAAATTTTCACAAGATGAGTAGACTATGGCAACATGGTATAAGAAGAGAATGGAGATACAGGCTAAAAAGGTTGGGGCTCTTTAACCTGGAAAAGAGACGGCTGAGGGGAGATATGATAGAAGTCTATAAATTAATGAACGGAGTGGAACGGGTAAACGTAGATCGATTGTTTACCTTATCAGAATATAGAAAGACTAGGGGACATGCAATGAAGCTACAGGGTAAACTATTTAAGACTAATAAAAGAAAATATTTTTTCACTCAATGTGTAATCAAACTCTGGAATTTGTTACCGGAGGATGTAGTAAAGGCTGTTAGTGTAGCTGGGTTTAAAAAAGGTTTGGACAAGTTCCTGGAGGAAAGGTCCATAAACCATTATTAAGAAGGGACCCAGGATATCAATGCTTGAACCAATACAAGCATTGTGGAACCTGTGTCCCTTGGGGAAACTGCTAGGTACGTATGACCTAGATTGGCCACTGTTGGAAACAGAATACTGGGCTTGATGGACCTTGGTCTGACCCAGTATGGCATATCTTATGTTCTTATGTTCAGGAATTAGCTTGTATAAAAGGCACGATGTGCCATTATAGTTATCTTGAATCTAATCCTATATAGTGAAACAATGTTGTTCTTAACAGTGGTTGACATAAACTTTATACTGCTAAAAGATATGACTGCCATGTTTTGTATTACTTGCAGATGTTTTAACAAATAGAAGCATGCTCCCATGGAAATCAAATTACAACAGTCCATTCGGTTTAGGATGAGTGCTTGAAGCAGCCTTTAAGACTTTACATTCCAAAATGGGTTTGATTGATCTTGGTTACTTCTATACTTGGATTAAAGTCATATTGTTTCTAGTAAACCACACTGCTGATTTTTGTGGGCAGGGCCTACCCAAGGGTTTCTGCTACCCGAGATAGAAACCCCAGCCTTGCTGCCGCCCTCCTGGGCCAATCACCTAACTCACCTAGTGGATGGGCTGGCCCTGGCTGGGGGTTTAAAACAAGCTTATGTGCTCTATGCCATGCTGCAATCATATCCAGATATTTGGAAATATTTTGCTGGAAACTAACATTCCAGCACTCATGAGTGGAAATTATGTGAATGCTGTCTACATACATGCATATTAGACCAAGCATTCATATTAAGAGGACAACAGGATTGGAAATAAACTGAAAATGATAGGAGCTAAAATATGACATTTTACTTACCAGTTAATGTTCTTTCTTTGAGTCCTGCTAGACCAGGACTGTATGAAGACCACAGAGGTGTGAAGATTGGTGGAAGACTCATCAACAACCTTCGCTATGCTGATGATACCACATTACTGGCTGAAAGTGAAGATGATCTGAAACATTTGCTTCTCACAATCAAAGAACATAGTCTCAAAATGGGCCTGCACCTTAATGTAAAGAAGACAAAGATCATGACAACTGGCATAATCAACAGGTTCATCGTTGAAGGAGAAGAAATTGAAATCGTGAACAACTTTAACCTACTTGGATCAACTATCAATAAAGAAGCAACAAGCAGTCAAGAAATCAGACGACGCATTGCTCTTGGCAGAATGGCTATGAAAGACCTAGATAAGATTCTCAAGAGCAGAGATGTCTCTCTCCATACAAAGATTCGACTTGTTCAAGCCATGGTATTTTCAATAACATCATATGGATGTGAAAGCTGGACAGTGAAAAAGACAGACAGGAAGAAAATTGATGCCTTTGAATTATGGTGCTGGCGGCGAATACTGTGTATACCATGGACTGCCCGAAGAACAAACCAGTCGGTACTAGAGGAGATCAAACCTAAGCTTTCTTTAGAAGCTCAGATGACAAGACTTCGACTTTCATACTTCGGACACATCATGCGAAGAGAGAGATCATTAGAGAAAGACATCATGCTTGGCAAGATAGAAGGTCAACGCAAAAGAGGAAGGCCAGCAATGAGATGGATCGCTACAATAACAGCAGCTACGGGTACCAGTCTGTCAACAATGAGCCGCCTGACTGAAGACCGAACACAATTTAGGATAGCTATCCAGAGGGTCGCCATGAGTCGACTCCGACTCGACGGCACTTAACAACAACAACAGACCAGTCCAGACAAATGGTTGTGTTCCCCTACCAGATTAGTGGAGACAAAGACCAACAAAAAGCCCAGTTTGAATGACAACATTCCCATGCCTCTCTCCAGCTCAGCCACCAGAGGTACATTCAATAATCATTCCAAAGCATATATATTTATTTAGACAGTTTTGTATACCACCTTATTCTTCAATCAAAGTGGTAACAACACAATTGGGGATACATTTAACACGAGGGGATATGAGACACATATACTAATACTTACAGGGAACATGGGCAATGGAGGGTTAAGTGGCTTGCCCATATATAGGGGATACAGAGCAAGCCTCACACAACCTTAATGTGGGCAACAATGAATTAACAGCAGAAAACTATGTACAGGAAGGTAGAAACAAAGCTGTCCATAGAAGATGAGTCTGCAGAGTAAAGTACAAAACTCATGGTGGACACAAGTGTACTGCAGCAGAAGAACAGAGAACTACAGTTTCAGAGGCTGATCTAGTAGACTCAAGGAAAGGACATTAACTGGTAAATAAAATGTCACCTTCCATATTGTCCTGCTAGACCAGTCCAGACAAGTAGGGTGTACCAAACTACCACACCACTGGGCAGGAAGGACACACAGCAGCTCACAAAGGTCTTGAGGCAAGGGCTGTGCCCACCAGCACATGGGCATCCACATGGTAATGCTTGACAAAAGTAGAAGGTGAAGCCTGCGTTGCTGCCTCGCAAATGTTTACAGGAGCTAACAAGCTATGCTCCGCCCATTAGAATGCTTGTGCTTGGATAACAGGAACATGCAAACCAGCCGGTTCCATAATAGATACACTGAGGCAATAGCCTCCTTAATCCAGCACCCCAATGTCAACTTGGCTGGTGCCTCATTCTTGCATGGGCCAGCAAACAGCACAAAAAAGATGGATGGTCAGACTTATGAAATTAATTTGTAACCTCCAAGTTCTGGAGAAGCACCCTCTGGACATTGACATGGCAAAAATTCTGATCCTTCCCCCGGCATGGCTCCTTTAAAAGAGGATGGCAGGCAAACCACCTGGTTCACGTGAAAGGTAGAAGGCATGTTAGGCAAGAAGGCAGGCACAAGCCAAATGGAAACAGCCTCAGTTGAAAAGGACACATAAGGATCTCGGCAAGACAGAGCCTGCAGCTCAGAGATCTGCCTTGCAGAACAAATCATGACTAAGAAGTCTTGAGTATCAAATTCTTCAAGGTAGCACGCTTCAATGACCCACAAGGGGATGCCTTCAGGGCCCTGAGCACCAGAGACAGATCCCAGGAAAAGATCAGACTGAAGGGAAAGGGACCCAGACGTTGAAACCCTTGGAGAAAAAGGGAGAGATCCATGTGCAAGGGCAAGGACTTGCCTACCACTGGACCATGGAAACAGCCCAAACCTGCCACCTGAACCTTCAGAGAGCTAAATGAGAGGTCCTTCTCTAGGTCATCCTGCAGAAAGGCCAACAAGGATGACACTTTGGTCACCTCAGCAGCCAAATGCCACGCGCTCACCAGTGCTCAAAGAGGTACCATATCTGTACATATGCTAGCTAGGTAACCTCCACCGGGCATCAAGTATAATTGAGATTACTGATAGAGAGTAGCACTTACATGCTAGCAGTCTCCTTTCAAGAGCCATGCTGTAAATGAGAAGGGGGCAGGGTCTTCCAAGAAGATTGGCCTCTGCTGCAATAGCCCCTGAGACAAAGACAGCCAAAGAGGAGGCACTTGAATGAGCTGCATTAGGTCTCCGAACCATGCTCTCTGCAGCCAATCCGGTGTTACCAGAATAATCCTTCCTGGGCAGCGTTTTATACATCAAAATACATGCTCCACCAGGGGCCATGGAAGAAACATGTACAGCAGCTACTGACTGGGCCAAAGCTGGGTCAGGGCATCGATGCCCTTAAACCCCATCTCCGTGCAGCAACTGAAGAGGAGGCACATGTTGGTATTGGAGCAGGCTACCATCATCATATGCATTTCGGGACGACCACAATGGTGCAAAATCAACTGAAAGGCTTCTTGCCTCAAACACCACTTACCAGGATTCAGGGAGTACCAGCTGAGGAAGTCTGGTTCCACATTGTTCACTTCAGCAATGTGTTGAGATGACAAGGCTAGGAGGTTATTCTCTGCTCAAGCAAACAGGAGATCCATCTCCAAGGCCACTGCCATGGCATTGTCAGAAAACACTTGAACCTACCCAGACCTTAACAGGGGAGCATAAATGCTTCCCTGTGGTTCCAATGGCCCTGGGACGTACAGTCTCGGCAATGCGCTCCCCAGTCTGAGAGACTGGCAGCTGTTGTCAGCAGGAGCCAGGAGAAATCATCTAGAAGAACGCCCTTCCTCAGATGACAGGGCTACTGCCACAGGCTGGACTTCATCATCAATGGGAGTGGGAGCCTGCACTCTAACTCCTGAGAACTTGGGGACCACCAACAAGGATCATTTGAGCGACCGCATGTGAGTGTGCCCCATGGGACCATCTCTATGGTTGCCACCATCCATTTGAGGAGCTGAAGATAATTCACTGTTCTACAAATTTTCAAAAATTGTTTGCTTCAGAAATTAATTGTGCTATTTCTTAATGAATTTGATACGCTGAATTCAAATATGATAGTGAAATTGGTCAATTAGCTCCTGTTTCTATGATATGTTGAAGAATTTACATTTTACCACTATGTATGGTGAAAATTGAGCCTAAATCCTTAGATGTAAATCAAAATCTTATTACAAATGAAACTTTGCACAACAAGCATGTTTTTATAAAATAAAGTTCATAAACATACTTAGAAGAAACAGAGAAGTAATTATGTCTGCAATTTAATTTTCATTAAGAACATTTGTAAGTACATTCTAGCAAGTTTTGTTCTCATTCAGTGGCTTCACGACTCTTCCTGATCTGTTTCTTGTACTGAAGCAATGGAATATCCCTTGTCACGGTCCAGCAGTAGTCTGCAAGCATTGATGGACTCCATTTATCCTGAAACCTCTTTTCCATGGCTGCAATGTCTTGGTGAAATTGTTCTCCATGTTTATCACTTACTGCTCCGCAATTTTGTGAGAAAAAAATCTAGATGAGAGTGTAGAAAATGAATCTTTAGGGACATGTTGCAACCAAGGTTTTTGTATGTCTTGAGATCTTTAACAATCTCTTGGTAATTATTTCCTTTGTTGTTTCCAAGAAAATTTTGTGTCACTGATTCAAATGCTATCCATGCATCCTTTTCCTGTCCACGCAATAAACGAAGAAATTTGTCATCTTGAAGAAGTACACGAATCTGAGGGCCAACAAAAACTCCTTCCTTAACTTTGGCATCACTCAGTCTAGGAAATTTACCACTAAGATACCTGAAAGCAGGTTTAGTTTTATCCATCGCCTTGACAATGTTTTTCATTAGTCCCAACTTGATGTGCAAGAAAGGCATCAAAATCTTGTTGCTGTCTACAAGTGCTGGAAACAGAACATTTTTGATTCCAGGATCCAGTGACTGACGGAGGGCCTGTCCCTTTTGACGAAATGACAATCTCTAGCACGACTATCCCATTCACACAGGAAGCAGCAGTACTTGGTGTATCCACCCTGAAAACCAAGCAAGAGGGAGACCACTTTGAAGTCACCACAGATTGACCATAGATGTTGATCATAGTTTATACATTTCAAAAGTTGTTTCATATTGTCATAAGTCTCTTTCATAAAAGCTGCATGGCCAATAGGAATTGATGGTAGCAAGTTGCCATTATGCAGCAATACAGCTTTAAGACTTGCTTTTGATGGATCAATGAAGAGCCTCTAATCATCTGCATTGTAATTGATATTGAGAGCTGCCATTAAACCTTTTACGTTGTTGCAAGCAGCAAGATCACATTCTTTGAAAAAGAATGAAACCAAGTCTTTCTGACGGTCCCAGAAAAAAGAAATTCAAATGTCACCAGCCTGAAGATTCCATTGCTGTAGTCTGGAACCCAAAAGCTCAGCTTTATTCTTCGGGAGATACAAATCCCTGACAAGGTCGTTCAATTCACCTTGCACTATGAGGTGTGGCTCATTAGCAGTGGCCAGAAGAAACTCTGGGTCACCAGAGGTTGATGGTTCACAACTACAAACTTCATCCTCTTCCTCACTTGATGATAATGATTCTGACATTTTAGGAATCGGCAGCCCTTCTCCATGAGGCACTGGGCATACTGCAGATGTAATGTTTGGATATTGCACAGTCCACTTACTCTTTCTGGATATGCCTTTCTGAATTGGAGGAACCATGCAGAAGTAGCAATTGCTGATGTGATCCGTGGGCTCTCTCCAGATCATTGGAACTGCAAAAGGCATTGATTGCCTTTTCTCATTCATCCATCCATTGCCTGAGATTTGTTGCACATGTATTGTAGCATATGTGTGGCGCCCCACTCTTATCCTGATCTCCTATTCTGCAGCCAAAATATAAGTTGCAGGCTTTCTTAACCACCATTCATATTCCGTTTTTGTGATGTAAAAGTCACTTCACCACAAATATAGCAGAAATTATCTGCATTATTAACACAAGTAAGATGCATCACCGAATATGCTGTGATTGACCTATCGGCATAAAATAATGCAAAATAATTAATTTTTAATTTTTCTGTGACTAATACACCTTAAGATTTATACTGTCAAGTGATGCAAATTTAAATACTGATAGCATCATCTGATTTTGGACAGATATTTCTATTGGTTGCAAGTAGAGATTATGCAATCTCACACAAATGTTGCATAATACAGTTAATGGCCCCTAATGACTAATTAATAGCATATATTGTAGCAACTAGACCTAATCAGCCATTGTTCATTATGATTTCTGTGTTCAGCCTTAAATTAGTTTATATCAGCTGCTTTTGTGGCTGAAGCATTTTGGCTGTTGAACAGACTCTGGGGATCTGCTGCATAGAGATTATCACCAGGCAATTCAATATTCTTGACTTTCTCCTCTAGCAGGAAAACTCTGCCCACTTAAGTGTTGAAATGTGCTCCCAGAAACTCCAAGGACCAGGAAGGCAAAAGCTGGCTCTTCTCCTGATTGATCACCCAGCCTAGATTTTCCAAGAAGGACACCTATCGGGACATCACCCAAAAAGCTTCTGACAGCCCAGATTAACCAGTCGTCCAGATGATGGACAAAGATCACTTGGTGCCACAGCCACCACCACCATGACCTTTGAGAACATCCTTGGAGTAGTGGAGAGCCCAAAAGGAAGGGCAGTGAACTGACAGGGAAAGCCAAGCACAGCAAAAGTCAGATCCTTCTGCTGATGCTCCTGCATCAGAATATGAAATTATGCCTTGGCTAGATCCAAAAGTAGCCAAGAATTCTCCTCAGCACACTGCTTGAATCATAGAGTGCAAGGTTTCCATTTGAAAGCGGAGTATGCACAAATGCTTGTTGACCCCTTTGAAGTCTAGGATGGGCCGGAAGGAACAGTCCTTCTCTGGCACCACAAAGTAAATGGAGTATTTGCCCTGCTCAGCCAGGGGGACTGGCACCACCGCCTTCATGTGACGCAACTAGTCCAAGGTGATCCGTACTATGGAACCTTTGATTGAAGACCACAGGGGGAGATGAAGGCATCAGGAATCAGCTCCTTGCATTCCAGAACAAGGCCAAATTGAATGGTGTCTGGCACCCAGTAATCTTTGGTAACCCAAGCCCATTCCTGAAGGGAAATGTGAAGCCTGTCACCCACTGAAGGTACCAGGGAATAAGCCCCCAACCTTCATTGCGAGGCCTGGGAGGGTCCTCTTTTGTAAGGGGCTGCGTCCCTGGGTCCATGTGCTCCACAAAAGGACTGAGAATGAACCTGATGCCCTGAAACAAAGGGGAAGAAAAAAACCCACTTTCCAGTCAGTAGTGACGATAGTTCCGAGACCCACAAGAAACTGGTCAACTCATTCTTGGCAGTTGGGTGGAGGCTGATGAGGAAGGGATACTCGCCTGCTTCAAAGACACCCTGGACCTGTCTTCCAAGAGGCAGTAAGATTTTGTCTCAAGTAGTAGGATCATTACCAGTTTCTCCAAATCTGCTCCAAACAGGAGTTTCCCTTTAAAGGCCAATTCATGGGATGGGAACAGATGGGGGGATGTAGAAAAACAGTGGGCAAAACTGAAAGGGGATATTAAGGGCAACCAACCTTTTCGTTAAAATGGTAAATAAAGGTAAAAGGAAAAGGAGACCGCTGTGGCTTTCGAAAGAAGTAGCTGAAAAAGTGAAGAAAAAGAGGAAGGCCTTCATGAAATACAAGAGATCACAGAGAGAGGAAGACAGGCATCTCTATTTGGAAAAACTTATAGAAGCTAGCAAAGTAGTCAGGAAAGCAAATAATCAAAAGGAGGAGGAAATAGCCAATGCAATAAAATGGGGGGATAAGACATTTTTCAGATATGTTAGTGAGAAGAGGAAGGGCAAAAGTGGTATTGTCAGACTCAAGGGTGCAGGGGAGGAATATGTAGAAGCTGATAAGGATAGAGCGGAATTGCTTAACAAATATTTCTGTTCTGTGTTCATATATGAAGAACCAGGAGCAGGACCTCAGAAAACACCCACAAATAGGAACAGAAAACAAGGACATCTTGAACAATTTTCAGAAGACTGTGTTTGTGAGAAACTAGCTCAACTTAAAGTAGACAAAGCGATGGGAACGGATGGGATTCACCCTAGAATACTGAGGGAACTTGGGGATGTTCTAGCAGCTCCACTGACTGACCTTTTCAATGCCTCGTTGGAGTCGGGAGTGGTGGCAAAGGACTGGAGAGAGACTCATGCGGTGCCTTTACACAAAAGCGGACGTAAGGATGTGGATGAAAATTACAGGCCAGTTAGTTTAACTTCGGTGGTGAGTAAATTACTGGAAATGCTGCTGAAAGAGAAAATAGTGAGGTTTCTGGAGTCCAGCGGATTACAGGATCAAAGGCAGCATGGATTCACCAGAGGCAGGTCTTGTGAGATAAATGTGATTGATTTCTTTGATTGGGTGACCAGGGAGCCGGACCGAGGGAGAGCCCTAGAAGTGGTGTATTTAGATTTCAGTAAAGCCTTTGACACTGTTCCTCACAGGCGACTTATAAACAAACTGAGCACACTAGGGATGGACCATAAAGTTACTGCTTGGGTTAGAAATTGGTTGGGTGGGAGGCGACAAAGAGTACAGGTAAATGGAGCTCACTCTTAGGAGGAGGTGGTTACCAGTGGTGTGCCCCAGGGATCTGTCCTTGGTCCGATTCTTTTTAACATCTTTGTTAGTGATATAGCGGAAGGGCTGTCGGGTAAGGTTTGCCTCTTTGCGGATGATACCAAAATCTGCAAGACACCCAGGAAGATATAGATAACATGAGGAGGGATCTAGCTAAGCTTGAAGAATGGTCTAGAATTTGGCAGCTGGGATTTAATGTTAAAAAATGTAAGGTCATGCATTTGGGCTGCAGTAATCCAAGGGAGCAATATAGTATAGGGGGTGAAATACTTTTGTCCACTAAAGAAGAGTGGTACCTAGGCGTGGTTGTGTCTGATGATCTTAAAGTAGCTAAACAGGTAGAAAAGGCGATGGCAAAAGCTAGAAGGATGCTTGGGTGCATACGGAGAAGAATGGCTAGCAGAAAAAAAGGAGGTGATAATGCCTCTCTATAAGTCTTTGGTGTGACCTCATTTGGAGTATAGTGTACAGTTCTGGAGACCGCACCTTCAAAAGGATGTGAACAGGATGGAGTCGGTGCAGAGGGTGGCTACTAAAATGATTAGTGGTCTTCATTATAAAGCATATGAGGACAGAGTTAAGGATCTTAATATGTACACCTTAGAGGAAAGGCGGGATAGAGGTGATATGATTGAGATGTTTAAATACCTCCGTGGCATAAATGTTCAGGGAGAGAGCCTCTTTCAATTGAAAGCAAGTTCTGCTACGAGGGGACATGGGATGGGGGTGAAGGGAGATATTTCCGCATATCACTCCTGAATCTATTTCTTTACGGAAAGAGTAGTGGATCCGTGGAATAGTCTCCCACTGGAGGTGGTAGAGGTGAGGATAGTAACTGAATTCAAAGAAGCATGGGACAAACATAGAGGATCTCTAAAGGTAAAAAAGGGACTGTTGTAGTTGTTTATATTGTGATGAGATGAGTGCAGCCCAGCTAGGGAAAACTGAAAAAAAGAAGGATTTTTTTTCATTGCGGGGGATGGGAGCACAAAATCCTAGGCTCCATACTAGAAGCACTGAAAGAAACCTAGAGGGCAGAGCTAAGCGTAAGCCAATCACAGACCACAGGACAACCCTGCAGAGGAGTAGGAGGTCCAAGTGGGAGGAGCTAGGAAGGGAGTTGCCCAGCTCAACAGTTAACAGAGGAAGAACAAACAAAAGAGAGAGGCACAGTTTGAGTTTGGAGGAGGAGGGAGCTGTGAGCAGAAGGTCCAGGAGGAGTGCAGGAGCAAGCACCAGTGGCAGCTGCAGTTCAAGGCCTAGCCCAGGTTCAAGTCCAATTCCCAGGAGGCACAGACAGGAGAGATCTGGGGCCAAGCTGTGGAAAACCCTTGCAGCCAAGGAGAGCAGCAAATGGAGGAACCATTATAAAGGCAGCCAAGAAAGGTACGCAGGGAATGAGCAGTGCCACCAGAATAGTTCTTGCTCTGACTCAGAGGAGACTTTCATACACCTGAAGCCTCAGCACAGCAAGAAGTATCTCGGGAGGGAGGTTAAGCAGGAGAGACACACAGGAGACCGGCTTGGAGGAGCCAAGGCCAGGCAGTGTGAGAGACTGTTTAACATTGTGAAGACTCTGAAGGAAAAGACACCAGAGCACTTCCAGAGAGCACAAAGCTGTAGCTCAATGGAGAGTATGGAGGTAGGCCCTGAAGAAAGTGTTATTGAGTCAGAAGCCTCTGAGATGGAATGTGAGCTGTGCACTAAAATACAATAGCAATGTGTGTTAGAAAACCGTGAAATACAAAAGGAAGCTGTTGCAAGTTAAAGCAGTTTTCAAGAGTTGAAAGAGAAGAGTAACCCTGAAGACAAGAGGTTAGGAATCTCTCTCTTAGGAAGCAAAAACTGCAAAACTTCAGTGAAGGCCCAAACAGCTAGAACTGTTTGTATGGGGCGTGGCAACAGCGAGGTTGGAAGCTGTGAAGAGTTTTTTACAAATGCTTTTGTGTTTTGAAATGGCAAGCAATTGCAGTGAAGCATAGAAACTGCTGTGAGTTTTGTTTGGACATTTTGATTTGGAGAAATTATCCTGTATTTCTTTTGTCTGGAAAAAGTGCTTAAAGAATTTTTATGTTCATCACTTGCCAACTTTGGAAACCGAATAAAAATTTCCTGTGCGCTTTAAATAACCACTTGGCTTTCCTTATTGACACAACTACAACCCTCGAAGGGATACAGATGGCCAGACGTCCCTACTAGGCAACCGCCTGGTAGGGGCGCGAGCGTCACAATATGGAAGGACAGATTAGATAGGCCATGTGGTCTTTTTCTATCATCATAGTTCTATGTTTCTACGTTTGGAGAATGTGTCTACTGCCCAGTGGTGGAACCAAATCGAACACCATGACACAGTAGTCTGAGCACCATTACGGGCCACCCGGCATACCAGGTCAGACATGGCATCAGCAAGGAAGGCTGTAGCTGACTCCAAGAGAATAGTATCATCAGATGGAAGAGTCTGAATCTACTGGAGCAGAGCTTGAGAAGTCAAGCTGGTGCATACCTCCAGCTGTAAAATAGCCGCCGACATGACAAATTGGCTCTTCAGCAAGGAATCAACCTTGCAGTCCAGGACATCTTAAGATCGAACTGCCTTCCAGGTGGTAAGTCTGCCATGACCTGTGCATCTTCATTTGGAATGCTAAACCACTCAGTGTGCTCCTCTTCTGGGAATGTAGAGCTTCTTAAAGACCCCTAATTCTTTAGGCAGGAGTCAGGTGAGTCCCACTCGGACCGGATCATATCTCCAATCACCTCCAGGAACAGGCAGACAGTAGTGGATTTCTGCACCTCTTGAAGAAGTGGGTGTACTTTCAGGTCCTGCTCTGTGCCAGAAGCATCTGCCAAGTTCAAGGTGGATGAGACCCAAGAAATCAATACCACCAGCTTCTCCTTCTGCAACAGGCGGCTAATGCCAGCCTCTTCATAGTCTCTAAAGGTGATAAGAGGTCCGATACTGATTCATCTGGTCTGATACAAATTTATCCGAGCCCAGTACTGATTCATCTGGGTCCGAGGAAAAGTCAACATCTCGGACAGCTCCCAACTGTTCCTTAAAGATCTAAACACAAGCTTAAAACTAAGATGCAGACAATCCAGCAGCAAGATGGGGGCTTTCCAGTCTTTTGCATTGAGTGTCACATGTATGATTTTCTCCCAGTTGGTGAGAGGTCTTATGTGTGCACTAGGTGCAAGGAGCTCTTTGCTCTCAGGGAATGAGTCCGTTCTCTAGAGGCTAGAGTAGCAGACTTGGAAGACAGAGAGGTACATAGACGAGACCTACAGGGATATAGTCCTGAAGTCTCACCTTCAGTCTGGCAGCATCCCTGTTGCCATGGAGGAGAGAGGTCACGTGACAGGAGAGCATCACCCTGGTGTGGCAGGAAGTGAGCCTATAACTAGGACCTGTCCTTCAGGTGATGTAAAACCCTCTCACACCAAGGAAGTTTCTCCAGGGCCATGTGCCCATGAGGGAAGGGTTAGGACAGCCGTTATAGCTGGTAATTCGATCAATAGGCATGTAGATAGCTGGGTGGCTGGTGGACGTGAGGATTGCCTGGTAACATGCCTGCCTGTTGCGAAGGTAGCAGACCTGACGCGCCACCTAGGTAAGGTCTTAGATAGTGCTGGGGAGGAGTCTGCTGTCTTGGTACATGTCTGTACCAATGACATAGGAAAATGTGGTAGGGAGGTTCTGGAGGTTAAATTTAGGCAGGAAGTTGAAATCCAGAACTTCCAGGGCAGCGTTCTCCGAAATGCTTCCCGTTCCACGTGCAGGACCCAAAAGGCAGGCAGAGCTCCAGAGTCTCAATGCGTGGATGAGACAGTGGTGCAAGGATGAGGGTTTTGGATTTGTTAGGAACTGGGGAACGGAAGGACTTCACTTTAACCGGGATGGAACCAGGCTGCTGGCATTAACCTTTAAAAAAGAGAGATAGAGCAGCTTTTAAACTAGATAATAGGGGAAAACCGACAGTCACACAAGAGCGCAAGGTTCAGAAGAACATATCCTTGAAGGATACTACCAAAAACAGAGAGGTTCCAAAAAAAGAGTAAAGTAGCCCAAATGCCCTCGAGAATGGAGCAGACAGAGCTAAATGATCCCAAACTACCCATGCCTACCAACAGCCAAATTAATATGAATAAAATACAGTCTCTAAAATGCTTGTATGCAAATGCTAGAAGTCTAAAAAATAAGATGGGAGAGTTAGAATGTAAAGCACTAAATGAGGGGTTAGATATGATTGGAATCTCAGAGACATGGTGGAAGGAGGACAACCAGTGGGATACTGTGATACCTGGGTACAAACTATATCGTAATGATAGAGCTGATCAAATTGGTGGAGGAGTTGCACTCTATGTTAAAGAGGGCATTCAGTCAGAAAGGAAACAAAACAAAATCTGCTGTAGAATCTCTATGGATTGAAATTCCATGTAAAAAGGGGAAGGCGATGGCAGTGGGGGTGTACTATCGACCGCATGGCCAGAATGAACAAGAGGATGATGAAATGCTCAAAGAAATCAAGGAAGCTAACAAAGGTTACAGCACAGTAATAATAATGGGTGATTTCAATTACCCCAGTATCAACTGGGTCAGTGTCACGGCAGGGAGATAGAGTTCCTAGATTAAATAAATGACTGCTTCTTGGAGCAGCTGGTTCATGAACCGACCAGAGGGGAAGCCATACTGGACCTAGTCCTTAGTGGAACACCAGATCTGGTGCAAGAGATAAGGGTGTTAGGGCCACTTGGCAATAGTGATCATAGACTGATCACATTTGATTTAATTAGTGAAGGAGGGATAGTAAGGAAATCCACAGTACTACCTTTTAACTTTCCAAAGGGAGACTATGATAAAATGAGGAAAATAGTTAAGAAAAAACTAAAAGGAGAAGTTGCAAAGGTTAAAGACTTACATCAAGCTTGGGTGTTGTTGAAAAATACTATCTCGGAAGCCCAGACCAGCTGTACTCCACGCTTTAAGAAAAGTGGAAGGAAGTCCAAAAAACTGCCAGCATGGTTTAAAAGGTGAGGTCAGAGAGGCTGTTGCCAAAAAAGCATCTTTCAGGAAATGGAAGAAAAGAGCCAAATGACGAAACTTGGAAACAGAACAAGCACTGGGAAGTTAAATGCAAGGTATTGATAAAGCAGGCACAGGCAGAATTTGAGAAAAAGCTTGCTGCGGAAGCTAAAACGCGTAATAAAGACTTTTTCAAGTACATTCGTAGTAAAAAAAAAACCTGTGAGAGAGTCAGTTGGTCCATTCGATGATAGAGGGGTTAAAGGGGCAACAAGGCGATAGCGGAGAGATTGAATGAATTCTTTGCTTCGGTCTTTACTGAGGAAGATGTAGGGATGCTACCCATGACTGAAGTGGTATTTAAAGGTGCGGAAGAATTGAAGGAAATATCAATACATCGGGAAGATATATTATAACTATTAGATAAATGAAGAGTAAGAAATCACCTTGGCCGGATGATATACATCCAAGGGTGTTGAAAGAACTGAAATATGAGATTACAGATCTGCTATTAGTAATCTGTGAACTATCATTAAAATCATCTGTAATACCTAAAGATTGCAGGATAGTGAACGTAACACCAATTTTTAAAAAGGGTTCCAGGGGTGATCCGGGAAACTACAGACCGGTGAGCCTGAAGTCAGTACTGGGAAAAATGGTAGAAACCATCAAAAAGAACAAAATCGCTGAAAATGTAGCTAGTCATGTCTTAATAGGAGACCGCCAACATGGCTTTAGACAAGGAAGATCTTGTCTTACTAATCTGTTATGTTTTTTTGAAGGTGTGAATAAACAGGTAGACAAAGGTGAGTCAGTTGATATAGTGTATATGGACTTTCAGAAAGCCTTTGACAAAGTCCCTCATCGGAGACTTTTGGCAAAACTAAAGAGTCATGGGATAGGAGGCAGCGTACTATTGTGGATCAGGAACTGGTTAAAAGATAGAAAGCAGAGGGTAGGGCTAAATGGCCAATTTTCCCAATGGAGAAGGAGAAATTAGACCTTACCTGCTAATTGTCTTTCCTTGAGTTCTCTCCGGGCCAGTCCAGAACAGATGGGTAGTCAATCTCCCTCCTCTAGCAGCTGAGGACTGAACACTGATTCTTGTTGCTAGGTTACCCAGCTCTCCCCTGGTGACAGAAGGCAGTCTTAACGTAGCAAGCAGAGAAAAAACAACAAAGAAGTGGAAGAAGAAGTGGAAGACTAAGTGGAAGAGTTGCACAGAAGGCAGCTGACCTTGCGCTGTCTCCTGAAACCAATCATTGTGTCAGCGTTAAGAGAGAAACTCTCATTCGAACGTTTTGGCTAAAACACTTTTTTTTTTTTTTGAGAAATCACAAGAATATGCAGACGACTTCCAATCTAGGAATCTCTTATAGGAAGCTACGTCATGGACGAAACACGAGAAAACGTATACCAATCACAGGAGATACACATAGGGCGGGTTCTGGACTGGCCTGGAGAGAACTCAAGGAAAGACAATTAGCAGGTAAGGTCTAATTTCTCCTTCCTATTCGTCTCTCCGGGCCAGTCCAGAACAGATGGGTAGTACCAAAGCAGTACCTAACCCTGGGAGGGACCTGTGAGCCCCGCTATCACGTCTGAAGCCCCCACACACGCATCCTGTCGTGCTAGCACATCCAACCTATAATGACGCGAAAACGCATGGAGAGAAGACCAGGACGCCGCTCGACAAATATCCACCGGTGGTACCAAAGCCGACTCCGCCCACGAGGCCGCTTGACCCCTGGTAGAATGAGCACGAAGACCGAGAGGAATGGTCTTGCCTCTGGTTTCATACGCGACCCGAATCGCATGCTTCACCCAATGCGCAATGGAGGCCTTGGAGGCCGCTTGCCCCTTGGACGGACCCCCAAACAGCACAAACAACCGGTCTGACTTACGAAACGATTCGGTCTCCCGAAGATATCGACGGAGCACACGACCCATATCCAACTTCCGCAGAGAACGATTGAAAGAACCTGTCCCTGATGCCGCGAAGGTGGGCAGCGAGACCGATTGGTTCAGATGAAATGCAGACACCACTTTAGGTAGAAAAGACGGAACCGGACGCAAGACCACTTTTTCTGCTGAAAACTGATGAAACTGTGGCCGACACGAAAGCGCCTGTAAATCTGAAAAGCGTCTAGCGGAACATAAGGCCACCAAAAATGCCGTCTTCCAGGATAATTCCCGGATAGTACAGGAGGAACGAGGCTCAAAAGGAGACTCTGTCAAGACTCCCAACACCAGATTCAAATCCCAAGGAGGAATAACCTGCCGAAGCGGAGGCCGAAGTTGCTTGGCCGCTCTAAGGAACCGCAGAACATCCGGATGCGAGGAAAGATGAACCCCGCGAACCAGCCCCCGAAAAACCGCAAGAGCCGCCAACTGCACCTTCAAAGTGCTAAGAGCGAGGCCCTTCTCAAGCCCGCACTGAAGAAACGCCAGAATATCCAGAATGGAAGATAGTCTGGGCTTCAAGGTCCGATCCGCACACCACGCCTCAAAAACGCGCCACACTCGAATGTACGCCAATGACGTGGACCGCCTCCGTGACTGCAACAGCGTGGCTATCACAGCCGCCGAAGAACCTTTGCGGCGCAAATGTGCCCTCTCAAGAGCCATGCCGTAAGCAAGAATCGATCCGCCTGGGGCATCTGAACGGGCCCCTGATGCAGCAAGTCGGCTTGAGCGGGCAACCTCCACGGCGGCTCCACGAGAAGCCGCATTAGATCGGCATACCAAGGGCGCCTGGGCCAATCCGGAGCAATAAGGATCACCAGACCCTCGTGATTTGCGGCTCTCTGAATGACTCGGCCCACCAAGGGCCACGGAGGAAACACATACAGGAGCTGCCCCAATGGCCAGGGTTGAACCAGGCCGTCGAGTCCCTCCGACATATGCTCCCTGCGCCTGCTGTAAAAACGCACCGCTTTTGCATTGCCCAGAGTCGCCATAAGGTCCATGACCGGCTGACCCCAACGCAAAGTGAGTTCGTGGAAGACCTCTGCATTGAGCTCCCACTCTCCGGGATCTAGCACATGTCGACTGAGATAGTCTGCCTGCACATTGTCCTTCCCTGCCACATGAGCCGCCGAAAGCGCCGCGAGGTGCAATTCCGCCCAGTGAAACAACTGTTGACTCTCCTCCAGGAGAAGGACACTGCCTGTTCCGCCTTGGCGATTTATGTAGGAGACCGTCACTAGGTTGTCGGAGAAGATGCGCACCGGCTTCCCCTCGAGAAGACTGGTAAACGCCACCAGCGCTAGACGTACTGTTCTCAGTTCCAGGCGATTTATGGACCACAGACTCTCTTCCGCTGACCAGGATCCCTGCGCTATGTGAGTCAAACAATGCGCCCCCCAATCGGTCAGACTGGCATCCGTAGTCACCAAAATCCATTCCGGAAGCACCAGGGGAACTCACGCCTGTAGATGGTCCGGAACCAACCACCACTGAAGACTGACCCTCACGTGATCGGGACAGCTCAAGCGACGAGAAAGCGGATGATGCTGCGGAGACCACCGCGAAAGTAGCGCTTGTTGGAGCGGCCGCATGTGCGCCCAGGCCCAAGGCACCAGATCCAAGGCTGCTGCCATCAACCCCAGTAACTGCAAGTACCTCCAAGCCGTCGGCGCCCGAACACGAAAAAAACTGGACACCTGAGAGAGAAGCTTTCAAACCCGCTCCGGAGGCAACAGGACGAGCCCCCTGTCCGTGGCGAAGAAGGCTCCGAGATAAGTTAGCTGCTGTACCGACTCCAGACGACTTTTCGCCTGGTTCACAATCCATCCGAGACTCTTGAGACAGGAAACTACCCGAGCGGTCGCCCTGACCGACGCCGCTCGAATCAACCAGTCGTCCAGATAAGGGTGAACCTGGACGCCGTCCCTGCGCAGAGCCGCCGCCGCCACCACCACCATCACCTTGTTGAAAGTGCGCGGCGCCGTCGCTAGACCGAACGGCAAGGCCCGAAACTGAAAATGACCCATGGGAACTGCAAAACGAAGAAATCGTTGATGATCTGGTTTGATAGGAATGTGCAGATAGGCCTCCGTCAAATCTATGGAGGAGAGAAACTCTCCCGGACGCACCGAGCGGATTACCGATCTCAAGGTTTCCATCCGGAAATGAGAGACGCGCAAACATCGGTTCACGTGCTTTAAATTCAAGATGGGCCGAAACGAGCCCTCCTTTTTGGGCACTACAAAATAAATCGAGTATCGACCGAAGCCGCACTGGCCTGACGGCACTGGAACCACAGCCCGGAGCCGCAACAACCGCTGCAACGTGTCGTGGATCGCCCTCCGTTTGGGCGAGCGGACCGCACGGAGAGAAAACGAAGGCGTCTGCCAGAGGACAACTGAACTCGAGAGCATACCCCTCTTGGATAATCTGGAGTACCCACTTGTCGGTAGTAATGGCGGCCCAAGCGGAGACAAACTCCTGCAACCAACCTCCTACTGGAATTTCCGCCTGGACCTGCCTCACTTCATTGCGGCTTTTTAAGGGAAGCTGGAGGGGTCCCAAAATATCCTCTACTGGAACCTCTTGCTCCCCGAAAGGACTGCCCCCGGGACGGAATCCGACCCCGCTGATAAGGTGCAAAGCGGGCTCCCCGAAAACGGCGAAAATCACGCCCCTGACCCCTAGGGAAAGAGCTCTGTTTAGGCGCCCTAGGATGGTCTTCGGGAAGGCGCCCTCCTTTGGAGTCACCTAAATCTTTAACAATCTTCTCTAGCGCCTCCCCAAAAAGAAGTTTACCTTTGTACGGGAGCTTACTGAGACGCGCCTTGGACGAAGCATCCGCCGCCCAATTCCGCAACCAGAGAAACCGACGCGCGGCAATCATGGAAGCCATAGCCTTTGCGGAAATGCGAATCAAATCATAAAAGGCATCCGCCAAATACGCCGCCGCCGATTCCAACTTAGCCCCTTCTCCAGGAGGCGGCGCGTCTCCTTCCGGACCAGAAGCCAGCTGACTCCACCGAATAGAAGCTCTGGACACGTATGCCCCACAGACTGACGCTTGCAGCGCCAGCGCGCTGGCATCAAAAGCCTGTTTCAACAGCCCTTCCAATCTGCGATCCTGCATATCTTTAAGGGCCGTAGCACCCTCCACCGGAATGGTAGTTTTCTTGGTGACCGCAGAAACCAGCGCATCAACCTTAGACATACGTAGTAGCTCCCTTTCCTCCTGGGGCACAGGATACAAACGTGCCATAGTCCTAGCCCCCCTAAAGGAAGCCTCAGGACATTCCCACTCGGACTCTATCATCTGTTTAATCACCCTGTGCAGAGGAAAACATCTCTGCTCGGCTTTGAAACCCTGTAACAAGGGATCCTCCAAAGGTTCCTGCTGAACCACCGGAGGCACAATACTAAGCGCCGCCAGAGACTGCGCAATCAGGGCTGCCAACTCATCCTTCCTAAAAACCCTAAATATATTAGGATCATCCCAGGGGCCTAACTCACCCTCTTCCAAGTCCGCGGGCCAGGAGTCCAAACCCGGGTCTGACAGGAGCTCCCCCTCCTCTGGCCCCAAAGCCTCTGCAGCCAGAGAAGCAGCGTCTACCTTAGAATCTCTAAGTGCTGCCAAAGAGGAAAACCCCTCCCTGGAATCTGAGAGGCCAGAGACCCCTGCCTGAGAAACCTGCACAGAATCTGCCAGAACTGAAGCAGGAGACTGAGCTTTCTTAAGTAAATAAGCCCTGTGAAACGCCAAAATAAACTCTGCAGAAAGGAGAGGATCCAGAACCTCTGGCACCGCTGTGAACATGGGCCGCTCCTGTCCCTCAGCGCTATGCCGAGACTTAGCCTTGCGCTTGCCTGCCTTAGGGAGAGGAGCTGACGAAATGGCTGGCCCACCTAAGATGGCCGCCGTTCCCGCGCTTTCCCCCGACGGCTGAAGACTTGGTAATTGCTGACTCGGATTCCCCTGTTGATCCTGCATAGCGAGGCTCGACCAACCCCTCAATGGAGATCCTGTGACCGCCCAAAACCAAGGCAAAACCCCGTATGCCCAACAACCCGAGCAGCCCCGACAACACGAGGGAGGAGGGGAAACACACGCGGCGGCGCTGAGGAAATACCTGAAAGGTGCAGGAAAGGCTTGAAGTGCTCCCGACAGAGAAAAAAAACCCGCTGCTAGCGGCTACGGGAGATCGAAAGGCAATGAAATGAGGAAAACAGCTGCTGGGGCTCCCAGGTCTGTTCCCTACGGTCACAACTAGCAGAGATGCGGAGACAGGCTCTGCCCCATTCTCCGAGCCGGTTTCGCGGCTAACTGACAGCAGCGCTGAAGTGTTATAACAGCAAGAGCATAAGCAACACTCATGTGCCGAAATACCCTGCTAGGGTAAAGCACAATCCCCTCTGTGTAAACTCTTCCCAGAAAATAACAAAAGAAAGCCAGGGAAATAAAAGTAATAGGCTTCTTGTGTGGAGCTAGATCTCCACACATCCAGCTCAGCTGCTGAGGACAAAAAGACTGCCTTCTGTCACCAGGGGAGAGCTGTGTAACCTAGCAACAAGAATCAGTGTTCAGTCCTCAGCTGCTAGAGGAGGGAGATTGACTACCCATCTGTTCTGGACTGGCCCGGAGAGACGAATAGGAAAGGTGAATAGTGGTATACCCCAGGGATCTGTGCTGGGTCCGCTGCTTTTTGACATATTCATAAATGACCTGGAAAAGGGAATAACGAGTGAGGTTATCAAATTTGAAGATGACACAAAACTAAAGTTGTTAAAACCCAAGAGGATTGTGGAAAATTGCAAGAGGATCTTGATAAATTGGAAGACTGGGCATCCAAATGGCAGATGAAATTTAATGTGGAGAAGTGCAAAGTTATGCACCTAGGGAAGAACAACCCAAACTATGGTTACACGATGCAAGGTTCCACATTAGGAACCACCACCCAGGAAAAAAGATTTACGTGTCATTGTGGATAACATGTTAAAACCCTCGGCCCAGTGTGCAGTAGCGGCCAAGAGAGCAAATAGAAATAGAATGCTAGGTATCATAAGGAAAGGAATGGAAAATAAAACAAAAGGATATTATAATGCCTCTATATCATTCCATGGTGAGACCGCACGTTGAATATTGTTAGCAATTCTGGTCGCCGTATCTTAAAAAGGATATAGCGTTATTAGAAAAGGTTCAGAGAAGAGCCACCAAAATGGTAAAGGGGATGGAAGGATACCCCTATGAAGAAAGGCTAAAAAGGTTAGGGCTCTTTAACCTGGAAAAGAGCCGGCTGAGGGGAGATATGATAGAGGTCTATAAATTAATGAACGGAGTGGAACGGGTAAACGTAGATCGATTGTTTACATTATCAGAATATAGAAAGACTAGGGGACATGCAATGAAGCTACAGGGTAAACTATTTAAGACTAATAAAAGAAAATATTTTTTCACTCAACATGTAATCGAACTCTGGAATTTGTTACCGGAGGATGTAGTAAAGGCTGTTAGTGTAGCTGGGTTTAAAAAAGGTTTGGACAAGTTCCAGGAGCAAAGGTTGTGATAAGGAAGCTTATCATAGCTCAGGAAGGAGCTATAGAAAAGGTGAAGTGACTCTGAACAAGCAACCTGTCAGTTCTGGTAGAAATAAGAAAACAGAATTTTCCCATAAAAGACTACCAGTCTCAGAATGCACCAGATTTCCAACAGCCATTAGAGGAGCTGAAGTGGGGAAACGTGTGTTTAATCAGGAGGGCTATGAGGTAATCCCTAAGCACTCATCTCAAAGGGCAGGGCCTGATTCAGCACAGCTGCGCTGTGTTAGGGAGGAGCACTCATCCAAGCAGAATAAGAGTAGAGTTTATTCTACAGATGATCATCTTCATGATCACCTTGGATATCCAGAGAATTGTCCTCAGTATCCTGAGAATCAGCTTGAGTTTGATCATCAGTTTCATCTGAAGGATCATCAGAAGCAGAAGCCAAACCGGACGGACAGAGAGGGAAAAAGACCCTTTGGAAGAAGGAAGAGAAAAGCCTTTGAGAGGTCTAGAAGAGTCCAAAGCAGTACGTATACTGGGAGGTATTCCAAGGGCCAGCATACACCATTGGACTGGGGAAAGCCAGAGGAATGGTGCTGCAGAGCTAGGAATCACCAGAGGCTACCTGTGAGGGAGACGGCTGCACGTGGAATGGACCCTAAGACCTGTGCCAGAAGGTATGTGAAGAGAGATCCAGTGTCCAGGGATCTGGATTGGAAGGCTGGACATAAGAACTGGACTACATACTGGCCAGGCTATATAGAGAGGAACTCTAGCAGCAATGGAAGCTCAGGTATGAACACTGATCTATGCCCTAGCTATAACCTTGAAAGACAGCAGGGAAACAAGTATTCTCCTGAAAATGCTCCATTGAGAGATTCATCTGTGCCAATCCATGATATTGAACCCATGCTTGTTGAACAAGGGGGAATAATAGCAGATGAGGATCCTGTTTATATGGACTGCTCTCTATCTAAACTCCGTTGGTAACTTTCTGTTATAAAGTACAGCAACCATCACAAAGAAATACAAATTTGTTCTTTAATCTATTCAAAAGAAAGCTCCTGAAGCAGGTTTTGACCCACACAGTAGAAAGCAAGCCAGCTAAGGGGTTTCAGCTGGATAACTGCTAGCAATTAAGCCTTACCTAATTGCTTGTGAGCTAGGAGAGAATCTAGTCTGAATCTGTGTGGGAAGTAATCAGAAGTTAATCTGAAAAGAACAGTTTGTTTCTTGCTTTGTGGCTTTTCATTTGTTGTTTTCCTGATTTTGACTTTGTTTTTCCAAGTTAACACTGAAAGCAAGTAACCTAATTTATGTGCTACCAAGCATATCTGTGTTGGGAGAAATAACCCCATAAATAAATATCTTATTGGCTTTACCCAAGAGCACAACTAAATTATTGTCAGCAGCTGTGTCTGGTGTGAATGAACTACATTGCCCACAATACCTTGCAACTCATATAGAAATATGCACTTGCCAAGAGTGTGAAGATTCTCACCCAGGCAGCCGTCTGACAAGGTCCATAAACCATTATTAAGAAGGGATCCAGGATATCAATGCTTGACCCAATACAAGCAATGTGGAACCTGTGTCTTTTGGGGAAACTGCTAGGTACGTATGACCTAGATTGGCCACTGTTGGAAACAGGATACTGGGCTTGATGGACCTTGGTTTGTATCAGTATGGCATATCTTATGTTCTTATGTTATCTTCAGGGAGTGTCCCGTGCTGGGGATGCTTAGCCAAAGGTAACTGAGCAGGGCTTTTGCTTCCAGCCTGCCCAGTACAAGACTGCAGGTTCTGAATTTTCAAGCTAAAAAGCCTGCTGCAAACGGAAAAGAATTCCGGGGAAGACAATCCAGACTCCAGAAGCTCTCCTCTGGAAAGGCTCCCGGATACCAGGAGGCACAGCTGCCACAGACCCCCTAGAGGATGAAGAACAGCTCACAACACAGTCACAGCTGAGCATCCTTACCCTTAGCATCATCCTGCATCTGCTGCCCTGAGGCAGGAAGGGGCGGACTGTGTCCCCCGGCTGGGAGGGGAAAAACATGTCCTCTGGGGCAATTCAGAACCAGCCATACAGGAAAGTCAAAGTCCAGAAACCCAGGATGAGGCTCCTTGCTTGCCACAGGTCAATGTTTCCTGGAAGAAGGCAGAGAGTGAGATCAATGCTGATATTTACCTTTTGTCACCACAATCTGCTGGTAGGGGTACACAACGAGAAATTAGATTTACCTGCTAATTGTTGCTCCTTGAGGAACTTCAGTTCAGTCCCTCACCTCTGGGTTGTGCACCTCTTCTGGCAGCATGGAAACTGGGCATGTCAGAACTGTGACAGCACTGTAGGTATCCTGCTGGCACCTCCCACCAGCTCCCAGTGATCTAATGACAAAGCAGACTCAAAGGAGCAACAAATAAGTAGCTATAATATTAAATACAATTTAACTCTAACACTGAACTAAAACCCAGTAAATGAGAGGATAACTCTCCTTCTCCCGTTTGCAGAAATAGGACAGAAAGGAGAGAGAAGAAAGAATACAAGGTATACTTTGCCTGAATACAGACCACATTTGCTGAACTTCTCCTACTGGATTGTAGTCACCACGCATCACAAAACAGGCTTTGCGGAAGCTGACCAAAAAACCCCCGGGCGGGAATCGGGACTGAATTGGAGTTCCTCAAGGAACAACAATTAGCAGATAAGTCTAATTTCTCTTTCCTTATCGTTCCTCCAGTTCAGTCTCTCACCTCTGGGATGTAACAGAGCAGTAAACTATTGGGAGGGACCTGTCCACCTGGACCGCAAAACTGCCGACCCGAAACAGGCACCTCCCGCCGCTTGAACAACCAGGCAGTAATGTTTACTAAAAGTATGCAAGGAAGACCAAGTGGCTGCTCTGCAAATCTCAACCGGCGGAACTAAGCTATGCTCTGCCCACGAAGCCACTTGTGCTCTAGTAGAATGAGCCTGCAGCCTCAAGGGCACCCGACGACCTTGCAAGATATAAGCTGACGCTATTGTTTCACAAACTCATCTGGAAATTGAAGCTTTGGCCGCTGCTTCACCTTTACGTGGCCCACCAAAGAGAACGAACAAACGGTCAGACTTACGGAAGGACTCCGAGACCTTCAAATATAGCTGAAGTACCCTCTTAATGTCTAACAAACACAAGCTACGGTCCGACGTGGTTTCCCCCGAAATACCCAAAACGGGCAAAGATACCGACTGATTCATATGAAATGGCGAAACTACCTTTGGTAGGAAAGTCGGTACAGGACGCAACACCACTTTTCCCTAGAAAAAGTCAGAAACGGTTCCCAACAGGATAAAGCCTGCAACTCAGAGATTCGACATGCAGAGCAAATGGCTACTAAAAATACTGCCTTTAAAGTCAAATCCTTCAGGGAAGCCTGATGCAAAGGCTCAAAAGGCTCCCTTATCAAGGCTCCTAAAACCAGGTTGAGATCCCATGGAGGAGAAACCACCCTGCGCAAAGGACATAGACGGGATACTGCTCTCAAGAAATGGACAACATCGGCATGGACCCCCAAAGGAACTCCTTGCACCTTTCCTCGATAACAAGAAATAGCTGCCAACTGCACCCTTAATGAACTGGCAGCCAATCACTTATTGAACCCATCTTGCAAGAAACTCAAAACTGTCGGTACAGATACTGAGGCCTGATGAAACTGACGTTGAGCACACCAGTCCTCAAAAACATGCCAGACGCGCACATATGCTAAGGAAGTGGATCTCTTTCTAGCCAATAGCAAGGTGTCAATCACTGCCTTGGAATAACCTTTCTTCCTTAACCGAGCCCTTTCAATGGCCAAGCCTTAAGCGAGAACCGATGTACCTGAGGCATTTGTAGAGGACCCTGAAGCAGCAGATCCTCCCTTAGCGGCATCCACCACGGTTCCCAGTCGAGCAGATGCACCAGATCGGCATACCACAGACGAGGCCAATCTGGAGCTACCAGAAGCACTCTTCCCCGATGAGCCTCGATGAGCTGCACCACTCGTCCTATGAGTGCCCAAGGGGGAAAAATGTAGAGGAGACCGTGAGTGGGCCATTGTTGGAGTAAGGCATCTAGACCTTCCGACATTCGTTCTCGTCGTCTGCTGTAAAAGCGACTGGCTTTGGCCGACCAAAAGGTCGCCATGAGATCCATAACTGGAGATTCCCACTTGAGGACAATCTGAGCAAACACCTCCGGATGAAGCTCAAATTCTCCGGGATCCACTCGAACCCGGCTGAGAAAGTCTGCCATCACATTGTCCGTTCCCGCAATGTGCGCCGCCGACAGAGCCTGAAGCTGAGGCTCTACCCAACTGAAGAAACTTTCCGCTTCCATTTCCAGAGCTGCGCTTCCCGTGCCCCCTTGACGATTGAGGTACGCAACCGTCGCAGCATTGTCCGAGAGCACTCGAACCACTTGACCCCGTAAGGTGGATTCGAAGGCCCGATTGATTTGGCTTCCTGCTCGATCCAGCAGCCTTGCGTGAAGAGCTCTCCGCAATGAGCTCCCCATCCTGTGAGACTGGCATCTGTTAACACTGGCATCCACTGCAGTTGTTCGAGAGGCATGCCCGCAGTGAGATTCTGTGGACGAAGCCACCATTGAAGAGACTTCCTGACCCGCAATGGACAGGGGAGGCACTTGGACAGAGTCATTCTGGTGAGACCATCGACGGAGCAGCGACCTCTGTATGGGGCACATGTGAGCTCTGGCCCATGGCACAACTTCCAGAGTCGCCGCCATTGTCTCTAACATGCGGAGATAGTGCCAGGCTGATGGTGCAGGAGTCCTCAGAAAATCGTGCACCAGAAGCCGCAGGCCCTGGGCTCGGAGATCCGGCAGGAAAACCAATCCCACACGAGTGTCGACGCGAACTCCCAAATACTCTAGAACTTGCGTCGGAACCAATCGGCTTTTGGCCGTATTGACCACCCAACCGAGACTCTGCAGGAGCTCTACCACTCTGTCACTCGCAGACTCTGGGCCCTGGATTTTGCCTGAATTAACCAGTCATCAAGATAGGGATGAACTAATACTCCCTCCTTCTGAAGAGCCGCTGCCACCACCACCATAACCTTGGTGAAGGTGCGCGGAGCCATCGCCAGACCGAAGGGCAACGCCTGAAACTGAAAATGCCCCCACGGCAGCGCAAATCTTAGAAACCTCTGATGATCTGTCCTGATCGGTATGTGTAAATATGCTTCGGTGAGATCGAGAGATGTCAAGAACTCCCCTTGACGAACCGCCACTATAACCGAATGTAAGGTCTCCATTCGGAAATGAGGTACCCACAAACAGCGGTATACCCCCTTGAGCTCCAGAATCGGGCGGAAGGCCCCATCTTTCTTTGGCACCACAAAATAAATTGAGTATCGACTGATACCGTAGTGCTCTCGTGGAACCGGAACCACTGCTCCCAACTGCAAAAGACGAGCCAGAGTCTCCTGTACCGCAATTGTCCTTTCTCGCCCCCTGCAAGGCGATATGACAAAAGAGTCGACCACTGCACGGGCAAACTCGAGAGAATAACCTTTGCGAACGACCTCCCAACATCCACTGATCAGATGTTATCTGGACCCAGGCAGGAAGAAACTCCCGAAGTCGACCCCCCTACCGGCTGAATTCCTGCCTGGGTCCACCTCACTTCATTGTGCTTTCCAAAAACCCGAGGAAGAGGGACTAGCAAATCCTCTGCCTGCTCCCCAGAATCCTCTAAAACTTTGACCTAGAGAGGAAAACCGTCCTCTTTGAAAATCACCCAAACGGGAGGAATGAAAACGCCCGACATCCCGAGGTTGCCCATGGGAAGGTAACAGGGCTCAGCTCTGCTTTGGTTTATCCTCAGGCAAGCGACCTCCTTTAGAATCTCCCAAATCCTTGACCAGCTTATCAAGATCTTCTCCTAACAGCTTCCCCTTAAAAGGAAACTTGCTAAGACGCGACTTGGAGGAACTGTCCGCCACCCAGTTCCTGAGCCAAAGATAGTGGCGTGCGGCTACCAAGGAAGCCATGCTATTCGCCAAACCTCTAATAAGATCATATTGGACATCGGCCAAATATGCGGAACCTGACGCAAGTCTTGTCACATCAGCTAGCTGCTTCTGCGTTGGCTGAACTGGCTGCTGTAAACACTGCGACCATAACTACAAAACCCAACCACTCAGTATTCCTAATAATCCACAACCTTTGAGTGTCTTAATAGTAACTGAAAACCCTATATGTAATAAATGTAGTGCTTTGATGGTTTTTTGTTTTTTGTCGGAAGTTTTTGCCGTGAGTGATTTCTCCCTCTCCCTCTCGAGGCGTAACTTCCCTTTCAATTAAAATTATAGCATAACAACCACTTTTGGTAAATATGTAGTGTGAAATAATTGCACCAACATTTAGTGCTAAAACACAACCACTCACGATTTGATGTACCGAGAAACGGCTTAGCTTCAATCATGCAGATTAACTACGAACACAGTACTGCGTTTAGAGCCTCCAATCCTCTTCTGGCCCTGTTTCAACGCTTTCATCACTGCAAACCAAGAGAAATGTTCATCTTCTATGGTCCTCCCGCCAATGGAATAGAAATTAATTCCTCCAGCAGTGCATTATGGAGGGACTATTGTGTCGAGATGATACAAAAACTCAGTCCAACTTACTGACCATCAAGGGAAAAACAACGGAGTTTAAATCCAAGATCAAACCAATCAGAGGCTACCTCATCACAGTAAACTCAGCCAATCCAGTTCTAAATTCAGACCATGAGGTTCCAATGATGCCGTGCGGAAGATCCAAGCTTGTTCCAACCACTGCACATTGGATGACTACATGTTCTTCAATCTATATAGTTTATGTATTAGTGTGTCCATGTGAGAAGATTTACATTGGTCGAACAACACGAAAGATCAGAACACGGTTACAAGAGCATGCCTCCAGAATTCGACATGCAATTCAATCGGCCCCTTTAGTTCAACATTGTGTAGATTTAATCATCAGTTTACGGATCTCCGGTGGAGAATTCTGGATCATGTTCTGGATAACCCGAGAGGGGGTGACCATGAGCAACGTTTGCAGTGGTTGGAACAAGCTTGGATCTTCCGCACGGCATCATTGGAACCTCATGCTCTGAATTTAGAACTGGATTGGTTGAGTTTACTGTGATGAGGTAGCCTCTGATTGGTTTGATCTTGGATTTAAACTCCGTTGTTTTTCCCTTGATGGTCAGTAAGTTGGACTGAGTTTTTGTATCATCTCGACACAATAGTCCCTCCGTAATGCGCTGCTGGAGGAATTAATTTCTATTCCATTGGCGGGAGGACCATAGAAGATGAACATTTCTCTTGGTTTGCAGTGATGAAAGCGTTGAAACAGGGCCAGAAGAGGATTGGAGGCTCTAAACGCAGTACTGTGTTCGTAGTTAATCTGCATGATTGAAGCTAAGCCGTTTCTCGGTACATCAAATCGTGAGTGGTTGTGTTATAGCACTAAATGTTGGTGCAATTATTTCACACTACATATTTACCAAAAGTGGTTGTTATGCTATAATTTTAATTAAAAGGGAAGTTACGCTTCGAGAGGGAGAAATCACTCACGGCAAAAACTTCTGACAAAAAACAAAAAAACATCAAAGCACTACATTTATTACATATAGGGTTTTCAGTTACTATTAAGACACTCAAAGGTTGCGGATTATTAGGTAAACACTGCGACCAGCAAAGTCATGCTCTCGCAACACAAGCTCCACAAATAGAGGCCTGCAGAGCCAGAGCATTAACCTCAAAAGCTTGCTTCAACAAGGTGTCCACCTTCCGATCCTGTACGTCCTTCAAAGCCGCACTGCCTTCAACTGGAATGGTAGTCTTCTTCGTGACTGCTGAAACTGCTGCATCTATATGCGGAGAACGAAACACTTCCCGTTCTTGATCCGCCAAGGGATAGAGACGATTCATGGACCTCACACCACACAAGTCTGCCTCTGGCATGTCCCATTCATCCTGAATCAGCTGCTTAACCACATGGTGAACAGGAAAAAATGCTTGAATGAGAAGATCCTCCAAACTCTCATCCTCTGCTGGTACCACCGACGAAAGGTTGAGAGTCTGAAGGGACTCCGTAATGAGCGCCATCAGCTCCTCCCTTCGGAAGACCCGGATAAACGTTGCATGATCTTCAGGTTCCTGAATCTTACCTTCCTCTAAATCCTCCATCCCGGCTTCCGGCTGCAGCTCATAAGAACATAAGATATGCCATACTGGGTCAGACCAAGGTCCATCAAGCCCAGTATCCTGTTTCCAACAGTGGCCAATCTAGGTCATACGTACCTAGCAGTTTATTAAAAGAGGGCTCAAGGTCCTCTGCATCTGGCCAGTCCGAACCAAGAGGCTGATCTTCCACTGACTGGGCTCTCTTAACTGGTCTACCATCACTACCACCGAACCTTTCAGTGGCCACTTGGCCTCCTGCCGCCCCAATAAGCAAGGCATCCGTGACTGCCCCCTGCTGCCGCAAACAGTAAGCCTGATGAAGCAGCAGCACAAAATCTGGGGAGAAACCCTCGAAAGCTGCCCCAGACACCATGGGAGTGGCAGAATTACCAGGCAAAGCCAAATTTGAAGTAGAAAGAGCGGACGGAGACTGCTGCAGAGACTCCCATTCCGCAGAAGCGGCAGCACCCTGCGCCACCAGAGCAGTGCCTTCTTTATACCGATCCTGCATTTCTTGCTCCATAGTAAACGCCTCAGATGCGCAGCCACGACACCCCCCCCCCCCCGCGTCCAAGACTGAGCCCCTACGGGCGCCACAAACCAGGCATTGTGGCCGCATAGGCATAAGCGCTACGGGATCAGAGAGACTGGATAGTAAAGGAAATGGCTCCCGCAGACCACCAAAAAAGGCAACAAAACAAAAACGTGCAGAATCTTCTCTTCTTTTTATTTTTCTGTACTGGCCCTTTAAGAGCTCCCAAACTTTGAAAATTAAAAGTAATCAAAATTAATTTCAAGTAACCAGAAAACTACAAGGAGTAATTAAAGAAAGCTGTCAGCAAAGAAAAAAGGCGGGAAAAATGCCTCCAAGATCCTGAGCTCTGCTAACCCACAGAACATGCTTCACACTCGGCAGCAGGCCTCAAAAACGCTCACAGGACACTAGCAGCAAAGATTTAAACACTCACCTCGTCCTCCGAGACTTTCGGATCCTCTCTGCACCCCGATAAAAATAACAGGCTTCCTGTGAGCAGCACAGCTGAGAAAGGCTGTCAGCCGGCAGCAGCAGCAGAGAAACAAGGCCCAACGACAGTTTCTGACTGGAAATCTGCAGCACAGAAAACTGTCGGTAAGGAGATGAAAAGCCTGCTAAAGAACTCCCCTCCATGCCAACAAGGAGGGGAGAGCAGGCAAAGGGGACAGAAATAAACGTGGGGGAGAAAAGCATCCTCTAAATCCCTTCCAATCCCGTCAGCCCTTGCTTTTTTTTTTTTTTTTTTTAAACAAGCTTTAATGGGCTTTAAAGCTACAGATTAAAAGAAAAAAACATAGGGAGAAAAGAAAAACTAAAGACCCTAGCTAAGCTGCCTAAAGCTCCTTATCTGCTCCTCTAGTGAGCCCAGCACCTAAGCTCACTACCTCCAGCTGCATGGAGAGTGGACACACTGGGAGTTGGTGGGAGGTGCCAGCAGGATATCTACAGTGGTGTCACAGTTCTGACATGCCCAGTCTCCATGCTGCAAGAAGAGGTGCACAACCCAGAGGTGAGGGACTGAACTGGAGGAACGATAAGGAACCCACTTGTCTGGACAGGTCTAGCAGGACGATATGGAATTGAACTTTGTGGGACCCTGCATCCTAGTGGGAATACTGCTAATACAGAGAGTTTTTGATTCTGTATAAGATGATCCATTCCAAGACTATCGCACTCTAAATTTCCTCTCATCTTTTTAAAACAGCATTGTCAAGGAGGTTGAAAGCTGTACTCTGATCAAGTTGAATCAGCAGTACTATTTTTCCTCTATCCATAGGTGCTACCAGTGATGTTTCTGTGTTATGCCTTATCCTGTCCTAAATCCCAATGGTCTTGAATGGAGGGCTTCTAAAAATGGAGTTAAATTATGGGCTACTACTTTTTCCAGTGATTTTTGCTAAAAATGGCAAATCAGAGATTGATCGATAGTGAGCGAGGTCTTTAGAGTCTAATTTTGTGGCTTTCAATATGAGGCGAATGAATCTTAAGATTCTTCCAAGCTTTGGGGACCAGTCTCTGGCTGAAACTGGCATTAATCAGATCTAAAAGTATTGGGGCAAAATACAATTGCAATTCCTTTATAATGAATGGTGGACATAAGTCTGCACCTCCATTCCTGATGCTCATAGTGTAAGATTTTCTCCAATGTCAGTCAAGTAAAGGGCGCAAACTGCCTAAGACAACTTTGAGTGATTAAAGAAAATAACTGTGTTGATTCTCTGTTAGCTGATATTTGAGTTCTTCCATTTGGTGTAAGCCCCAGAGTATAAATACTTTTTGATATCATTAAAATCATCTGTAATACCTGAAGATTGGAGGATAGCCAATGTAATACTAATTTTTAAAAAGGGTTCCAGGGGTGATCCAGGGAAACTACAGATCGGTGAGCCCGATATCAGTACCAATAAAAATGGTAGAAACCATTATAAAGAACATGTAGATAGTGTCACGGGGCTGCAGACCTTCGCCTAGGGCCCCGAGGTTGCAATTGCCTTACTATCTTCTGGTAACAAAAATAGTCTCAAACCGAGTGTTTAAGGCAAAACAAAACAGGGCTTTATTCCCCTTCCCCCGAGGATATCACGTGCACAACAAAACATGGAAAACAAAACAGTTTTTCTCAAAGAAAAATATCTTCTTTTTCTTTGGTGTCTTACAGGGCTTCAACACAAGGACTTAATATAATCCGCAAGACATAGGGTACAATCCATGGGAGTATATTCTGAAACACTGGAGTTACTTTCCCATTGCATATCCTCACATTCCCTGGGTGTTGAGTTTGGGTTTAAACCTGAGGATTCAAATACCTTACAGGGACACAGTTCTGTGCAAGAGGGTTGAAAAATACCTGTAGGTGTGGTGTTTCCTCTCCAGCTCTCCTTTTCTACCCTCCGGTTGTTAGGGATTAGTTTATATCTTTCTGCAGATCTTTCTTGTCTTGTGCTCTGCTCTGGCCCTCCGTTCCACACAGAGCTTCTAGCTTTCCCTCTTACAATGCTAGGCTCCCACCTGTGTAAATGCTGAGGTCTTTCCTCTGGCAGTGAGGACTGGGGACTTTCCTGCTCTCCTGGTCTGGGCAGCTTCCTAGCCACAGGTTGTGCCTTCCTTCTCCCTGGAGCACTGGCTTCTCCCCCTGGGCTGTAGTCAGGATCCTTGTAGGATCTCCAGCTACCGACCATCTGAGCACTTCTCTTGCCACGTTCCACTTCTCTGCCTCTGCTGCTTCCTGTTCCAGTGACACGCCCACTGCTTCCTCTGTTCAGCAGGCTTCCCTCTCTGTGACCTCTGCCTCTCTGGTTGCTGACCTCTGCTGGATCTCCGCCCTCTCTGAGCTCTCTGTTCTCGCTGCCCTCTACCCAGCAGCTTTTATCTCCCTGTTCTCTGCACGCTGACTGTGCTCTCTGGGACAGGTGATCATAATCAGTTCCTAAGCTTTCTACTACGTCATAGCTTGGGTGTGGTAGTTCTACTCCTCTGTTCCTTTGCCTCTCCTGAGATGCATATGCTGGCTGCCTCACAGATTCTAAGGTAAATTCCTCTTTTTTATCTATTTGCATATGCTCTGTGTGAGCTTCTACGTCACATAATTCATGGCTTAATGGGAAACAGCCAACATGGCTTTAGCCAAGGAATGTCTTGTCTTGTCTTACTAATGTTATGTTTTTTTTGAAGGTGTGAATAAAACATGTAGACAAAGGTGAGCCAGTTGATATAGTGTATCTGGATTTTCAGAAAGCCTTTTACAAGGACACTCATGAGAGACATTGACGAAATTAAAAAGTCATGGGATAGGAGGAGGTGTACTATTGTGGATCAGGAACTGGTTAAAAGATGAAAAAGATAAGGGTGGGGCTAAATAGCCAATTTTCTCAATGGAGAAAGGTGAATAGTGGAGTACCCCAGGGATCTGTGCTGGGTTTGCTACTTTTTAACATATTCGTAAATGAACTGGAAATGGAAATAATGAGTGAGGTAATCAAATTTGCAGATGACAAAATTATTCAAAGTTGTTAAAACCCAAGAGGATTGTGAAAAATTGCAAGAGATCTTGATAAATTGGAAGACTGGATGTTCAAATGGCAAATGAAATTTAATGTGGACAAGTTATGCACCTAGGAAAGAGCCACCCAAATTTATGATTACACGATGCTAGGTTCCATATTAGGAGCCACCACCCAGGAAAAAGATTTAGGCGTCATCGTGGATAGCACGTTGAAACCCTCCACTCAATGTGCAGTGGTGGCCAAGAACGTAAATACAATGCTAGCAATTGTAAGGAAAGTAATGGAGAATAAAACAAAGGCTATTATAATGCCTCTGTATCATTCCATCTTGAATAGTTGTGCAATTCTGGTCACCATATCTTAACCCTGGGAGTACCGATGGGGTCAAAAGTTTCACAACGCGTATCTTGGAAACTATTTGTTCAAGAATGCAAACTTTTTATGACTTTTCACGTCAATATTCTCTTTATATTGCGCCACGAGAGGAATAATTTTCATCCACTAGGTGACGCTAGTGATGAATTGCAGCACAGAGTTCCAGTGGGGTCATTTTTGACCCCAGTTGCTCACGTCCAGTTTGGATCGTGATACAATTTGCAGTTTTGTGAATTTTTTGATCTGACAAAAGTATTTATCATTAATTACACAGGTACACTACCAAAGAACTGCCTCCAGTTTTGCAACTGATTCCTATAGATTTTGGGGTGCTGAATCCAGGAAAAATAGCCAAAATGTTCCATCACGTCACGTTTTCTTGCAAAATTAGATTTCTTACCCATATAAGGAATGTTCACATAATTTCTTTTTAGCCGACTGCAGTTTATTTTCTTGGCCCAAAATAGAGGTTGTAATGGTTAACTAACTAGAAACACTCCCTCATGATATTTTAGAGTGTTTTGTATTCATTTTATACATTAACAGGACAATTGGGAGGCGGGGGGCTAAATCCAGTACTCGTGCTGGCGCATGTTCTTTCCTGTTCGCCTCGCCTCGTTCGCTCGCTCGCTCAAATACGGTGGTTGCGACATGAACGTTCCTGTCAAATTTCAGTTTCTTGCAAGTTCATTATTACCTTTTGTTTGCTCAGTCGTAATCCAGCTTTATTCCGAAGTGGTTCACTACAGTTGTAGTTTGCAGTGCTGTGTATTTGTGATGGCTCACAGAGCCAGAGGTTGCGTCAACTCTCCGGACAGTTTTTGTTTTATTTGTGGGGAATATACCGTGAAAAAGCGGCAGAGGAACATTTCTGCATTTATTAAAAAAGTATATTTCGCCAATTTCGGTTTGAAGTTAGGCGATCAAGACAAACCGTGGGCTCCTCACAAAGTGTGCAAGACATGTGAGGAAGATCTACGCTTATGGATGAAAGGTAAAAAACAAGCATTTCGTTTCGGAATACCTATGATGTGGCGTGAACAAAGAGACCACAGCAGTGACTGCTATTTTTGCTCTTGCATTGTGAAGGGATACAACTTAAAAAATAAGAACGTAATAAGTTACCCCAACCTTCCCTCAGCAATTAGGCCTATGCCTCATAGCAACGAAGTACCTGTGCCTGAACCACCAAAATCTTTGGATCATATTTGTGTGGACGGTTCTGATCATGATGAGACTCATCAGATGGCTTTTCCCGATGAGTCCAGTACTTCCGAGTTTGAAACTGAACCAGATCCGAAACCTGAACTTTTCTCTCAAGCTGAATTGAATGATTTAGTCCGGGATTTAGGACTCCCAAAAGATGCTGCCCAACTGCTAGGTTCTCGGCTTAAACAGAAAAATCTATTGTCACCAGGAACAACTTTTTATTGGTACCGCAACCGCGAGACACAATTTTTGAAGTATTTCAGCAAAGAGGAAGATTTGGTATTTTGCAACGATATATACGGAGTGATGGAAAAGTTTAAACTCAAGTATGATCCTGCTGAATGGCGGCTGTTCATTGATTCGTCAAAAGACAGCATAAAAGGTGTTGTTCTTCATAATGGCAACACATTCGCTTCAGTTCCTATTGCTCACTCTGTTATTCTCCAAGAAAAATACGAGAATTTGGCCCTGATTCTTCAGAAGATTCGTTATGATGAGCATAAGTGGATGATTTGTGGAGACTTTAAAATTCTATCCATGCTATTAGGGCAGCAATCCGGTTTCACCAAATATCCCTGCTTCCTTTGCTTGTGGGATAGCCGGGCCCGCGACCTACACTGGGGGAAAAAAGACTGGCCAATTCGGGAGTATTTGAGATCCGGTGAGAAAAAAATGTTCTTCATGAGAGCTTGGTACCTTGTGATAAAATTCTATTACCACCTCTCCACATTAAGTTGGGTCTCATTAAGCAATTCATCAAGTCCCTTCCAAAAGATGGTGAGTGCTTTCGGTACCTTTGCTCAAAGTTCCCCCGACTTTCTGAAGCAAAGCTAAAGGAAGGAGTGTTTATTGGCCCTGATATAAGGAAACTCATTTCAGATGGAGCATTCGCTGAAGCGATGTCTGAGAAGGAAAAAGAAGCCTGGGATTCCTTCAAGGATGCTGTTCTCAAATTCTTGGGGAACAGGCGGGATGAGAACTATAAGGATATTGTTGCCAGGATGCTCAATGCCTTCAAAGAACAAGGCTGTAACATGAGCCTGAAAGTCCATTTCTTGCACTCCCATGTGAACTACTTTCCCGAAAATGTGGGGGCGTACAGTGAAGAACAAGGTGAAAGGTTTCACCAGGACATCAAGGACGCAGAGAGAAGGTACCAAGGAAGATGGAACACCACTATGATGGCTGATTTCTGCTGGTTGCTGCTGCGGAAAACCCCAGATGAAAAATACGCCAAGCAGCGCACCAAGAGAAGCATTCGGGGGAAGAAGAAACGGGCCCACCAGGAGATTGATTGACCCAAGAATGACTTTAAAATCTAAACTGTGTTGACAAATATCGTGTTTTTACTAAACTTTGAAATAAAAATTTGCTAGTTATTACCACAGTGTCGGATCTCATTTATTAGAATTTTATTTTCACAACATCGGGTGTTTGTCTTCATGTATTGCAATGGTGCGGTTTGCGTTTTCTATTCTTACATACATACCTGTACAACATTTTTTGCACATTTCTTTGCTTTGCTTTGTGTCTAACCTCGTTCTTATATGCTCAATGTTTGTGCACATGTATGTGGCTGTTTTAAGTGCAGACAATTTTGCTACCATCACAGTGTGTTTTGTTGACATTACTCTATTCTTATGTGCTGCCTTGTTACAATTTTCTTTATTCTTATTTGAATAACTACTAAACAATTAGTATAAAGAATTCATCCAAGAAACTTTTATCTCGATCGCACTCAATCTGAAACGTTCACCTCAAACTGCTAACCCAATGTAGCAAACAATCTGTACATGATGGAGCAAATTGGTTACCAGATTTGGATTCAGCGCACCAAAAAACGTAAAAATCAATCGAAACATTAGAGGCAGTTAAAAAAAATTTTTTTTTAGTGTACCTGTGTTATGTATCATTTATTTTTTGCACTTTTATTTTATAAAAATTACATATTTTCTGTAGTTGATATCATACGTTCTCTCATTACCGTATGTAACGCGCACCCACATCTAAAGCGCAATTTTCAGCCTGTTCTGCAGAGAATTTCTCGCATTATGCACACGCACGTATATCGCGCATGTGTCGAGTGCACTGTGAGGTATATAAAAGGCCCTCGTTTCTATTATACCTTACATCAGGGGTCACCAACTTCCAGAGGGCCGCGGGCCGCACAGCCGACTACCGGCAGACTCGCGGGCCGCACCCCCCTCCCCCCCCGCGCGAAAAAAACCCTGCTCATACCTGTACTTTGATTATTCCATGTCAGCTCCCTCCCTTCTTCTGCAGCCGCGGCTCCCTGCCTCTTAGGGAACCGCGGCTGTGCTTGTAAAATCATCGTGGAGCCCTTCCTGTCTTGACGGGCTCCGTGCAGCATTGTCCCGCCTCTAAAGGAAGTTGTTTACCACTTCCTTTGGAGGCGGGACAATGCTGCACGGAGCCCGTCAAGACAGGAAGGGCTCCACGATGATTTTACAAGCACAGCCGCGGTTCCCTAAGAGGCAGGGAGCCACGGCTGCAGAAGAAGGAGTCGGTGAGTTTGCCTTGGCAGGCCGCACCGGGGTAGAGTCTCGCGGGCCGCACGGAGGGACCTCGCGGGCCGCAGGTTGGTGACCCCTGCCTTACATTTAAACTTTGCGATCTCTTCTATTATAATCCAGTCATCATGCCCGGAATTAAACGCAAGTCTTATACTGCGGACTTCAAGCTGAAAGTTGTGGCAAAAACTGAAGAAACAAGCAACAGAGCAGCAGCAAGAGAATTTGATGTTGGTGCGTCATCTGTTCGCGACTGGAGAAAGGAGAAAACGGCGCTAGAGGAGATGAACCCGTGAAAACGTGCGCGTCGGGGTCCCAAAGAAAAGTGGCCAGAGCTAGAGAGTGACTTAAAAAAGTGGATTCTGTCTATAAGGGAGCAAAATCAAGCTGTTTCAGCTATCGCAATTCAATTCAAAACTGCTGGCCAATGAAAGAGGAATTTCACGTTTCCAGGCTAGTTTCAACTGGATTTGCAAATTTATGAAGAGGAATGGTCTTTCCGTGCGAATAAGAACAACTGTAGGCCAGAGGATTCCGGATGACTGGGAACAAAAGATGGCGGATTTCGGCACATTTGTCAGCAAAGAAATTTCGGAGTTCGGCAATGGATGTTATTAACATGGATGAGGTTCCTGTGTCTTTTGACATTCCACCAACCAGGACTGCAGCTGCTTCAGGTTCAAAAACTGTCGCAATAACAACAACTGGACACGAGAGGGCTTGCTTCACTGTAGTCCTGGGTTGCACAGCGAGTGGGCTTAAATTGAAGCCGATGGTTATTTTCAAGCAAGTAACCATGCCCCGTGAAAAATTTCCACAAGGTATTGTTGTTCACTGTAACAAAAAGGGAAGGATGGACTCTGAGGTCATGAAAATATGGATTGATAAATGTTATAGGGCCAGGCCTGGTGGTTTCTTTTCTAAAAAGTCTTTGTTGATCTTCGATTCCATGGCTGCCCATAAAGAAACAAATGTGCAAAATTATATTAATTCGACTGGTGCCCATATCGCAGTGATACCGGGTGGTCTTACTTGCAAGCTGCAGCCGCTAGATATAGCAGTTAATCACCCGTTCAAAACGTTCATCAGACAAGAGTGGGATAATTGGATGCAGCAGGGAATTAATGAATTCACACCATCGGGACGATTAAAGAGGGCTACATTAACGGCAATCTGCAATTGGTTGTGTTCTGCTTGGGACAAAATATCCCCGGAAACCATAAGAAATGGATTCCGAACAGCCGGGATTGTTTATAAGAACGAGGATCGGGTGCGTAGTGATGACAAAGATGATGATGAAAATGTTGAAAGGAGTGACGATGAAAGTGCATATGTTACGGAAGAGCGTCTCCAGAAGGTTTTAAATTATTTCAATGATGATGTTGATGAGGGGAGTGATTTCGAAGGTTTTATGGACTCGGATGATGAAAATTAATTAAATATATTTTGAAACCATTATATTCTTGTAAGGACTCTTTTATGGAATTGGTTCCCTGTAATAAAGTTTCGGTATAGTGCACCCTCGCAAATACTGTGCAAGAGGGTTGCGCGGTAGGTAAAAAAGTGTATAGCGCGCGGTTTATTCGCGAAAATACGGTATTTCCGATGAAATCTAAAGGCTTTCAGCTCGTTCATCATGATTATTGTACACCTATAGTAAAACTGCTTTGCGTTTTATTCAACTTTATCTTTATTTATTTTAGGTTATTGTTTATGATGTCAAAACAAAAGTATTCAGCTGCCCAAGTAAGAGAAATATTGCAACGAGATGCTGACAGTGATGGCTCCGAGTCGTCTGATGATGCAGCATATTCAGCAAGCGAAGAAGCATATCAGCTAAGTTTGGGCGATAAATCTGATGATGACAGTCATGATTCAGATGGCGACAGCAGTTGAGCCAGTAACATCGCCTGCAGCAAAAAGTCAAGTTACAGGTCAAGGCTGTGCTGGACGGGGAAGAAGGCAGGAGTCATCGGTGTCAGTATCATCTGTGAGGAATCTTAGTTGATGACCTCTTAGCTCCTCTATGACCACAACTATAAGCACAAAAGTTGCCATTAAAGCCTATGTATCTAAGGATGCCACATCATGGAACAGGAAACCTATAAAGCAAGCTGCTGGAAGATACGCTAGAGCTAATGTCATGCCTGTACAACAAGGTCCTACAAGGTATGCTGTACAAAATGTTGATGGCCCTCTCGCAGCATTCCACTTGTTCATGAGGAAGAACATTTTGAATGAAATCATGATGTGGACGAGCAAACAAGGAAGACACATTTATGACACCTGGAAAGATTTGACAGAGAATTTCAACATTTTCTTGGACTTCTGATCCTCTCAGGTGTGTACAAGTCACGAAATGAATCCATAGTTCAGTTGTGGAACCTTGAAGATGGTCGTTCTGTTTTCGGCAAAAATATGGCCCGTAACCGTTTTCAGCAAATTTCTTGTGCTCTCAGATTTGATGATGCAACCAACAGATGTGAACAACGAGGCGTGGATAAGCTTGCTCCAATCAGACACGTTTTTGATACCTGGGAAGCAACTCTAAGTGACGCCTTTGTTCCTGGTGAAAATGTTACAGTGGATGAGCAACTGCTTACATTTCGTGGCCGTGTTCCGTTCAGACAATATATTCACAGCAAACCTGGGAAATATGGCATAAAGCTATGGATGTTGTGTGACAGTGCAACGTCATATGTTCTGCGTCTTCCAGTATATACAGGAAGGGAACTCGGACAAAACAGGGAACAGAATCAGGGTGAAAGGGTTGTGCTACAACTCACTGAAGGATTGACGCGATCTGGCAGAAATGTTACTGTTGACAATTTCTTCTGCAGTTTATCCCTGTCACGGAAATTGCTAGAAAAACAAATGACATTTTTGGGGACAATTCGAAAGAACAGAAAATAATTACCTCCAGAATTTGTTAACAGCAAAGGGCCGAGAGGTATTCACTTCACTGTTTGCCTTTCGCGATGACGCCACTCTGGCCCGAAGAAAGGAAAAGTGGTTGTTCTTCTGAACAGTTTGCATGATCAAGAAGAAGTAGATAACACACGTCCAGACAAAAAACCATGCACAATCTTGGACTATAATTCTAGTAAAGGTGGAGTAGATACGGCAGATCAAATGTTGCGCATGTATACCACAAAACGAATGACAAGACGCTGGCCAGTGACAATCTTCTACAACATTTTGGACATCAGTACTTTGAACGCCTTCATTGTTTGGATGTCACTAAATCCAGAATGGCAGTCCAAGTCAAAGCACAGATGTCATCTATTCCTCTTGGAATTAGGAAAGCAGCTGCTTCAGAGTAATTGCAGCGAGACTTCTTCCAGCATTGAAGAAGCCACTGATGTTTGCAATGTCGGGATCCCAAAGAAAAGGGCAAGGTGTCACTGCTGTTCCAAAGAAAAAGACAAGAAAAGCAACATAGTTTGCACCTCCTGCAAGCGCAATGTTTGCAAAGAACATTCAGAAATTGTCTGTGTCTCGTGCAAATGACTGTAGCACTTTACTGTGTTCATCAAGTGCATGCAAAAGCTGCTTTCATGGCAACTCTTCTTCATGTAATTTTATGATAAAGCATTAAATTTCAAAACATTTAACCTTCATATAATAAATAATTAATTCAGAATTATATTTTGTCTGTTTAGTTTAAATTTTTCATGGTTAACAATTAAAATTCATCGTGGGGTCATTTATGACCCCAACAGTATTCAGTGTGTGCAAAAAATCTCGGTAATTCCAGGGTTAAAAAGGATATAGCGGAATTAGAAAAGATACAGAGAAGAACCACCAAAATGGTAAAGGGGATGGAAGGATACTCCTATGAGGAGAGGCTAAAAAGCTTAGGGCTCTTCAACCTGGAAAAGAGACAGCTGAGGGAAGATATGATAGAGGTCTATAAATTAATGAATGGGACTTTCCAAGATGGCTACGGTGCGGAGCATTGTTTGAGAGCGGATGCCTAAGAGGAAAGGAAAGTTGAGGGCTATTCCCTCTGAGCCTCAACTATCCATTTCTGGTCCTATGGACCGTTTTGTTCAGATACCTTTGGATAAGAAACAGGAGATTTGAGCTGGCTTGGCTTATTTATTTATTTAGACAGTTTTGTATACCGCCTTATCCTTCAATCAAAGCAGTCACAACACAATTGGGAGATACATTTAACACATGGGGATATGAGACACATACACTAATACTTACAGGGAACATGGGCAATGGAGGGTTAAGTGGCTTGCCCAAGACCACAAGGAGCATCTGTGGGACTAGAAACCCCAGTCCTTCCGGCCCAAGGTTGCTGTCCTCTAGTGGGATTTGAACCCCTGACCTTCTGGCCTGAAGTACCTTGCCCCAACCACTAGGCTACTCCTCCCTAGTAGCTTAGCCTAGTGTGGAGGCTCAGGCGTCTCCGCCAGTTGTTGAAACATCTCTCTCCCCTGTGGTGAGGATTCCGCCGCAACACCCAGCTGCTCAGGATCCACTCTCAGCTGTTACAGCGCCGAAATCTCCCAGAGAGGGGATGCCAAGCGTGGAGAGGGTGTCGGCTGAGTGTTCGGCTCCTTTGACCCCTGAGAGTCTCGGGGAGGCTTCGGGTGATTGTTTGGCGGCCATTACTCTGGCAAAGTCTACTTTGGATGGGAGATCGCTCCCTCAGTTTGCTTCAACTCCTTTCTTTGATTCACCTCTTCTGTCTCGTCCTAAGGTTTTTACCTTAGAAGCTATCTGGGAAGCTATTGCAACTCTTTCAACGGCAATTAGTTCACAAACCTCTCTATTAGCATCCCGGGTCCAAGAGAATGCTGCCGGCATCCAGAAAAATGCTCTAAATATTGATATGCTGATGTCTACATTTGAACAGATGAAGATCCAGAATAATAGTCTTGGTTCTCAGTTGGATAGTGTTTCAGCTATGTCTTCGGCTTTATCCAAGGAAAATGGGACACTCAAATACAAACTAGAAGTGTTAGGAATGCTTCTAGAGCCGCAAATCTTAGTGTTTTAAATGTCCCACGAATCTCTGGTGTTACAGCGTTGGATATGTTTAAACGATATATGTTGGAAGTTTTGAAGGTCCCTGCTGAACTGATTCCACCTCTGAGTAAGGTATACTATCTGCCTCGTGGTAAGAAGAGTACTGAGACCCCAGCAATATCTGAAGTAAACTTTAATGTTTTGGATGTTACTGGCTCTCTTGAGGATACCGGGTGGGGGGGGGGGGGTAACCTGTATTTCTTCAACATTGTTAGTGCAATGTGCTTTGATTTCTGATAAAGATTGGCTTTTAAAAATGTTTTTCAAGAAACGTTTAGAAACCTTTATAGGTCTAAAAATATCGATGTTTCCAGATTTAACTAAAGAGACTCAGAAGAGGAGAAAGCAGTTTCTTTTGTATAAGGCAGGAGTGTTACAAATTGGGGGAACATTTATTTCTTAGATTTCCCTGTAGGTGTCTGGTTGTTATTAAAGATGTTAGGTATATTTTTTAAGATCTGAATGATTTGAGTACTTTTATTAATGCCAGACTTTCATCTAATATATCACCAGAGTAACTTTGTAATCTGTATGTATCCTCTACATTAGTGTGTATCCTGGGTGCTCCGTAGCCATTTGGTTTTCTTATGTTAATTGCATAGTTTAATATTTCCAAAGTACTCCTGCTTTGGTCTGTATTGCCAGTCCCTCCTCCTCAATTTGTGGAGTAACATTTTGAATTATTCTCTTGTTTGTTTATTTTTTTCTAATGTGTACTTCATTCTTTGCAAGGAATATTTTGTTCTTGTTTTGTTTAAAAATTGCATAAATAAAGAAATTAAAAAAAAATTAATGAATGGAGTGGAACGGGTAAATTTAGATTGATTGTTAGACCATCAAAATATAGAAAGACTAGGGGCATGTAATGAAGCTACAGCGTAACCTATTTAAGGCTATTAAGAAAATATTTTTTCACTTAATGCATACTCAAACTCTGGAATTCTTTACCAGAGGATGTAATAACAGCTTAGTGTAACTGAGTTTTAAAAAAAGGTTTTGACAAGTTCCTGGAGGAAAGGTCCATAAACCACTATTAAAGGGGACCCAGGAAATCCACTGCTTGCCACAGTACAAGCATTGTGGAACCTGTGTCCTTTTCGTAAGCTGCTAGGTACTTGTGACCTAGATTGGCCACTGCTGGAAACAGGAGATTGGGCTTCATGGACCTTGGTCTGACCCAGTATGGCATCTCTTATTGTCTTATGATATTTCCATTAAGAAAGGAGCCAATGTTAGAGACACATCTCTTTGGATTGCCATTGGGACAGAATTTTCAAACTGAGATAAACAGCTGTCAAGGAAAAATTTATGCAGATGCAATGGTCTTTGCAACATAGCTTTTTTGTCTATATTATCATGGATTTGTATGCCCCCTGATTTATAACACAGTAATTTCTCTCAAGACTTATGCCCTACCCATTTAGCTTGATATAGTTTTTCATTTCAATTTGCAAAGTTCTGAATAAAATCAGGGATGGTTATTTCATCATGATTGTATTTTTAGTTCCTTCGTGGGAGCAAACTGATCCAGAGTCTCTTTCAGTTTAGAATCCCAGATTTCCATCTTCTCCAACCAGGAGAGAAATCTGTGTTAGGCATTCGTTTGCCAACAATTCTTTGGGCCTTCTTTACTAAGCTTTTTTCCCCATAGACACAAAATAGGAGAAGACCTTAAGTAAACAAGGGCCTTTGTCAAGAGCTGTGCAATTCCTACCTATTCCAGCTTGTAATTAGTTCTCCCACTTGCACACTCCAAGTTCATGTCCCCATTTAACATTTAAGGTTTTAGCCGTCTGATCTGTTTAATACCTACCTTTTCTATGTATCTCAATTCTGTGTAAGATACCTGTTCCATGTAAAATTGTTTCTACTGTTTCAGGTTATATGTAAACCACACTGATTTTGAAAGAGTGAGGTATATAAACTCTAATAAACTAGGAAGTAAGACGTGCAGGATATGGATTTATTTGCAGTACAACAATTATGTACTTATTTTTATAATATATTGGGTCTCTCTAGACAATAACCTGCTGGTGAATGGGTTTGCAAAATAATAAAAAGCAGGGATAGAAAATCATTTTCGGCCACTGAGGAAGGGTTCTCTATGTGGATGTTTAAGTCTCCTAATAAATTCATATTATTCACTCTATTTGTGTCTTAGCTCTTCTATTAACTTTCTTCATCTTTCCAAAATATATTTATACCTCATCTAAAAAGCCCTCCTATACCTTTCCGAAAGCTAATATTTGTGCTTGTCCCCTTTGCCACTTATTTGGAAAGTCATACTGATCTCCAGTTTCTTATTTAGTTCAGTTTTGTATGTATGATACCACACTGGCTAGAAGAAACATTCTTTAATGGCTCCTTCTTGCGGCCAGGTATTCCTACACCCTGTGTTAAGCTTCAACAATCAGTTCAAATTAGTCTTGTCAACACGCGCTTATTTTTCTAAGCTGTCTTTTTCAGTACCCGAATGTTCCTTCCACTGTGATATTATGCTTCCACCCTGACGCTTTTGCTCCTTAAATAAAACCGTAAAGGACAAACAGAAGAAGCCAGGTACCCGCCCGTTCTTGACCATAATAAGAAACTCAACATACAAAAAGTAAAGAAACAGACAAGTCCCACAATACGGGGAGGGGGGGGGGGGGGGGAAGACAATGAAATACAATAGAATCGGAGGCTAGTAAGAAACGGACGGAGGCGCGAAGATAGGATGAACATATAACACCAAATACAGCTGGGCCGTTTGAATGGGAAACAAGGCGGCTCAGCCCCACGCTCACACGTACAGCTAAAAAGCGTCTTACGTTCACAAGTCTAACCAGAAAATTAATCCAGTAAAGAGAGATGGAAAAGAGAAAACAACATTACTTGAAATGAAAACGTTACACATTAACCCCACAACAGAATTCAAAAGAACACAAGAAGGACATCCATTCAACCCCACCAGCCCGGCTGAATTCTCTAACCTACTACTTACGCACCCTCCACCTGCAGTCATAGCCCGCCCCGTGACGTCACGGTCCTGACACGTGTCAATCATCAGCGTGCTTCTGCTGCTCTATGTAAATGACGACCAGTGACGTCAGACGCAGATCGAAAAGGGAACAGACAGAATGGCTGCCCAATGCCGGAGCCCTAGATGTACTGCCGAGAGGAAAGGATTCCGGCGGGAACTAGACTCCTGGCGGCACAGGCTCATCCACTGTGTAGGTAGGACTGCTCTTGGCTTTTGCTTTGTTGCGCGGTTGGTAGGGGGATATGAAGCAAGATCTTCGTTCTAGGAAGAACGGGTGGGTAGAGTGACTCCTGAAAAGCAGAAACAAAACAAACAACAACAAAATTATATTGGGGCCATGGGTAAGTTGGGGAGAGGTCTTTTGTTCCATTTAAATTTGTTGTACCTGCTTGCCGTTCAGGAACTCTTATTCTAGCATGGAGGAGCATAGAAGTGGTATTCTTTAGTGACAATATGAACGAGGAAAATGATTTTAACATTTTCTTTTTTTTCGCATGAACTCTTAACTTATGTTTTTTTTTTGGACACAAGGGGAATGGGCGTGAGGGGTAGATGCTGGCTTTATAGAGAGTGGAAGTTGTGTGCTGTGGGGTAGAGCCTGCTTTTGCATGGCTCCGGAAAGCGGCTCGTGCACTGACGGTTGGGAGTTGAAGTTTTTCTTGGACGTCCGGCAGGATAGGGGCTGCGGTTGCCCTGGCAACGGTTGTCCTCCTGCTTTGCCCTCCCTTCTCTGCTCTCTGGTTGGAGGAGGGAGGGAGTGCACACACCCACATTTATTTTGCCCAGAGGTTGACCGCGGAACTTGAGCAGTCACGTGATCTTGGGGACTAGGTTACTGGGTTCCTGCAAACTTTCCGGTAAGCGCGGTAGTGCCTAGCCTCCTACTTTTTTGCCTAGAAACTGCATTCTAGAGGCTATATTTTGGCTGCATTCTTTGAGTGGTCGAGGGATTGGTTCTATTCATATGCTTTTATTTTTGTATTTGTTTTAGTTCTCTGTTAAATGCATTGGTTTCTTACCATGCAGTGTTTAAAACAAAGCTATAAAATTGGAATCTAAAAGGTTTGAGGTCCGATAGCAAACCCATTATCTGTCAATAATGGGACACAGGCTATGCGGTTTATTTTGAAATCTGGATTGTGTAGGGAATACATGGCATACAGCGTAACCACTTGAAGGCAGAAAAATATCTTATGTGGCACCTGCGCGGCATTCCTAGAAAGCACTATACAGTAGGCGTGTGTCTCTGTATAGCCTAACAAGTATGGTGATAGAGCGGTCAATTTTGGTTTACCTTTTTGAGACTCTTTTTTTGTTTTGTTTTTTGTTTTGTTGTAGTCGCCAAGGGCCTTTGGAGTAGGCGTCTCATACATGTAGTAATAATTATAATTGTGTTGTCATCAGATGCTGTGTAGGTCGGATTATCTGATCCATTTTTTAGACCTTTTTCATATGTCCTGGATTTGTTTTGCAGTCTGATTTTTATTTGGCTGTGTATGTGTATCTGTCTATAAAAAAAACGTTTGTAATATATAGTGAGATTTCTTTTTGAACATTCTCTTTTGAAAAGATTAGGATACCATTTTAAAGTCTATTCTTACTTCATACTTATTAAATCCTTAATTGACCAAATGAAGTAGTAAAAATGTTGCTGTTTTGCATGCTGATTTGTGGTCTGATTAGATCTTGAATCTTGTTTGGAAATGGCCATTGCCTTGGTCTTTTTGTGTTGGTATATGGCAAAATTTGACTCCAGATTTTGGAGGGGGTGTATTGTATGTGCAGTAAACAAGTAGTTAGGGATAAGTCTATTTAAGAAATGGAGTATTTGAAAATTATTCTCATAGCATTTGACTGGAACTGTATTTGAGAATCTTCATTCTAATTCATTTTATATTTGTTTGAATTCATCTATTTCAAATATATTAATTTTTTTAAGGGATTTTTGTTACCTAGAATTTAAATTTTTTTTTTGAGTAGCTTAATACTTTTAGTTGTGAAAAGTTGCTGTTAATACATTAGTCTTATAATTAAGCATTAGGTTAGATGTTTGGATATAGTTTGGTTTTAATCGCCTGACACCATTATGTTCAAGTATTTTCCAGAAACCTTTATTGCATATTTGTGTTGTAGATAGAGATATTGTTAGTTTAACCCAACTGCATAAGAAAAGCCCCATTCCATATTGTCCTGCTAGACTAGACAAGTGGATTATGTTCTCCTACCAACAGATTGATGGAGATAAAGACCAATGAAAAGCCCCAGTTTTAATGATGTCACTCCAAGCCTCTATCTGGCTCAGCCACCAGAGGTCCTTTCAGTATTTCTTTGTCTCCAGTAAATGGTGGACGACTACCTCAAGCCCTAAAGGGGTGACTGTCTCACTTGAGTGCAACATGGGAGGCTCGACTAGACTGCTGTTTTCTTGGTAGCTGTAGGAGGAGGGAAAATTGATTCAAGCTCCAAGCCCTTATCCTGGTAAGGGTTTGTTGAGCAGCCACAATTGGAAGGATCTGGAAGTCTGTAGCAGCCTCACACAACCTCAGTGCTCCTCCCCCCACCCCTGCTTCCTCCTTAAGATTGCAAATGGCTCTCAGAAGGATCTGCCTGCCAGCCACCTTTCACACAGAAGCAATTTCAGGGGAGTAGAGCTGAGCCTGGCATGGATTCTCTGCCCAGGCTCTCGGGGAGTGAGTACAAAGGCTTGACCTTGTCATTGTCCTTGTCCTTGTTGGGGGCTCCCAGATCCATCTCTGAAGGATGCAATTTGGAGTGGACTACTAGAACCATTGGTGCTGGGGGGGGGGGGTTCCTGCCGTTTTCTGTATTCGTTAGTAATGTTTTTATCTTGTGCACCTGCATAGAGTGGTCCCAAAGTGTGCTCCTTCCCCAGCACCCCTAACGTGTGCTCTATAAAAGTGCAGTTAATGCATGCTTGTGGGCCAACATAGCCTTAACACGCGGTCTGTGATTCTTACCCTGATTCTGTCTTCTGCCAAGAATCGTTGTTTGATCTGTGGCAAGAAAGGAGGAGCCTTGTCCTTGGATTCTGGACTTTGCCTTTCCTGTATGGCAGCTTAGGAGTCGCCCCTAGAGGTGCATGTCTTCCCCCTCTCAGCCAGGGGATGCGGTTAGTCCACCCTTTCCTGCCTCAGGGCAGGAGGTGCAGGATGGTGCTAAGATTAAGGATGCCCAGCCAGCCGGAAGCTCCAGTGACAGTGCTGTGATCTGCTCTTTATCCTCTAGGGGGTCTGTGGCAGCTATGCCCCCTGGTGTCAAGGAGCTCTTTCTGACATGAGAGCTTCTGGAGTCCGGATTGGCATCCCCAGAATTCGTTTCCTTTTTACAACAGGTTTGGTCCTTCTGGTGTGGAAATTAAGACCCTGTGGCCTCTGGATGCCCCCAGACAGTCTTGTACAGGGCAGGCTGGATGCAGAAGCTCTGCTCATGTATCTTTGGCTAAGCATCCCTGACATGGGACACTCCCTGAAGATGAGGGATACTTAAGAGTTGTCCGAAATGTTGACTACGCCTTGGACCCTGATGAATCAGTGAGGGGCTCTGATATGGAAGAGGGCCTCCTATCACCTTCAGAAGATTATGAAGAGGCCGGCATAATCTGCTGCTCCAGAAGGAGAACATGGCAGTGTTGATTTCCAGGGTCTCATCCTCGAACTTGATGGATTCTTCTGGCACGGAGCAGGAGCCGGTAGTACACCTGCTTCTTTAGGGAGTGTGGAAATCCACCATGGTCTTCCTGTTCCAGGAGGTGATCAGTGATATGGTCTGATCCAAGTGGGACTTGCCCGACTCCCTGCCTAAAGTGTTAAGGATCTATCAGAAGCTCTACTTTCTCTGAGGAGGAGCATACCAAGTGTATTAGTATTTCCTGTGGAAGGTGGATCAGCCTTTATTTACATTCTCTTATATACCGTGCTATTCTGCATTAGTGCGGTTTACATTGAACAAACTGAAATTACATTGACCAGGGCATTATAACTTGGAGATAACTATTTTACAGGGAACATGGGCTATGGAGGGTTAAGTGGCTTGCCCAAGACCACAAGGAGCACCTGTGGGACTAGAAACCCCAGTCCTTCCAGCCCAAGATTGCTGTCCTCTAGTGGGATTTGAACCTTCCGGCCTAAAGTACCTTGCCCCAACCACTAGGCCACTCCTCCACTCCTCCTTAAAGGATGTCCTGGACCTAAAGGTTGATTCCTTGCTGAAGAACCAATTTGCTGTGTTGGCGGCTATTCGACAGCTAGGGGTATGCACCAGCTTGACTTCTTGAATCCTGCACCTGTGGATTCAGTCTCTTCTGCCTGATACTATCTTTCTCTTGGAGTCAGTTAAGGCCTTCCTTGCTGATGCCATGTATGATCTGGTGTGCCTCACAGCCAGGGATCGTGCTCTGGCTACTGTGTCACGGCATTGGATTTGTCTCCATCACTGAGTGGCACATACATCTTCCAAAGCCCAGTTGGTTCAACTGGCCTTTAAGGGGAAGCTCCTGTTAGGAACAGATTTTGGAGAAACTGGCGAAGGAACTAGGAGAGACTAAATCTTGCCGCCTCCCAAAAGATAGGTCTAGGGGGACCATGAAGCAGGTGCCCCATTCTCGTTGGCCTCCGCCCTACCTCCAAGGGCTGCTGGCCGGATATCCATGGGTCTCGGGAGTATTGTTGCTATCTATCTGGAAAGCCTTTTTTCTCTGCTTCAGGGTCTCTGGGTCATTCTCGGTCCTTTCGTGGAGCACGCTTACCCAGGGATGTGACCACCCCCAGAGGAGGCACTTCCCGGGCCATACAGTGAAGGTTTGGGGGCCCATTCTCTGGCTTCTCCAGTGGGTGGCAGACCTCACTTCTTTCCAGAATGGGCCCTGATTACCAAGGATCACTGGGTACTAGATGCATCCAATTCAGCTATATCCTGGAATACAAGGAGCCGATTCCTGGTGCCTTCATAGTCTTCCCCCTGTGGGTCTGTTATCAAGGGTGCTGTGGTGTGGATGAACTTGGATAAGTTGCTTCACCTGAAGGCAGTGGTGCCCATCCCCCCCCCCCCCATGTGAGCGGGCAAGGGCAGATACTCCATCTACTTTGTGGTGTCAAAGAAGGATGTTTCCTTCTGGCCCATCTTGGACCTCAAAGTGGTCAACAAGCACCTATATGACTTGTGCTTTTGGATGGAAACCTTGCGCTCTGTGATTCAAGCAGTGTGTTACGGAGAGTTCTTGACTTCTCTGGATCTGGCCGAGGCATATTTTCATATCCCGATTCAGGCGGATCAGCAGATGTAGCTGCATTTTGCCGTGCTTGGCTCTCATCAATTTGCTGCCTTTCCTTTTTAGAGTAGGGTAGGGTTTTCCTGCCAGAGGACAAGGTCCAAGTATCTGTTGAATTTCCTGGTGCTGTTCTGTGTGCAGCAGGCCCCCAGAGTCTGGGATTATCTTCAGCTCCTTGGCTTGATGGCGGTAGCCATAGAGATTGTCCGGTGGGCATGCACTCAGATGCTGCCGCTCCAATGGTCCTTGTTGTGACTCACTGGTCCCCGAGTTCTCAGGAGCTCAAGTGGAGGCTTCGGTTGAGGGTGAAGCCTAGCTTGCGGTGGTGGTGTCAGTCCTGTCATCTGAGGAAGGATGTTCCGCTAGACAATTTCTCCTGGATCCTGCTGGTAACTGATGCCAATCTCTCAGGATGGGGAGCTTATTGCTGCGACTGTACCATCCAGGGCTTTTGTGATTATAGGGAGACGATGTGGTCCAGCTACCTCAAGGCAAGGACCATCGGGCTGGTGGTTCTTTGTTTCTGGCCTCTGGTCAAGGGCCAAATATTTTGTATTTTCAGACAATGCCACAGCGGTGGTTTGTTAATCGGCAGGGCAGCACAAGAAGTGCCAGGGTGGTCCTGGAGATGGATCTCCTGTTTGCTTGGGCAGAGAGGCACCTCCTAGCCTTGTCGGCCCAACACACATTGCTGGAGGGGACAACGTGGAAGCAGACTTCAGCTGGCACTTCTTGAATACCAGCCAGTGGAAATTGTCACAAAGCCTTTCAGCTGATTGTGTGCCCTTGGGTCACCCCAAAAATGGATCTGACGGTGACCTGCTCCACTGCCAAAGTATGCTGCTGCTTCAGTTGCTGCACAGAGATGGGGTCCGATTGACATCAATGCCCTGGCAAGTCTTGGTCAACCTTAGCCCAGTCAGTGGCTACTGTACATGGCCCCTTTGTGGGGCTTGTGAGTCAGCATATAGAGTGTCACCAGGGCAGGATTGTTCTGGTGATGCTGGATTGCCCACAGAGAGCATGGTTCGGAGATCTGTCTTTCAAGCGCCTCCCCTTTAGCTACCTCCGTCTCGGGGGCTGTTGTGACAGGGCCTGATCGTTCTGGAGGATCTGGCTCTTTTCTCGCTTACGGCATGGCTCTTGAAAGGAGACTGCTAGTGTTTAGACTACTCTCCAGCTGTAATCTCCACTATGCTTGGTGCCTGGAAGAGGTCTACCAAGCTGGACTACATACGAATATGGTGCCTCTTTGATTGCTGGTGTGGCGCACAGCGCTTGATTCCTGAGGTAGCCACGGTGTCATCCTTGTTGGCCTTTTTACAGAATGGCCGAGAAGGGTCTCTCCCTTAGCTCTCTGAAGGTTCAGGTGGCGGCATTGTCCCATTTCTGTGGTCCAGTGGCAGGCAAGTCCTTGGCCTTCCACCTGGACATCTCCAGTTTTCTCCAAGGGGTTTGGCGTCTTGTGTCCTCTTCTTTAGTCCATGATTCCTTCCTGTCTCTGGTGCTCAGGGCCCTGATGGAGGCCTCCTTTGAGTCATTGAAGCACTCTACCTTGAAAGATTGACACTCAAGATTTTTTTTGGCAGTGATTTTTGTCCTGCAAGGCAAATCTGTGAGCTGCAGGCTCTGTATTGCCGAGATCTATATCTGTCCTTTTCAACTGAGGCAGTCTCCATTCATCCTGTGCCTTACTTCCTGCCTAAAGTGTTGTCTCCCTTGGTTTGTCTGCCATTCTTCTCTAAGGAGCGGTGCTGGGGGAAGGATAAGGATCTCACCTTGTGGATGTCTGGAGGGTGCTGCTCCAGTACCTGGAGGTTATGAATTTGTTTCATAAGTCTGACCATCTTTTTGTGCTGTTTACTGGCCTGCACAAGGGTGAGGCAGCGGCCAAATCAACATTGCGGCACTGGATTAAGGCCGCTATCGCCTCAATGTATCTGTTACTGAACCTACTAGTTCTGGAGGGGTTACGCACCCATTTTATCTGAGCACAAGTATTCTTGTGGGCAGAGCAGAGCTTGATGGCCCCTGCAAACGTTTGTCGGGCAGCGGCATGGGCATCTCTTTCCACTTTTGTTAAGCATTACCACTTGGATGTCCGTACACTTGTGGACACAGCTTTCAGCTCAAGAGTTTTGTGAGGTGTTGTGTGTGTGTGTGTGTGTTTTTTTTCCTGTCCACTGGTATTGTAGCTTTTGGTACATCCCGCTTTTCTGGACTGGTTTAGCAGGATGTTATGGAAGGTGACATTCCTCATCGTCTCTCCAGTCCAGTCCAGTTCAGTACTTGTGGGTTTTCTCTGTATACAAGCAGGCACACTCTAGGTGCTGTCTGCTGACAGTGCCTGTGTACTGGCTTTCCCTGAGCTCAGAAGTCCTTTGGATGTCTCTGAGCATATGTGCTGCTTCCCACCTTGCTGCCCTGCTCTGAGCTGCCTCCAGTTTCTGTCTTCCACTTCAGCAGCGCAGACTGCTTTCCCTTCCTTCATCAGATTCACTTGCTGTTTTCTCAGTGTTTCCTTACACTCGGGCACCTCTATTTAAAAACAAAGTGTAAGGACATGAAAGACTTCTCAGCACAGCAGACGGGGAGCGCTCTTCACCGCTGCTGTCACACACACAAAAAAACTACAATAAAAAGGAGGCAGCCACCGGGGGAGATTTTCTTAGTACTGGAATGACTTCTGCTCCTTCTTCAACCCCAGTTTCATCATGCCAAGATAAGGCACAATTGATAACTAAAGGGGCTGCTGTGCACTCGGAGGCAGTATTCCTTATGGCCCCTACTGCCCCAAAGCCTTTAAAAATCAGGCCAGAGGCCAGACTCCATCTCCTTTGAGCCTGGTCTCCTCTGGTTATCCTGTGAGGCCAGTTACCCTGGTAAGTCAAAAACATAAGTCTCTCTAAGTCAAGGCATAGCCGCAAGAGCAACCCCGCTAGTGCTCTCAGCTCCAAGAAGTTGCAGCCCCACAAGTGTAAGTCAGATGGTGAGTTGTCAGAGACTTTCTCCCTCACTTCCAAGAAACTGAGACGTCACTCTGACACCATTCCGACCCTGTTTCCTGTACCTCACATGCCAGATGACGCGTCCTTCTTCAATAGAGACCTTCTCCTTCAGTTGTTATGCCATTTCATCCAGGACAGTGCTGCCCTGCTGGGAGCTGCACCTCCAACCGAATGCTCATCCACAGATTCCTCTTTACCAGCCTTCTGCCTCCCTACGGCCACCACCCCTTGTGGACTACTGAAATCCTGCTCCCTTGGACGACGACGATGATGACTACTCAGCAGTAAGTCCATCTTGTTCCCACCAGTGGGATACAGAGCCCTCCCTCTTAGGATTAGGAGATATTGCAGATTTACCAGTAATAGTGACACCCCCTTCCCCCCCCGGAGGATTTTTCTTACCCCAAATTTCTCCGGAAGTTATCTAGGGCGCTGGCTGTTAGTGACACTCAGAACCCTCTAACAAAGACTTTCAGTTCATCTTGTGGGCTTATAGTAGTACACCCTAGGACAGGGGTGGGCAATTCTGGTCCTGGAGGGCCGCAGACCAGTCAGGTTTTCATGATGTCCCTAATGAATATTCATGGACCTATTTCCATACAATGGAAGGCAGTGGATGCAAATAGATCTCATGAATATTCATTAGGGACATCATGAAAACCTGACTGGTCTGCGGCCCTCCAGGACCGGAATTGCCCACACCTGCCCTAGGAGGTCCTTGCTATGCTAGTCCCTTAGGTCTTGAAGGATTTTCTTGTCTGTCTGGAGCACGCTGGCCTCGGGCACCTGAATGTCTCTTTGCCTTAATCTTAAGTACAAAGTGCTGCCCTCGCCAGGGTTCCAACATCAGTAGCTCCCTCATCAGTCTTTCGTTTCTGAGGCGGTCCTCAAGAAGGCTAGGTCCGCCAAGGCTTCTGCCCAAACTCCACCAGGAAAAAATCAGTGAATTTTAGTCTCAGTTGAGTGGAAAACCTTTCAGAGTGGGATGCTAACCATGAGAATATTAGCCCACCAACTTCAGAAGCTTCAATACCATCATGATCTTTTGCAAAAGCTGGACCCTACTCTTGTGCCATCTCCAGCATGTCAGACTCTTCAAGACAATCTGCAGGAGTCCCTCTATCACATCATTTGCTCTACCTATGACGCTTTTGACTCGGCTGCCTGAATCACATTTACGTCCATCTTTGCTCATCGCATGGCATCTGAGTTTCCAGTCTCAGGGAAGATCTTCATGACCAGTTGGCAGACGCTCCCTGCCAGGGACGTAACCTTTTTGGTTCTATAGTGCAGGAATCTGTTTCAGAGGTGAAAGACCATTCGTCCACAGTAAGAGAGCTTTCAGCCCAATCGCCAGAACAAGCTCAACAGTCCCACCGCCCTCCATAGCATAGGAAACTTTACTATTACTAATATTTTTAGAAGTATTACCCTCAACTATGTTTTCAGCCCTATTCTGGGCCTCCACCACAATGTCGGCCTACACCTGCTTATCTTCAGCACCCCAGGAAGAGAGAGAGGAAATAGAAGCTTGTGCTGAGGCGACGGCTAGCTAAGACTCCCCCCCCCCCCCCTCCCAGTTTTTGACTACTTGTAGGAGGACAGGTCCAGCACTTCCTGAGTGCCTGGCACTCCATCTCAACAGATTGCTGGTTCCTCGGCATCATTTCTTCCGGTTACAAATTCAATTTCACAGCCGCCCCCCCCCTGATTATTACCCCCACCAAGCAGAATTCCTCCTCTTCACCTACCCATCCTGAAAGAGGAGATATCTGCTTTGCTTTCCAGCTATGCAATAGAGACTGTTATGGAATTGGAACACAACCAGGGCTTCTACTTCTGGTTCTTCCTTATTCCCAGAACGTCCGGAGGCCTTCACCCTATTCTCAACCTCTGCAACCTCAACATCTGTCTCAAAAAAGAAACATTCAAGATGGCATTCCTAGCCACCATCCTACTCTTATGACAGGATGACTGGCTGGCCTCTAGGCCTCAAGAATGCCTACACCCATATTTCGATCCATCCTCATCATTGGAAGTATCTTCTCTTCTGCTTCAAGTTGGATCATTATAAGTACAGGGTGCTATCCTTCGGACTCTCTTCAGCTCCAAGAGTCTTCACGAAGTGCTTGGCTTTGCTGCATAAGGTCTGTGTGTTTACCCTTATCTGGACGACTGGCTCATCACAAGTCCTGACAAGGCCTTGACTCTGGCCTTCATCCATGAAGCTGAGCTGTTGCAAGAGCAAGGCAGTTGCATCATCAACTTCCAAAATGTCAGAGTGCAAACCTCGTCAGATTCTAGACTTCATCGGAGCTTGCTTAAGCCTGCGCTAGAGTTGTGTTTATCTTCCTCCAAGCAGAATAACCACTCTGCAACAGCTCACAGCTCAGTTGCTGGCTTCTCCAACGCCTCTGCTCGCAACATCTTGTGCCTGTTGGGACACATTGCAGCTTCAGCACACATAGTTCTGTTTATACACCTTTATATGCAACTTCTCTAGTGGCACCTCAAACTCAACTGGAATCAGCATACTTGGCCCCTTCGCTGACAGATTCCTCTCTCCAGACCAAATTGTCAGTTGTGCCAGACTCTTTGGTGGATGCTTCTGTCTAGCCTAACAGTAGGGCATCCTTTTTCTTCAAACACCACACCAACTTACTCTAACCACAGATGCCTCCCACATGGGCAGGGGTGCTGATCTCATGCATCTCACAACTCATTGGTAACAAAGAGTCTTCTCTACACATCAATCTGATGGAGATGCATGTAATCTTCTGTGCCCATCAGGCCTTCTGTTCTTGGATCCGCAACAAGTCGTTCCTTGTGCAAAGTGACAATCGGGTCAGTATGTTTTACATCGGCAAGCAGGGTGACTCTGGTTCCTGTCTACTCTTGCAAAGCCATCCACCTGTCGCTCTACACCCAGTCCTTCGGAGTCTTCCTCAATGCAATTTACCTTCCTGGAGTCCATAGCCAGCTAGCAGACTCTCTCAGCTCACGCCTTGATCCCCACGTATGGTCTCTGGATCCCTCTGTCCTTGTCACCATCTTTCAGGCCTGGGGAAAACAGACAAAGCAACACTTATCCTCATCTCCCTTTGATGGCCCAGACAGATGTGGTACCCGCATATTCATACTGTGGCTTGGAACGGTCCCTGGTCTCTACCACTTCATACCTTCTTTCTGACACAGGACAGCCATTTCTTCCACTCCAATCTAAAATCTCTGGCTCTAACTGCGTGGAAAGCAACTGGCTAGAGTATTCAGCTCATTCCATGGCAGCTGATATCCAAGCTATACTTCAGGCGTCCCAGCGCCCTTCAGCACAGCGCTCATATGGCTTTAAATGGATTAGTTTCTCATTGGGCTTAGTCATGGGATTTGGATCCTGTCACTTGTCCCCTTAACCATGTTCTCACTTATCTCCTACACTTGTCTGAATCTAGACTGCAGACTGTCAGTTTGTTTCCATCTCTCTGACATTGCTGCTTCCCATCGTCATGAGGATAACGAACCAATTTCCATGCATCCTCTCATTTCTTGTTCCATGAAGGACCTCACAAACACTAACCCTCCTATGAAACCCCCAGCTCCAGCATGGGATCTCAATGTTCTCTCAGTACTTATGGAAACCCCCCTTTAAGCCCCTTGAATCTGTTTCTTTTAAAGGATCTTACTTGGGAAAACTTTCTCATCGCTATCACCTCTGCCAGACGTGTCAGCGAATTCCAAGCTCTTGCGCATTATCCTCCATACCCACAATTCCTTCATAATGTACTGTTACATACCAATCCTAAGTTTCTTTCAAAGGCTGTGTCCAGTTTTTCACCTCAACCAATCTATAGTGCTTCCTATGTTCTTCCCAGAGGTATAGCCGAATTTTCCAGAGCAAGCGCTACTTTCTTTGGATTGCAAATGAGCTTTGCTTTACTATCGCCAAGCAACCAAACAGCTTCATCAGTCTTCTCAACTTTTTGTCACTTTTAACCCGAACAATCCAGGCAGACCTGCCTCTTAACAAACCATCTCCTCCTGGATAGCAGACTGTACTTTTTGTTATCTCCAGGTGGGCCTTACCCCCCCCCCCCCCACTTCCTGGGTGGAGAGGTCTCCACTGCCTTTGTGTGACAGCAGCTACGGTGGCTAATTTAGCTACTATTCTCCTTAAGATATCTGCAAAGCTGCCACATGGTCATCTGTTCATATCTTTACAAACCTCTACAGCTTGAATTGTTTTTCCACTGACTTTGCCTTTGGCAAGACTGTATTGTGCAGCCTCTTTGCCTAAACTCTCCGCCTCCCAGTTTTCCTTCGGGCCGCACATATTGATTAATTTAAAGCAGCCATCAACTTTGGACTTGCCTAGAGTGTGCCTGCATCCCTCTGCTTGTATCCGGAGAAAGCATAGTTCCTGAACAGTCCTCCCAGTTTAGTCCTCCACATCTGGGTAGTGCACCACCTCCTGCAGCATGGAGACTGGACCAATCAGAATCTTGCCCTCACAGGGTGTATGCTGCTGGAGCTCCCATCAAACCCCAGTGTGTCCAGTCTCCATGCAGCAGGAAGACGTGTGAGCCTGGCCCTGGGTTCACTTAGGGACTAAATAGGCAACACTACTTATTTTTCTATTTTATTTTTTCCACTTTGACTTCTTTTGGTTTCATTTATTTTTTCTCAGGCTCCTGTTCCTTTAAAAAAAAAAAAAAAAAAGCACATTGCTGAGGAGCCGGGCCCTTCACTGCCCTTCTGAATTACCTTTTGGTGTTTGGTTTAGAGTACAGGCAGCAAATTCGGATCTCTCTTCCTAGACAGCACGGGGGAGAGATCTGGCAGGCACAGAGACACGCTTTGCTCTGTGGGGGTTTTCAAAGCGGACTACTCTGCGTTGGAGCGTGCGTCAGCGTGCACGGATCAACGGCTCCGTTTTTGGCAGCTCGGGCTGCAGTGTGTGCATCGCTCAGGACTCGAGTGGCATTGCAGTGCCTGGAGCCACTTCTGTGGGGGTAAGTCTTCTTTTTACTACGGCGCCTGATGGCCAATGATCCGGAGAGAGGATGCAGGCCTGATTGGGGGATTTTCACGCCTCTTTCGTGCGGCGGAGGCCATTTTGTTAAATTTCCACGTGGAGCGCACTGAGCTGTAGGGTGTGCTTGACACGACAAGTGATCAGGTGGTTTGCTGCTTTGTTGTACTGCTTAGCGTTTTGTCACACCTCAAAATATATTTATTTTTTTCTCTTGGTTTGCTTTTGGTGCTTAAGTGTCTTTCTAAAAAAAAAAAAAAAAAAGCTATAATTAATTTCTGTTTCTTGGTGAGAGTTCTGTCAAGTTAAATCCTTTCCACTCTCGCTTTGGTATTAGATTTTTGGCTTCTACTTAATGTCTTCTCGTCTGCAGTGCATGGTCTGTGGTTCACGCAGGGGGACGGTGTCTGATTCAGGTATTTGCAGGGGCTGTGCTATTGTTTCTTCCAACGTAGAGCAACAAATGGAAGGCAGGGCGCTACAGGACTCCCTAGACCCTGTGGTACCTGCTGGGGGGAGCCGGGAACGCCGGCGGCTTCTCTTCGAGCTACGCCCGCGGGGCAGTCGGGCGCTCAGCCAGTAGGGGCTGCGGAAACGACTTTGGGGGATTTTTCCCCGGATTTTGTCCTTATTATGCATCAGGCCTTTTGCTTAGGGCGTCTAGGAAAATTGTCAGAGGCCTGGGTGCCACTGCCATCCCCCAAAGGGGAGGATGCGAGAGAGGATATTCCGAAGCCAGCAAAGTGGCTTCAGGCCGCAGAGATGGAGCACGGGGATATGGAGTGGCAAGATGCTGAAGTTGTTGAGGTAGAGCCCAAGGACGGGATTGATGAGTTGGAGGAAGGGGAGATTCCGGAGAAAGGATCATACGGGTGTTTCATAAAGAGGAACTGGTACCCCTGATTACGGAGTCTCTCCAAGCACTCAATCTCGCTACAGCTCGCCCGGTGGAGGAAGACGGACTGGAGGATCCCCTCATTCAGGCGGTGTGAGTCTCAAATGGTGTTCCCAGTACACAGAGTGGTGACTCAGATGATTCAAACTGAGTGGGATCAACCAGAATCAGGCTTGAAGGGCATCCGAACAATGAACCGGCTCTATCCTTTAGCGGATAAAGACAAAGAAAAATTTGTCTCCACGTGTGGACGCAGCAGTGTCGGCAGTAACCAAGCGAACAACTATCCCGGTTGAAGGTAGTGCTGCCTTAAAGGACACGCAAGACAGAAAGGTGGACAGTTTATTGAAGCAGGCCTTTGAGACCAATCGTCTTTCTTTACAGGCCTCTATTTGTGGGGCCTGGGTGGCGAGGGCCTGTTTGCAGTGAGCTCAACACTTAAGGCGGGACCCTCGCCTGGATCAGCAGGGGTTGCTGGAGGTGACCCAGCTGGAATCTGGCTCGGCATATCTGGCAGATGTACACTATGACTTGATCAGAACATTGGCAAATAGTAAGCTATCCCTGGTGGCCACTTGGAAGTCCATTTGGCTGCGAAATTGGGCGGCCAACAGGTCTTCTAAGTCACGACTCAGCAAGCTCCCGTTTAAGGGCAGATTGTTCGTAGACAATCTGGATAAGTTAGTGAAGGACTTGGGAGAGTCCAAAGGGTGCAGGCTACCAGAGGATAAGCCTAAGCAGAGTAGAAGCTTGCCGGTCACTCGGGGTCAATTTCGAGACTTCAGAAGGTTCTGGTCTTCCCGCCTCGGAGGTTTCCAGCGCGGCAGGTTTGGCTCAAGATCCCAAGGTTTTCGGGGGTTTCGAGGAGCAGGCAGAGGTTTTGCAGCAGCTTCCTCTTTTTTTCCTCCTCTTCCTTTAGCCGCAAGCCACAATGAAACGCGGCAGACCCCGGAGGGAAGTCAGGCGATTGGAGGGCGGCTTCGGGACTTTCTTCCTTCCTGGGTCCAAATAACGTCAGATCAGTGGGTACTGGAGATAGTTGCGCTGGAGTTCTCTTGCCCGCTCAGGGACTCTCTTGTTCTCTCACCCAGCAAAGGACAGCAAAAAGCGCTGGCAATTTGGCTAACTTTAGACTGCCTGTTGGCCTTGGGGGCAGTAGTCCCCGCAGCATAGGTCGTTACTCCATTTTATTTCGTGGTGCCAAAGAAAGACTGTTCCCTCTGTCCTATCCTAGATCTCAAGGGAGTGAATTGTTGTCTGCGGGTGCCTCATTTCCGCATGGAGACCCTGAAATCCGTCATAGTGGCGGTGCGCCAGGGGACGTTTTTGATGTCGCTCGATCTCACAGAGGCCTACTTGCACATTCCGTTCAGAGCAGCCCGTCAAAAGTTCCTGAGGTTTGTGTTCCCGTGGGGAAATTACCAGTTTCAGGCGCTGCCGTTCAGTTTGGCTATGGCCCTACGCACTTTCACCAAGGTCATGGTGGTGGTGGTGGTGGCGGTGGTGGCTTTGTGAAAAGAGGGTATATCCTAGTTCACCCTTATCTCGACGACTGGTTAATTCAGGCAAAGTCTAAGGTTGAGAGTTTGCAGGCCACAGACAGTGGTAAACCTGCTGCAGAGTCTCGGCTGGGTAGTCAACGCAAAGAAGTCACTTGGTGCTGACCCAGACGCTCGAATATCTCGGGGTCTGTTTTGACACTGCGAGAGGCTTGGTGTTCTTGCCGGATCGCCGCGCACAGGCCTTGCGTCAGCTCATGCGCAGATTCTTAGGAATTCCTGCGTCGTCCGCATGGTGGTACCTTCGGCTGCTGGGGACAATGGTGGCAACCCTAGAGGTGGGCCAGGTTTCATATGCGACCGTTGCAAAAGGCGCTATTGCATCGATGGTCGAACCAATCGGATTCGCTGAACAAGCGCTTACCCTGCCCGAGGTGAGTACATCAGTCGCTGCAGTAGTGGCTGTCCCCGAAGTCACTGCAGGTGGACATGCCCTTGGAACAACCGGTTTGGATCCCTCTGACGGATGTGAGTCTGGCGGGCTGGGGAGCCCATTGCGAGGGTCGGTTCACTCAAGGAACATGGTCGGCCCAGGAAGCCTCTTGGTTAATCAACCGTCTCGAGCTGCGGGCTGTGTTTCGAGCGATGCAGGCATTCAAGAGTTCAGTGAAGGGGTGAGCGGTACGCGTGCTCTCAGACAGCTCGGCAACGGTGGCATGTAACCGGCAAGGCGGAACGGGGAGTGTAGCCATGGAGGAAGAGTCAGAGGGGTTGTTCAAATGGATAGAGCCTCGTCTTCTGGCCATTTCGGCAGCGCACATCGCGGGAAAGGACAACGTGATGGCAGATTTTCTCAGCAGGGTGCGGGTGGACGCCGGGGAGCGGGAGCTTCATCCACAGCTGTACGTGCAAATAGTTCGCAGATGGGGGCTGCCGGTCATGGATCTCATGGCGACCTTTTCAGTCGGCAAAAACGGATCAGTTTTTCAGCAGATGGAGGGAAAGGATTCCGAAGGCATCGACGCGCTCATTCAGCCTTGGCCGGTGGCCGGTCTTCCCTCCGTGGGCGTTGATCAGCCGAGTGGTTCAGCGCATCGAAGCGCACCGTGGCAGGGTTCTGCTGGTGGCTCCGGATTGGCCCAGATGTCCCTGGTATGCAGATCTAGTTCGCCTGCTCGACGGAGTGCCGTGGAGGCTTCCTCCTTTAGGGGACCTGCTGATTCAGGGTCCTCTACGGATGCCCCAGGTGAATCGATTCTCGCTTACGGTATGGCCATTGAAAGGGCTAGGTTGAAAAGGAAAGGTTGTTCATCGGCAGTCATTGCCACGCTCCTTTTGAGCAAGGAAATCCTCAACTTCGCTCGCGTATGTGCGCGTGTGGCGGATTTTTGAAGACTGGTGTTCCAGGCGACACATTCGGGCGGTGACTGCTTCTGTTCCCATGATCCTCAGTTTCTTGCAGGATGGTTTTGAGATGGGTTTAGCCGCCAGTTCCTTTGAAGGTGCAGCTAGCGTCTCTCTTGTGCTACAGGGGCAAGGTTCAGGGGGTTCCCCTGGGGTCGCACATGGATGTGCAATGCTTTCTTAAGGCAGTGTTCTGTCTTCGACCTTGGCGCAGAGTGTCGGTGCCTCTGTGGGACTTGAATCTAGTTTTACAGGCCTTGGTTAAGAAACCCTTTGAACCTCTGAGCCAGGCATCCGTTAAAGATTTGACGTTGAAGATGTTTTTTCTGGTGGCCATTTGTTCGGCGAGGCGGATTTCGGAGTTGCAGGTGCTATCGTGTAGGGAGCCATTCTTATCTTTTTCTAGAGATAGGGTGATTTTATTTATTTTATTTGTTGTTATATACCGCACTCTTAAAAAATCAGCACGGTTTACATATAACAGGTTTATGCAGTCAAAGCAGAGCACTTACAGGCCGGTTCCATCTTTTCTGCCTAAAGTGGTCTCTGTTTCATTTGAATCAATCCATCTTTCTTCCGGTGTTTAACTCCGGGACAGGACTCTCCGCAGACCAGGGCTTGCATCGTCTGGATTTGCGGCAGGTGTTGCACTGGTACCTAAAAGTTTCGGAAACGTTCCGTAAGTCGGACTGACTGTTCGTGCTCTTCGGCGGTGTTCGGAAGGGAGAAGTAGCGGCGAAGTCCTCCATTTCCAGATGGATTAAGGAGGCAATTGCAAGGGCGTTCGGTTCTGCTAGGGTTGCGGGCACACTCTACAAGGGTACAGGCAACGTTGTGGGCAGAGCACAGTTTGGTTCCGCCAGCAGAAATTTGTAGGGCGGCTACCTGGTCGTCTCTTCATGCTTTCAGTAAACACTACTGGTTAGATGTTCTAGTCGCTCGAGATTCCTGTTTTTGGTTCGGCAGTATTGCGCACTGGTTGGCAAGGTCCCACCCAATGATAACTGCTCTGTTCCATCCCAGATGTGGAGGACAGCTCAGGAAATGGAAATTACACTTACCTGGTAATTGTAGTTCCTGGAGGGACTCCAGTTTAGTTCTCATTCCCACCCAGAGGACAGGTCTTATCTGGAGGGTGCAATAGCTGCGGGAAGAGGGGGTCCGCTAAGCAAAACACTCTAGGATCTCTCGATCTCTCTCTCGGTCTGTTGCTACCATTTTATTTCAGGTAATGGGGCAGAAGCAATGTGCAGAGTTCTGGCTTCCTCGTTTGGAGGGGGGGGGGTCAGGTGAATTGTTAAGGGTAAGGTTTTCTGATTATAGTTAATTGGTTTTACTTTTCTCATGTGTTGCTGCTTTAAGTCTGCTTTGTCAGTAGTTCACTGGGGGCTGATGGGAATTCCAGCAGCATACACCCTGTGAGGGCAAGATTCTGATTGGTCCAGTCTCCATGCTGCAGGAGGAGGTGCACTATCCGGATGTGGAGGACTAAACTGGAGCCCCTCCAGGAACTACAATTACCAGGTAAGTGTAATTTTCCATTTGTTTACCTGTAACGGGTTCTCCTTATACAGCCACATTCATCCGCCCACCCTCCCCTCACGAAGACCATACAGCTCCCTCACTGGCTCTAGTCATTCTACTGCAGACAAGACATGACATCTGATATGTTGCAGCTATCTCACTTCTGCTCCTTTTTGATTTTTCGCTTTATTTTTGGTGGCCCACTCTGAGTGTTTTTGTAATGCTGTGCTTACCTGCTTTGAAACCTACTGAGGTAGCTTCGAGCAAGGTGGGAGGTGACGTGCATTCTCAGAAGTCCAAAGGGCTTCTCTAAGTTTAGGGAGAACTAGTACACTGCTGTCAGTGGCCAGCGCTGTGGGTGGCTATATACCCCTGCTGAATACAGAGAACCCCTGTTTTATAGGTAAGCAACTATGCTATCTCTGCCCTCCAGCAGCTGGGAACTGAGCATGTCAGACTTCTAACCTAACAGAATAAGAGCTCCTTCTTCAGCTCCAGGAAACCAGTATCTCTGTCCCAGAAGCTGGAGAGGAGCCTTCAAATGGTGGACTCCACTGGAAGAATTAGGTCTAGTTCATTAGCTCATTGAAGAGGAAGAAAAAAAAGAAAAGGTGACTGAAGTCTTTCAAGTTGCCTGCAGGTAAAGGTTGGGTAGATTTTGGTAATTATTTTTGCCATTCCGGTACAACTGTGGGCTGACAGTCCAGAGACTTATCACCAGGGTCCTTGAGTGGGCCAAGCAAAGCCCAAGGACTAAGTCTCCTGGTAGTCCAGGGCCTTCCCCCTCCAGTTGGGCAGCCTAACGCTAGCAGAGCTAGTCTTAGGATTCCCATGGTTAGCCATGACACACAGTGGTGTGTGGGGGGTGTGTTGTGTGGGTTTTTTTGTTTGTTTCTTTTTAGAAAAAAAGAAATAGAGAACAAAGGAGATTAGGTCGGCAATCTGCACAGCGGGAAGCCGCGTAAACATTTTTTTTTCTGCTGCTTTCAGAAGGGACACGTGGTCTCTGGGCCACATTGTTATCCGGGTCTGAGTCTCCTCCATTGGGGGAGAGCCAGCATCACTGAATCACTCTCCACATTTCCTTCAAGCTGTAGGTCCACGTTGGGCAGTTCATGCTGTGCACGGGCTGGCAGAAACAGGGTGTGCAGAGGCTGCCTCAGAATGTTTTCTGCGGAGCGGGGATAGAGCAAACATTGGGGCCTGCTGAATCTGAGCTAGCCACTGTCTTGGGAGGCTGCGGTTTTGGCGGGAAATGCAACCATGTCATTGTAGCTGGCCGTTTCAGACTGTGTTCAGGCTAAGAAGAGTAAGCATGCTGCAAGGCCGGAAACATCTGCAGTAGACCTAGACTATGCTCCGGAGAGCCTGTTTTCCACCAGATTTTATTTTATTTATGCACAGAGCCTATTGTCTTTAAGAAGCAGTAATCTGTTAAGGTAAGCAGCTTGTCTGGAGCTCTCTCTGCACGAGACTTGGGGGGGGGGAGGGGGGCATTTCCCTGTAGGAGGAAAATCTCAGGGCAGGGGAGGCTCTGAAGCACAAGCAGGCTGTGGAGGGAAATGCCGGGGGGGGGGGGGCAGGCTTCTCCTGGGTCTCCAGACTGTGAGGATCTGGGATAAGATCCTTCAGACCTCTGGGGAGAGTCTGGAGAACAGGAGCTGGAAAAGGGCAAGATCCTTCAAGGGTAGGATCCTGGAGTCTTTCAGGTATTAGAGAGGGACCTCCAGCTTTTATTGCCCATTCTTTGGCAGCTCTAAATATGGCACTCATGCCAGCGATGGTGGAGGAACCCTTAGAAGACCTGCTGTTGCAGAGTTCCAAGGGTTCTTGGACATATTTTCTGGTGTACAGAGTAATTAAGAAGATAAGAGATGGAATGGGAAGTGCCGGAAATAGGTCTGAGGGGCGGTCAGGCTATTGGCTGCCTATATACGATCCCAGAGGAGGAGAGAGACTTTTTGAAAATGCCTAGGGTGGATGCCCTAGTGTAAGCAGTAACAAAGAAAACCATGATTCTTGTGGAAGGAGGGTCGGTGTTGAAAGATTTACAGGACTGCAGGTTGGAGTAGTTCCTGAAACAGGCCTTTTGACATGAGTGCCCTGACCTTACAGGCCTCTGTTTGCGGGACTTACGTGACCAGGGCATCCAGGGGTTGGCCCCAGGGGAAAGGGACATTCCCACCAGGCGCAACCGGAGATAACTAAACTGGAATCGGCATCCACTTACCTGGTGAACACCTTTTATGATCTGGTGTGATCCTCTGCCTAAAACATGGCTTCAATTATTGCAACCCGTAGGTTTCTGTGGCTCTTTAACTGGTCTGCAGATGTCTCTTCTAGGATGAGACTCAGCAAGCTGCCCTTTATAAGTAAATTGCTGTCTAGGGAGGCGTTGGATAAATTGGTCAAGGACTTGTGAGACACTAAAGGTGTCCAGCTGCCTGAAGACAAGCTGAAGGGGCCAACGCAAGATGGTTCCATTCGGGGTAAACCCAAAGACTACAGGCGATTATGGCCATCTCTGTTTACGCCAGATAAGCATGGCTGGTTTCCTCAGAAAGACTAGTCCTTTTGGGTCTTCTGGGGAGCCAGCAGGGATTACTATGCTGCTCCAGTGGCCCCCGCTAAGAGCCCAATGAAGCCAAGAGGGCCCAGGGGGCGGTCGGTCGGTTACAACAGTTTTACTCCACATGGACCAGTATTACCATGGATCAGTGAGTGTTGGAGATCATGCGAGAAGATATGCATTCTAATTCATGCTTCTCCTCTCCGAGGCCTTTGTGCAATCCCCTTGCTGAGCACCACTGAAAAGGAAGGCCATACAAGACACCTGGCAGTGTCTCTTGAACCTGGAAGCAGTAGTGCTGGTCCCATCGGACCAATATGGACGAGGCAGTTACTTCATCTACTTTGGTTCCCAAAATGGAGGTGGCCCTTAGGCCCATCTTGGACTTCCAACATGTTAACTGCTCCTTTTATTCCGCGACCTGCTGCTCAGCCTGTACATAGTTACCCTAGTTAGTCCCAAGTTGCAACACCTGTTTATTGTAAGTACAGTGCAGGTTGGCCTGCACTGTACAAATTATTGTTGACTGTAAACCACACTGATTCTAAAGAGCACGGTATAGAAAAGGCATTAAATAAAATAAATTATGAGTGCCTCATTTCTGGATGGAGACCCTGCTGTCTGTCATACTGGCAGTAAGGCAGGGCGAGGACCTGACAGCACTGGATCTTATGGAGGCATACCTGCATATCTCACTTTGGCTGGAACGTCAACAGTTTATGGTTTGCTGTACCCATGGGTCACTTCCAGTTCAGGACACAGCCCTTCAGACCAGCCACCGCTTCATGCACCTTTTGCCATGGTGAGGGAGGTGGTGGTGGCGGTGGCAGCGGCAGCAGCAGCAGCTCTTCCTAAAGAAGGTGTGCTGGTACCCTTGTCCCTGGATAGTTGGCTTATCAGAGGCCGAGAGCAGGGCCCACTATCAAGAAAGTGAAACAACTGTTGCAGAGCCAGGGCTGGGTGATCAATGTTTCCAATAGTCACCTGCAGCCGGTTCAAGAGTTAGTATATTTGGGAAAGTTGTTCGACGTCAAAGTGGGTTGAGTCTGTCTGCTGGTCGAAAGAAGGCAGAAGCTGCAGCATCAAGTGTGCAGGTTTCTGGGGTTGACAGCGCCTTCGGCATGGCATTATATGTAGGTCGTAGGGTCCATGGCAGTGGCCTTGGATCTGGTGCCATGGGCTCGAGCTCATATAAGGCCTCTGCAGCAGGTCCTGCTTTGCCAATGGCCGCGCCAGCACTATCTGCTTTCCAGGAAGTTGGTCTGCCCACTCAAGGAGAAAGGACAAAAGCTAGAAGGATGCTTGGGTGCATACAGAGAGGAATGACTAGCAGAAAAAAGGAAGTGATAATGCCTCTGTATAAGTCTTTGGTGCGACCTCATTTGGAGTATAGTGTGCAATTCTGGAGACCGCACCTTCAAAAGGATGTGAACAGGATGGAGTCGGTGCAGAGAGTGGCTACTAAAATGATTAGTGGTCTTCATTATAAAGCATATGAGGACAGACTGAAGGATCTTAATATGTACACCTTAGAGGAAAGGCGGGATAGAGGTGATATGATTGAGATGTTTAAATACCTCTGTGGCATAAATGTTCAGGGAGAGAGCCTCTTTCAATTGAAAGCAAGTTCCTTATCGTTCCTCCAGCTTAGTCCTCGACGTATGGGTAGTGCACCTCCTCCTGCAGCATGAAGACTGGACCAATCAAATTTCAGCTCCTCTGGAACCCTTATACCAGGCATCTCTGGAACTCCAGTGTGTCCAGTCTTCATGCAGCAGGAGGACGTTAGTGAGCCTAGCTGGGCTCACTAGTTGTTTAGTTAGTTGTATTTGCTTCCCTAGCTAACCTTTTGGGTCTTTATTTTTTGTCCTATTGGGCTTCTTTTCTTTAGTAATTTAAGGGTTTCTGTCCCTTTAAATTGTGGGTTTCTTCTCAGAGCACTCCGTGAGGGGGTCCTGAGGAAGGTCCCTCTCCTGTCCAGCCTTTGCCGCTGTTATTTTTTTTTATAGCCGGTCTACCTGAAGAATTAGGATCTCTGCTCCAGGGCTCTTCGGAGCAGAGCTCCTGCGGCGGCTGAACAGCAACTCCTCTCCGGAGGGTTGCTGAGTCTGGTTTACTAGTGCCGGTAAGTGCCGACGGCGGTGGGAGTTCAGAGCGGCTGCTGAGCCAAGTTCTGTGCTCTGTCCGGCCGTGCTGGGATCCCTCAGTGCTGGTGGAGTTTGTTCGGGGGGGCTCCCAGGGTCGCGGTATTCAGGGGCTGCTAGTTGTAGGCTGCAGCAGTGTTTGCTTTCCCTCAGACTTTTTTTCTCGGCAGGGGAAAAAGCGCGCCAAAGTTGCCTGGCTGTCGCGGCCATTTTTTCTTCACTCGCGGTTTTTTCTTCGGGGTGTCCCGCAGTGAATTTATTTAGTTCTTTCATTTCTTTTCAATATTTGAGTTAATTGCTTTTAGTTTCTTTTAATTTCTTCGTGTTATTTTATTTTTGGCCCCTTTCCTCGGACTGCAGCAGTCCCGCGGCTGAGAGGGGGGGGGGGATTGAGAGTCTCCTCTTCTCTTCCTTTACACGCCGGTTGTGGTCTCCACAATTGGTTTGGTAATGTGTTTTTTCTCAGCCATTGGGTGTCCTGGGATGTGTTTAAAAAAAAAAAAAAAAAAAAAAAATTAAATAAATAAATAAATAAATAAAAATATATATATATACCAAAAAGGGGGCCACATCTCTCGAAAGCCGGGGAGATACTTTCTTCCCTTATCCCTTCAGAGGCTTTCTGTTGTCAGCTCAGGCCCAGTTCCCGTATGGTTCTTCTGGGCCAGTGAGCCAGTTCTTCCCTTTTCAACGTTGCGCTGTGCCTGCTAGCTTTCAACAGCGCAAGGGCTCTCATGCCAGGGGGGTCTCTTTGTCTCATTTGTGGTTCTCGGCGGGGCGCGGACGCGGAGACCGGCGTGTGCCCACGCTGTGCCTCGCTCTCTCGCAGTATGGAGCAGCGCCTAGAAAGTTCTGTGGCTGCGCAGGCTGAGGCCGCAGCAGGGGACTTGGACTCGCCGCTGGAAGGACCCTCGGGTCTTCTTTCTACCAGTTGCTTGGTGTCTGCGGGACAGTCAGACCTGCCCTTGGAGGATTTTTCTCCAGATTTTGTCTTGCTCCTGCACCAGGCGTTCTGCCGTAGGCGTCAGGTTATGGGAGCTTCGCCACTTACAGCGCAGGGGGTGTCTGCACAGCCCGCTTCGGGGGAGCCTCTGTTGTCCGGCGGCAGGGCCCCTAAGCGGACACGGCTGCACGACCCTTTTCCTTTGGAAGCTGAGTGGTCTGAAGGGGCTGACCCAGAGTTAGACCAGGAGATGGATGCAGATGGCTTGGAAGAGGGCGAGCTTCCTGAGCTGGAGGATCAGGCTAAGATTATTCGCGTGTTCCGACGGGAAGAGCTACCTGCTCTTGTTTCAGAGGCGCTTCAAACTTTGGGTTTGGTCCCTACTGCTCCAGTGGAGGAGGCGGACGGGGCAGATCCCATTATTCAAGCGGTGCGTCAGACTAACGTAGTGTTCCCGATTCACAAGGTTATTGACCAGATGATTCAGGCCGAGTGGGACACTCCTGAATCGGGTCTCAAGGGGGTTAAGGTCATGCGCCGGCTTTATCCTCTTTCGGACGCCGATCTGGAGCGTTTCCGCTCTCCCAAAGTCGATGCGGCCGTGTCGGCAGTGACTAAGAAGACCACCATTCCGGTGGAAGGGAGTGCGGCCTTATGTGAGCCGCAGGACCGGAAAATGGACGGGCTGTTGAAGCAATCCTTTGAGGCGGACGCGATTGCGTTACAGGCTTCCGTGTGCGGGGCTTGGGTGGCCCGTGCATGTTTGCGCTGGGCTCAGCGACTGCAACAGTCTCCTTCCTTAGAGACCGACATGCTGACTGAGATCCACCGCTTGGAATCTGGGGCGGCGTACTTAGCGGATGTCCAGTATGATCTCATCAGAGCTCTCTCCAATAGCATGGCATCTGTGGTGGCGTCCCGCAGAGCTCTTTGGTTAAAAAATTGGGCAGCCGATGGGTCTTCCAAATCGCGGTTGGGCAGATTGCCCTTTAAAGGGAGACTGCTCTTTGGTGAGGACTTGGATAAGTTGGTTAAGGACTTGGGAGACTCCAAAGGCGGTCGCCTGCCGGAGGATAGACCCAAGCGAGGTAGGTCACTTCCGGTATCTCGGGGGCAGTTTCGGGACTTTCGCAGGTTCCGCTCGCCACATTATGGGGGTTTCCAGCGTGGCAGATATAGCTCCCGAGCGTCCGTTTTTCGCGGCTTCCGTGGCGCCAGCAGAGGATTCTCGGCGGCTAGTTCTCCAGCCGTCCGCAAGCCACAATGAAGGGCAGCGGGTCCAGGTGGAGATGCCTGTGATCGGAGGGCGTCTTCGACGTTTTCTCTCTGCTTGGACCCATATTACTTCCGATCAGTGGGTTTTGGACATCATACGAGATGGGTATGTTCTCGATTTGGCCCGTCCCGTGCTCGATTCCTTTGTAGTGTCCCCCTGCCGGGGAGTCCGAAAAACCCTTCAGATCCGGCAAACGCTCGATCGTCTTCTCCGGTTGGGGGCGGTCATTCCCGTGCCACCAGCAGAATATGGTCAGGGAAGGTACTCCATCTATTTCGTGGTGCCAAAGAAGGGTGGCGATCTTCGCCCCATTTTGGATCTCAAAGGAGTGAATCGTTGTCTACGGGTTCCCCACTTTCGGATGGAAACTCTACGGTCCGTGATAGTCGCGGTCCGCCAGGGCGAGTTTCTCACGTCTCTCGACCTCACGGAGGCTTATCTCCATATCCCGATTCGAGAGGACCAGCAAAAATATCTCCGCTTTGCGCTGCCATGGGGCCATTTCCAGTTTCAGGCGTTGCCCTTCGGCCTTGCGACCGCGCCGCGAGTTTTCACCAAAGTCATGGTGGTGGTGGCGGCGGCCTTGCGCAAAGAGGGAGTGCTCGTCCATCCTTACCTGGACGATTGGCTGATTCGTGGGAAGTCTCGCGCAGAAAGCTTGGCGGCGACAGCAAAAGTCGTGGCGCTCTTGCAGTCTCTCGGCTGGGTGGTCAACCCCCACAAGAGCCATTTGGTGCCTACGCATCTTCTCGAATATTTGGGAGTAAAGTTCGAGACGGGCGTGGGATTGGTATCTCTTCCCGAACGCAGGATATTAGCTCTTCAATCCCTGGTACGGCGGTTCCGAAAGACTCCGGCTCCGTCGGCCTGGCAATACCTGCAGTTGCTCGGGACGATGGCAGCTTCCCTGGAGGTGGTACCTTGGGCACGCTTTCACATGCGTTCGCTCCAGCGGGCCTTACTCCGTCGCTGGTCCAACCAGTCCGATTCCCTGGGCAAACGTCTACTTTGCCCGTTGGGCGTTCGGAGAGATCTGCGTTGGTGGCTGAGCCCATCCTCGCTGCGGGTGGGGATGCCGTTGGAGCAGCCGAACTATGTTCCGCTCTTGACGGATGCCTGCCTGTCGGGCTGGGGCGCACACTTCGAGGGTCAGTTCGCTCAAGGTCTCTGGTCCCCGGAGGAGAGCGCTTGGTCGATCAATCGCTTAGAACTTCGAGCCGTTCGATTAGCCTTGCAGCACTTTGAGACCCAGATAGCGGCTCGGGCGGTTCGAGTGCTCTCCGACAATGCGGCGACGGTGGCCTACATCAACCGGCAGGGCGGTACCGGGAAGCGTCGGCCTGGAAGCGGAGACTCGGACGTTGTTCGAGTGGGTGGAGCCGCGACTGCTGGCCATCTCGGCGGCACACATTGCCGGAAAAAGACAACGTTACGGCAGACTTTCTCAGCAGAGTTCAGGTGGATCCCGGCGAATGGGAACTTCAGCCGCGGGTGTTCGCGCAGCTGGTTCGGTGGTGGGGCCAACCGGTCATGGACTTGATGGCCACCTTCCGCTCAGCAAAGGCAGCTCGATTCTACAGTCGGCGGAGAGAGCCAATGTCCGAAGGTCTGGATGCTGTTTTGCAGATTTGGCCCTCCGCGGGTCTGCTCTACGTGTTCCCTCCGTGGCCCCTGCTGGGGCGCGTGATTCAGCGTATCGAGGCTCACTGAGGTCGGGTGCTGTTGATAGCGCCGGATTGGCCTCGTCGGCCTTGGTATGCCGATCTGATGCGGTTGGTGGACGGTTCTCCGTGGAGGCTTCCGGTGGTTCCAGATCTGTTGTGTCAGGGTCTCCTTCGCATGCCTCAAGTGGGGAGATTCTCTCTTACGGCCTGGCTATTGAAAGGGCTCGGCTGAGAAAACGGGGTTATTCACGGGCGGTCGTGGCGACCCTGTTGCAAGCGCGCAAGAGCTCTACTTCGCTGGCCTATGTGTGGGTTTGGCGTGTTTTTGAGGACTGGTGTTCTCGACATCAGATACGAGCGGCTACAGCCTCTATTGCGGTGATCCTGGATTTTTTGCAGGACGGTTTTGCTAAAGGTTTGGCCGCCAGTTCGTTACGCGTGCAATTGGCGGCGCTGTCATGTTACCGAGGAAAGATTCAGGGCGTGGCGTTAGGTGCTCATGCTGATGTCGTGCGTTTCTTGTGGGCTGTTTCTAGACTGCGTCCGGCCTGTAGAGTCTCGGTACCCTCTTGGGATCTTAATTTGGTGTTGCGGACTCTCAGTGCAACCCTTTTTGAGCCTCTGTCTCGTAGTTCGGTAAAGGATTTGACTCTTAAAACGGTGTTTCTAGTGGCGATTTGCTCAGCACGCCGTATTTCCGAGCTACAGGCTCTTTCTTGTAGGGAGCCTTTTCTGTCTTTCTCGGCTCAAAAAGTGGTTCTGCGGCCTGTGCCTTCCTTTCTGCCTAAGGTGACGTCTCCTTTCCACCTGAACCAGGTCGTTTCCCTTCCGGTATTTCCGGAGTCGGAAGGGCATGCTTCTGATCGCGGTTTAAGTCGGTTGGACCTCAAGAGGGTTCTCCGACGCTATTTAAAGGTTACCAGCGGTTTTCGGAAATCGGATCACTTGTTTGTGCTGTTTGGCGGTCCTCGCAAAGGAGAAGCAGCGGCGAAGGCTTCTATTGCTCGGTGGATTAAGGAGGCGATTGGCTCAGCTTATCTGTTACACGGTCGAATTCCGCCTGTTGGGTTGCGCGCTCATTCTACAAGAGCGCAGGCAGCGTCCTGGGCGGAGTTCAGTTTGGTTTCGCCGGTGGATATCTGTAAGGCGGCCACGTGGTCTTCTTTGCACACTTTCAGTAAACATTATCGACTTGATGTCTTGGCGGCGAGCGATGCCGGTTTTGGTTCCGCGGTTCTGCGTGCCGGCTGGAAAAATCCCACCCGTTAGGCTGCTTTGATACATCCCATACGTCGAGGACTAAGCTGGAGGAACGATAAGGAAATAGTAATTACACTTACCTGGTAATTGTAGTTCCTTGAGAGACGACAGCTTAGTCCTCCTGCCTCTCCCTGTCTCTTTGTTTTTAGCGCGGCACGCCTTGGGTTCAGAGGTCCGTATTCCCAGGTGAGTGCGTTTCTTTCTCCTTTTTCATTTCGCTCCAATGTTTTCTTTTTATTCTCATTTTCTGCTTTGGCTGTGGCAGGGGTGGGACATTCCGTTCCTGTTAGGGGTGGCCTATGGCCACAATCAAAAAAAAAACCAAAAAACGCAATTGCACAGTTGGGCCCGATTAAAGGTTAGCTACGTGTTTTGAGTTTGCTTTGTCAGTAGGTCACTGGAGTTCCAGAGATGCCTGGTATAAGGGTTCCAGAGGAGCTGAAATTTGATTGGTCCAGTCTTCATGCTGCAGGAGGAGGTGCACTACCCATACGTCGAGGACTAAGCTGTCGTCTCTCAAGGAACTACACTTACCAGGTAAGTGTAATTACTATTTCTGCTATGAGGGGACATGGGATGAGGGTAAAGGGAGATAGATTCAGGAGTGATATGCTGAAATATTTCTTTACGGAAAGAGTAGTGGATCCGTGGAATAGTCTTCCAGTGGAGGTGGTAGAGATGAGGACAGTAACTGAATTTAAAAAAGCATGGGACAAACACAGAGGATCTCTAAAGGTAAAAAGGGGACTGTTGTAGTTATGGAAGGACAGACTAGATAGGCCATGTGGTCTTTTTCTGTTTTGTCATATTTCTGTTTGTATATGGTGGTTGCAGATGGAGCATTTGACAGCAGAGATGCCTCTGGAGCTGCCGGATTGGGTGGAGCTGACAGCCCATACCAGTCTCGCAGGGTGGGGAGTACATTGCAAGTCCCAAGTCATGCAAGGGATGTGGGCACTGGAGGAGAGAGTGTGATCCATCAACCGCTTGGAGATGTGGACGGTGTTCCTGGCCCTCCAGGTCTTCCAGTTGTACCTGACATGCTGGGTGGTGTGTGTTTTTGATGTAAGCCACAGTGGTCGCATTATCTGAGCAGTCACTAGGGCGGCATGGGCAGTGCGGTGTTGACTGTGGAGATTCAACTTTTTGCTTCTATGGGTGGAGGTAAATCTGTCAGCACTCTCTGCAGCCCTCATGGCAGGCAAGGACAGAGTTCAGGCAGATTCTCTTAGCACCAGTTGGACCCAGGCGAATGGACTCTAAATGTGATGGTGTTTCACGAGATCACAGTGTGCCCATCATGGATTTGATGGCAACTCTGAAGAACCCCAAGGCCAGCAATCTCAGGCCGGTTTCTAGTCCTATAGGCATTCCTTGTGGCCTTGGGCAAGTCACTTAACCCTCCATTGCCTCAGGTACACAGATTGTGGGTGCCTTGGGGGTGAGGGAATGTATCCAGTACCTGCTTGTAGTGATTGTAAACTGCTCTGATGCCCTTCAGCCTGGGTGGTATATCAAGAAATTGCATAAACGTAAACAATAAACACAAACATTCTTCAGCAGGCGCAGAGAACACATGTCTGAGGGGCTGGATGCCCTCATGCAAAGATGGCCCAGAAGGTCTGCTGTATGTGTTTCCTCCCTGGACACTTATCTGCAAAACTGCTGCACTGTATAGAGGTGCATCGGGGGACAGTGATCATCATAGTGCTGGATTGGCCTCTCAGACTGATATGCAGATCTTGTGTGACTGCTGATAGCTCGTCCGTGGTGACTTCCAGACCGCATCAATCAGCTCTTGCAGGGGCCCATTCTGATGCCTCAGGTGGCTCGATTTGCACTCGTGTCCTCGCTCTTGAGAGGGCAAGTGAGCTGGAGGGGCTATTCGCCCGCAGTAGTGTCTATGCTGTTAAAGGCACATCGATCTTCGACCTCCTTGGCCTATGTCAGGATTTGGTGGATTTTTGAAGGCATGGGTGCTGAAAAGGGGGTTGAAAGCCTTTTCAGCTTCCATGCCAGAGTTCTTGGCTTTCTTACAGTCTGGGCTAGGGAAGGGGCTGGCCTTGAATTCCTTGAAGGTTCAGGTAACATAGTATATGATGGCAGATAATGCCCAGTATTGTCCATCTAATCTGTCCAGCAAGGGGGCAAGGATTGGTGCACCTTCCAGTCTGTGCAGTTCACCCCTCCCCATGTCTTTGTTTAGGGGTATACCCAGCTCTGTGTAGGTCACCCCTATTTGTTGAGATGTAAGAGAGAGTTTATGTATGTTTGATTTTATCCTGTTGCTATAAAGGGATCCACTGTGTCTGTCCCATGCCATTTTGAATTCTGTCACTGTATTTTCCCCCACCACTTCTATTGTATTTCCTGACATTGCTTTTCAGTTTACCCCCTTGCAGCTTCATGCTATGCCCTCTAGTTTAACAGCTCCCCCGTCTTTGGAAGAGGTTTGTTCATTAATACTCTTAAATATTTAAAGGTCTGAATTGTATCTCCTCTGTCCCTCCTCTCCTCCAGAGTGTACTTATTTAGGTCTTTAAGTCTTTTCTCATACGTCTTCTGATGCAGGCTGCAAATCATTTTGGTCACCTTCCTCTGAATTGTTTCTAGTCTTTTATATCCTTTGCGAGATATGGTTTCCAAAACTGAACACAATATTCCAAGTGAGGCCTCGCCAGTGACTTGTACAGTGGCATTAGTACCTCTTCTTCCTTTCTGCTGGTAATTCCTCTCTTTATGCAAACCAGCATCCTTCTGGCTTTTACTACCACCTTGTCACACTGCTTTGCCACCTTGAGGTCCTCCTTCTGGTCTGTGCACACCAACCTCTTACCCCTTATTGCATGCAATTCCCTTGGATTTCTGCTTCCCAAGTGCATGGCACTGCACCTCTTCACATTAAATCTTAACTGCCAAGCATTTGACCATTCTTCCAGCTTTTGTAGATCTTTCCTCATGTTATCCACTCCCTCAGGGGAGTCCACTCTGTTGCAAATGTTCATGTCATCTGAAAAAAGACAGACTTTTCCATTCAGTCCTTCAGCAATATCACTCACAAATACATTGAACAGTACCAGTCCCAGACCAAACACTGGGGCACACCATTAATCACCTTCCTTTCATCTGAGTGAGTTCCTTTTGCCATCACCTGCTGTCATCTGTCAGTCAACCAATTTCTGATCCAGTTCACCACATTGGGACCCATCCCCAAGCTGTTTAACTTATGGATAAGCCTTCTATGAGGAACAATATCAAAGGCTTTGCTGAAATCTAGGTAGATCATATTCATTGCGTGCCCTTGATCTAGTTCTCTGGTCACCCAGTCGGAGAACTTAGGTTTGTTTGGCAAGATCGTCCTTTGGTAAAACCATGTTGCCTCCGATCATGCAACCTGTTGGTTTCAAGAGTCTACTATTCTCTCTTTCAAGAGCACCTCCATTAGCTTTCCCGCTACCGAGGTAAGGCTTACTGGCCTGTAGTTTGTCACTTCTTCCCTTTTACCACTTTTGTGAAGAGGTACCACATCATCCCTTCTCCAGTCCTGTGGAACTTCTCCTGTCTCCAAGGATCTATTAAAAACATCCTTTAATGGCCCTGCAAGAACCTCTGAGTTCTTTCAGTATCCTGGGATGTATCCCATCCGGTCCGATGGCCTTGTCCACTTTCAGTTTTGCAAGCTGTTCTTCTGTGAATGGTGTGGTATCTACTCTATTCCCATTTGTATATTTGTCAATCAGAAGTATTTGTTTTAGCATTTTCGCCTTTTCAATGTCACTTTCTACAAATCCATTCCTGGCACTTTTCAGTCCTGCAATTCCACCTCTGATTTTCCTGCTCCTGAATATACTTGAAAAAAAGTTTCCTTATCGTCACTCCAGTCCAGTCCCTTTACTTCTGGGTTGCACAACCCTTCCAGCAGCTTGGAGGCTGAGCCTATCATTTTGATGGTGTGGTATAAATACCACTGGCACCACCCACAGGCACCAGTATTCTCAGCCTCCAAGCAGCTGGAGGGTTCCCGTAAGCCAGAGAGCTTACTGGAGTCTTAGTTCTTCCATTAATTTAATTTAAATTTATAGGCTTTTTTTTTTTTTTCTTTTAAGTTGATTTAATTTTGTCTTTTGGAGCCTCCTGTGCCTTTAATTTCAACCGGCTCCTCTTTCCCCCCCCCCCTTCCTCTCTCTCTTACTCAGAGCCTGTGCTCTTGCCCATTGGAGGGGGTTTGCCTGAGCAGTGAGGAGGATCGGGGAGATCTCCTCTCGCTGGCTTGGCTGGTCGGAATCCCGAGGCTCCTTCCATGGTCCGGCCCTGCCTCGCGCCGAAGCCCTTCAGGTGGCTGAGCGCTGGAGGCGGCATCGCGGCTCCCCTGACGACATTTCCTGCCTCGCGCTGCAGCCCTTGGCCGGCTGAGCGTTGGAGGCGGCGGCGCTGTGCAGGAGAGGTTGGGGACCAGATCTGACGGAGGAGTCCGACCGGGAAGGCACAGCCTCTGTTCGCAGGCCTGATCTCCACGTGGCTGAGGCCTACCACGTGGAAACCAGCAAAGGACGACTGGTTTTCCTCGTGCAGAGCAGCGCCCCGAGAAAAACATCAAACAGCAAGTATTGAAGGGGTTTTTCCCCTTGGGGTCTGATTCCAGTTTATTTCCTTTTATTTCAATGGTAAAGTTATAACCTTCCTTGCTGGTGTTTTGGGGGGGGGGGGGGAGGTTCTCTGAGCCCCAGATTTTAAAATTCTCCATTACTTCATTTATTTCACGTCTGACTTTACTCTCTGAGATTAGATTCTTTTACCATCCAGGTTATTTATTATTTTTATACACTGTTACCTGGGGGTAAAAAAGGGGCATGTCGGGCAAGCCATGGTGTCCGTCCTGCGGTACCCGTAGGGGCACAGCCTCGGAAGCAGGAGTCTGCAGGGGTTGCGCTGCAGAGGCGGCTTCCGTAGAACAAGAGATCCATTTAACCATGGCTCAAGCTTCCCAGGGATCAGGGGAACCCCTGGAGGGGGGAGGGGAGTCTCATTCTCCCCCTCCTTCAACTTTGGATGTGCCGGCCTCTTCCCTGTCCCATTGGGGTGGAGGAGGGCTGGGAACATTGTTTCTCCGGAATTTGTCCTTCTATTGCATAAGGCCTTTTGCATGCGCCAGCAGGGTGCAGGTAATTTAGGAGCAGCGAAGGAATGCGCAGTGGTCGGTCCGGGAAAGGTCAGGTCCCAGGACTCAGGGGTGGGGGGGGTCCCGACTAAGCGCGCAAGATTAATGAGCGAGGAGCCGCTCACGTCCCAGTCTCAGAACACCCCGGAAGAGGAGGTCTCAGACGGAGAAGTAGGAGAGGAAGATGAAGAGCTCGAAGAGAGTGAAATTCCAGAGGAGGAACAATCCCGCATAGTCCGAGTTTTTCGCCGAGAGGAGCTTCCGGCGTTGATAAATGAGTCACTAAAAGTCCTCAATATGGCCTCGGATACGCCAGTAGATGAGGAAGCTCTGGAGGATCTGTTGATCCAGCCGTCAGGAAGTCACAGAAAGTGTTTCCTGTTCACAGAGTGGTGCGTCAGATGATCCAGGAGGAATGGAATCGGCCAGAAGCAAGTTTGAGGGGAGTCCGGGCTATGACTCGCCTGTACCCATTGCCGGAACAGGACAAGGACCTACTGAAGTCACAGAGTGGACGCAGCGGTGTCAGCGGTTACGAAGAAGACTATCCCAATCAAGGGCGGCGCAGCCCTCCGGTATACTCAAGATAGAAAAATTAGATACGCTGCTGAAGCAAGCTTTTGATGTTAGTGCTCTCGCCTTACAGGCCTCCGTTTCAGGAGCATGGGTGGCCTGGGCCTGCCTGAGGTGGTCTCAACAACTTCAACTAGCAGACGGTCTCCCTGGGGACGCTCAGGCGGCTTCAGCTAGGTTGGAGTCCGGAGCTACCTACCTGGCAGATAGCCAGTATGACCGCATTAGGAGCCTGGCTAAGAACATGGCCTCAGTGGTAGCGGCCAGGCGTTATTTGTGGTTACGTAATTGGGCAGCGGATGCCTCTTCAAAGGCATGCCTGAGCCGTCTTCCCTTTAAGGGGAAGCTGTTTGGAGAAGACCTGGATAAGTTGGTAAAGGACCTTGGTGAGTCTAAAGGGAGCAGGCTTCCGGAAGACAGGCCGAAGCAAGGCCGCTCGATGGCTCTGACTCGGAATCAGCCAAAAGATTTCCGTAGATTTCTCCCGGCCAGATTGAACTCCTTTCTTAGGGGCCGTTTCCCCTCTAGGGGGCAAGGCTTCAGGGGGTTTCGTGGAGCAGGTAGAGGTTTTGGGGCCCCCTCCTCTTCCTCGGGCCCCAGAAAACCACAATGAGATTCCAGGGGTCCAGGGCGGGATGCCTGCCGGTGGGGGGTCGCCTAAGGCAGTTTCTTCCCGCCTGGTCCTGGGTCACATCCGATCAGTGGGTTTTGGAAGTGATCCGAGAGGGTTACGCTCTCGAATTTGCAAAGCAGGTACTTCCAGCCTTTATTCAGTCTCCCTGCGGTCCACCAGAAAAGAAGGCGGCGATAGAGGATACGCTTTCAAGGCTTCTTGCGCTAGGAGCGGTGATTCCCGTTCTGAGAGACTCAATTTATTTCGTGGTTCCAAAGAAAGAAGGATCCTTTCGTCCAATCCTAGACCTAAAGCAAATCAATCGCTGTCTCAGAGTGCCTCACTTCCGAATGGAAACCCTGAAGTCGGTCATTGCGGCCATAAGGCAGGGGGAATTCTTGACTTCCGTGGATTTGACGGAAGCTTACTTACATATCCCGGTCCGAAGGTTTCATCAGCAGTTCCTGAGATTCGCGGTAACAAGAAGTCATTTTCAGTTCCAAGCCCTACCCTTTGGGCTAGCAACAGCTCCCAGGACGTTCACCAAAGTGATGGTGGTGGTAGCCGAGGGAATTCTGGTCCATCCCTACCTCGACGATTTGGCTGATTCGGGCGAAGTCAGAAGCGGAGAGTCGTTCGGCTACAGCCAGAGTGGTGGAATTCCTGGAGGAGTTGGGGTGGGTCATCAATCGGTCAAAGAGCAGATTAATTCCCACGCAGGAGATCGAGTACCTCGGAGCAAGGTTCGACACCAGGAGAGGAAGAGTTTTCCTGTCGAAACAGAGATTAAGGAACCTGAGCAGCCTCGTCTCTGTTTCTTTTAAGACAAAATCCCTCGGCCTGGCATTACCTTCAGTTGCTGGGTACCATGGCAGCGGCGATAGAGGTAGTTCCGTGGGCCAGGTCACATATGCGTCCCCTGCAACGCGCCTTGTTACGGCGCTGGTCCCACCAGCATCATCCTTTGACCATGCGACTACACTGTCCTCCTCGGGTCAGGAAGTCCCTCCTGTGGTGGCGGTGCCCAAGGAACTTAGAATGCGGGATGCTCCTCGAACCTCCCCAGTGGGTACAGCTGACGACGGATGCAAGTTTAGCAGGCTGGGGTGCTCATTGCGAGGGCCAGTTCGCACAGGGGTTTTGGACTCAGAGAGTTTCAGTGGTCCATCAACAGACTGGAGCTTCGGGCGGTAGCATTAGCTCTCATAGCTCTCGAGCCCTTAGTTCGGCAAAGGGCAGTCCGCGTCCTCTCCGACAATGTCACCACGGTGGCCTACATCAACCGCCAGGGGGGAACAAGCAGCCCGTCCTTGGAAAAGGAGGCGGACTGTCTATTGCGGTGGGTGGAAGCTCAATTGTTGGCTCTATCAGCGCAGCACGTGGTCGGGTCAGAAAACGTAACAGCCGATTACCTCAGCAGGTTCAAGATAGACCAAGGAGAGTGGGAGCTAGCACAGGAGGTGTTCGACCAAGTGGTAGCTCGCTGGGGGGTGCCGATCATGGATCTCATGGCACGATACGCAACGGCCAAAGCAAGCCGGTTCTTCAGTCGCAGGAAGGAAAGGATGTCCGAGGGCTTGAACGCCCTGGTCCAGAAGTGGCCTTCAGAGGGTCTCCTGTATGTGTTCCCGCCTTGGGCTGTCATAGGGAGGGTTCTGCGGCGAGTGGAAGCCCACCCAGGATTGGTAATTCTCATAGCCCCGGATTGGCCTCGCCGCCCGTGGTATGCAGATCTGGTGAGACTAGCGGCCAAGTGGCCTTGGCGCCTCCCCTGCAGAGAGGATCCGCTTCAGCAGGGTCCAGTTCGGATGCCTCACGTGCATCGGTTCTCGCTTATGGCCTGGCTATTGAGAGGGTGCGGCTCCGGAAGTGAGGTTACTCAGGTTCGGTAATTTCAACATTACTGAGCGCGCGAAAACGCTAGACCTGCCTTTCCTATGTGAGAGTTTGGTGCATATTTGAAGCATGGTGCGCCGAACATCGGAAGAAACCTCTGGTCGCCTCGGTTCCGGAGGTTCTGGAGTTTCTACAAGCAGGGTTCGAGAGAGGTCTAGCGCCGAGCTTGTTGCGGGTCCAGTTGGCGGCCATACCGTGTTATAGGGGCAAAGTCCAGGGAAGAGCATTAGGAGAACACGCTGATTGTAGGCAGGTTCTTAAGGGCGGTCAGGCGGCTACGGCCCCAACAAAAATCAGTTATCCCACCTTGGGACCTCAACCTGGTATTGAATGCCTTATCCAGGGAACCTTTCGAACCAGTAGGGAGCTCCTCCCTAAAGGTCTTGACTCTAAAGACGGTGTTTCTGGTAGCTATCTGTTCGGCTAGGTGGGTCTCTGAACTTCAAGCCCTGTCGTCTCGGCCTCCTTTTCTTTCGTTCTTTAGAGAAGGTGGTCTTGCGGACAGTCCCTTCCTTCTTGCCCAAGGTCATCTCCCCTTTTCATGTGAACCAGACGGTTTAGCTCCCATCCTTCGCGGGAGATGGACAAAAAGGGGATGGGGGAGGCTTCGTCTCCTGGACGTGCATATAGGGTCCTGAAGCGTTACCTCTCCCGTACGGCGTCTTTTTGAAAGTCCGAACGTTTATTCGTACAATTTGGAGGGCCACACAAGGGAGAGGCGGTGGCCAAGGCGTCCATCTCTAGGTGGATCAGGGAGGCGAGCGCCTCCGCTTATATCCTGAAAGGGAGACAGGTCCCAGTAGGTCTTCGCACGCATTCAACTCGGGCGCAGGCGACTTCCTGGGCGGAGCACAGCTTGGTCCCGCCGCTGGACATTTGTAGAGCGGCTACGTGGTCCTCACTGCATACTTTTACCAAGCACTACAGGCTTGACGTACAGAGCACGGCAGACGCCAGGTTTGGGGATGCAGTACTTCGGTCCAGGATGGCGAACCCCGCCCTGGTGTGAACTGCTGTGTTACGTCCCAGAAGTAAAGGGATTGGACTGGAGTGACGATAAGGAAGAAGTAATTTTAGTCCTTACCTGTTAATTAGTGTTCCTGAAGGAACTCCAGTCCAGTCCCTGTTCCCGCCCGGATTCGAGTTTCAGTTGTCAGAATTTTCTCCTTTCAAAAAAAAAAAATAGGAGAAAGAAGAGCAACGGACCGAAGTCAGTGTGCGGAGCGGGGCGGCCCGTGGGGAGAGGGCCTGCGGGTGAAGGCGGTGCCGACCGCGGGTAAACCCTCTCCTTCTTTCCTTCCGTCCTGCCTTTCCCCCGTAACAAAAAAAAAAAAAAAGAAAGTTTTTTTTTGGTTTTGTAGTTTACTTTTAGTTGCGTTTTTTAGTTATTAATTGGCTGTCCGATAAGTCTGCTTTTTCAATAGATTACTGGTGCCTGTGGGTGGTGCCAGTGGTATTTATACCACACCATCATCAAAACGATGATGGGCTCAGCCTCCAAGCTGCAGGAAGGGTTGCGCAACCCAGAAGTAAAGGGACTGGACTGGAGTTCCTTCAGGAACACTAATTAGCAGGTAAGGACTAATTACTTCTTTTCGTCGCCCCACATCACATCATTAGCCATCTTTCCTTCTTCCTTTGGTTTTGCTATCCTTATTTCTCTTTTTGTCTCTTAACTTTATCCTGTATTCTTTTCTTGTTTCTCTGTTTGCGAACTTCTGAATCTTGTGAAAGTTGTGTTTTTTACCTTTATTTGTTCAGCCACTTCTTTGGAGAACCAAATAGGTTTCCTTTTCCTCTTGTTTTTTATTTACTTTCCTTACATATGTATCTGCCCTTTTTATTGAACGCCTTTTAGTTTAGCCCACTGCAATTCCACTTCCCTTATCTCCTCCCAACTTGCCAACTTCTCTTTCAGGCACTTGGCCATTTTTCTAAAGTCAGTGTTTTTGAAGTCGAGGATTTTGAGCTTGCTGTGATTGGACTCCGCCTTGGCTTTTATCTCAAACCACACCGTGTGATGATTGCTGCTGCTCACCCGGATATTCGATACACAATCTCAGTTGGTGAGTACTAAAGCTAGCATTGAGCTTTTCTTGGTCAGTTCTATCACCATTTTGTCTAATTAATGCATCTTGGAAGGCATCCACAATTCTTTTACTTCTTTCCAGATTTGCAGAAGGAATACTCCAATCCACATCAAGTAGATTAAAGTCACCCAATATGATCACTTCCTCCTTCATGGCTATCTTTGCAATATTAATAACACAGGTACACTAAAAATAATTTTTTTAAACTGCCTCTAATGTTTCGATTGATTTTTACGTTTTTTGGTGCGCTGAATCCAAATCTGGTAACCAATTTGCTCATTCACGTACAGATTTTTTGCTACATTGGGTTAGCAGTTTGAGGTGAACGTTTCAGATTGAGTGCGATCGAGATAAAAGTTTCTTGGATGAATTCTTTATACTAATTGTTTAGTAGTTATTCAAATAAGAATAAAGAAAATTGTAACAAGGCAGCACATAAGAATAGAGTAATGTCAACAAAACACACTGTGATGGTAGCAAAATTGTCTGCACTTAAAACAGCCACATACATGTGCACAAACATTGAGCATATAAGAGCGAGGTTAGACACAAAGCAAAGCAAAGAAATGTGCAAATAATGTTGTACAGGTATGTATGTAAGAATAGAAAACGCAAACCGCACCATTGCAATACATGAAGACAAACACCCGATGGTGTGAAAATAAAATTCTAATAAATGAGATCCGACACTGTGGTAATAACTAGCAAATTTTTATTTCAAAGTTTAGTAAAAACACGATATTTGTCAACACAGTTTGATTGACCCAAGAATGACTTTAAAATCTAATCTCCTGGTGGGCCCGTTTCTTCTTCCCCTGAATGCTTCTCTTGGTGCGCTGCTTGGCGTATTTTTCATCTGGGGTTTCCAGCAGCAGCAACCAGCAGAAATCAGAGATCATAGTGGTGGTCCATCTTCCTTGGTACCTTCTCTCTGCGTCCTTGATGTCCTGGTGAAACCTTTCACCTTCACTGTACGCCCTCAAGTTTTCGGGAAAGTAGTTCACATGGGAGTGCAAGAAATGGACTTTCAGGCTCATGTTACAGCCTTGTTCTTTGAAGGCATTGAGCATCCTGGCAACAATATCCTTATAGTTCTCATCCCGCCTGTTCCCCAAGAATTTGAGAACAACATCCTTGAAGGAATCCCAGGCTTCTTTTTCCTTCTCAGACATCGTTTCAGCGAATGCTCCATCTGAAATGAGCTTCCTTTATATCAGGGCCAACAAACACTCCTTCCTTTAGCTTTGCTTCAGAAAGTCGGGGGAACTTTGAGCAAAGGTACCGAAAGCACTCACCATCTTTTGGAAGGGACTTGATGAATTGCTTAATGAGACCCAACTTAATGTGGAGAGGTGGTAATAGAATTTTATCACGAGGTACCAAGCTCTCATGAAGAACATTTTTCTCACCGGGTCTCAAATACTCCCGAATTGGCCAGTCTTTTTTCCCCAGTGTAGGTCGTGGGCCGGCTATCCCACAAGCAAAGGAAGCAGGGATATTTGGTGAAACCGGATTGCTGCCCTAATAGCATGGATAGAATTTTAAAGTCTCCACAAATCATCCACTTATGCTCATCATAACGAATCTTCTGAAGAATCGGGGCCAAATTCTCATATTTTTCTTGGAGAATAACAGAGTGAGCAATAGGAACTGAAGCGAATGTGTTGCCATTATGAAGAACACCTTTTATGCTGTCTTTTGACGAATCAATGAACAGCCGCCATTCAGCAGGATCATACTTGAGTTTAAACTTTTCCATCACTCCGTATATATCGTTGCAAAATACCAAATCTTTCTCTTTGCTGAAATACTTCAAAAATTGTGTCTCGCGGTTGCGGTACCAATAAAAAGTTGTTCCTGGTGACAATAGATTTTTCTGTTTAAGCCGAGAACCTAGCAGTTGGGCAGCATCTTTTGGGAGTCCTAAATCCCGGACTAAATCATTCAATTCAGCTTGAGAGAAAAGTTCAGGTTTCGGATCTGGTTCAGTTTCAAACTCGGAAGTACTGGACTCATCGGGAAAAGCCATCTGATGAGTCTCATCATGATCAGAACCGTCCACACAAATATGATCCAAAGATTTTGGTGGTTCAGGCACAGGTACTTCGTTGCTATGAGGCATAGGCCTAATTGCTGAGGGAAGGTTGGGGTAACTTATTACGTTCTTATTTTTTAAGTTGTATCCCTTCACAATGCAAGAGCAAAAATAGCAGTCACTGCTGTGGTCTCTTTGTTCACGTCACATCATAGGTATTCCGAAACGAAATGCTTGTTTTTTACCTTTCATCCATAAGCGTAGATCTTCCTCACATGTCTTGCACACTTTGTGAGGAGCCCACGGTTTGTCTTGATCGCCTAACTTCAAACCGAAATAGGCGAAATATACTTTTTTAATAAATGCAGAAATGTTCCTCTGCCGCTTTTTCACGGTATATTCCCCACAAATAAAACAAAAACTGTCCGGAGAGTTGACGCAACCTCTGGCTCTGTGAGCCATCACAAATACACAGCACTGCAAACTACAACTGTAGTGAACCACTTCGGAATAAAGCTGGATTACGACTGAGCAAACAAAAGGTAATAATGAACTTGCAAGAAACTGAAATTTGACAGGAACGTTCATGTCGCAACCACCGTGTTTGAGCAAGCGAACGAGGCGAGGCGAACAGGAAAGAACATGCGCCAGCGCGAGTACTGGATTTAGCCCCCCGCCTCCCAATTGTCCTGTTAATGTATAAAATGAATACAAAACACTCTAAAATATCATGAGGGAGTGTTTCTAGTTAACCATTACAACCTCTATTTTGGGCCAAGAAAATAAACTGCAGTCGGCTAAAAAGAAATTATGTTAACGTTCCTTATATGGGTAAGAAATCTAATTTTGCAAGAAAACGTGACGTGATGGAACATTTTGGCTATTTTTCCTGGATTCAGCACCCCAAAATCTATAGGAATCAGTTGCAAAACTGGAGGCAGTTTTTTGGTAGTGTACCTGTGTAATCAATTCGCTATCCATTTCTTCGGTTTGAGTTGGAGGCCTGTAGACTACACCAATATGGATGACAATGCCATCTTCTCGTTCCATCACAGTCCACAGAGCTGCTGCTTTTCCTCATATCCCCTGCATTTCAGCAGCTTTAATATTGCTTTTGATATATAGGGCTACTCCTCCTCCTTTTCTACTATCACTCTTCTAAATAGATTATAGCCAGCTATGCCTATATCCCATTCATGCGACTCGGTAACCCATATTTCTGTACCAGGTGACAGCCCTATCGTTTTACATAGGACAAGGGTTAGGATTCAACTTGTCAGTGCATCAGGATGTGATACGTTTGCTGAGGGCGGTGCAGCAGATTTGACAACCTTTGTGGGTCGTGCTTCCTCCTTGGAATTTGAATTTGGTCCTTTTGGCCCTAACGGAGGTTCCCTTTTGGATCTTTTAGCAAGGGCCTCACTGAAGAATTTTACTTTAAAGATTGTCTACCTTTTTTTGGAAGCCATCTGTTTGGCATGGCGTACATCAGAGCGCCAGGCTCTCTTGTGCAGAGAACCATTCCCGATCATTACCAGGCAGAAGGTCCGCCAAAAGTGGCGACTCCATTCCATCTAAATCATGCAGTCTCCCTTACGGTTTTTCTGCAGTTAGTTCTCTGAGGAGGACAGGCAATTGCACTTGCTAGACATGCGCAGGATGTTGTGGTGATACCTGAAGCACACAGTCTTTTTGGAAGACAGACAAGTTGTTCGTTTTGCTTGATGGCACTCAGAAGGGTGAGGTGGCCTCCAAGGCCTTGGTTGCCTGCTGGATAAAGGAAGCAATTGGCTTGGCCTGCGTGCTGAAGGGCGAGGCGTTCCAGTGGGTCTGTGCGTATTCCGCCAGGACCCAGAATGCCTCCTGGGTGGAACACATTCTGGAGCTGCTGGGGGATATTTGCAGGTCAGCCACCTGATCGACCTTGCATTCCTTTACGCAACATTATTAACTGGATGTGCAGGTGAGGCAGGATGCCGGGTTTGGAGCTTCGGTGCTTCAGGTCCAGACTCGCTGGTCCCTCCCCTTTTTTTGAGTACTGCTCTGGTACATCCTACAAGTACTGTACTAGACTGGACTGGAAGGACGATGAGGAAGGTGAAATTAGGTCTTACCGGCTAATTCTTTCCTTGAGTCAGTCCAGTCTGGGACCCTCCCTACAAGCAATCATTGTTTTCAGGTGTAAGCTATAACAGTGGAGGCATGTCTGGCTGGTGTGAGGGATGAGTCTAATGAGAAAACCTTAATGGGGTAAGCTCTTCCCAATTTTAAGGGGACATGGAGGCGGGTGTGTTTGTCATTGCTGTTCCCTTACTTTGCTCCAGTTGTTGCAGTGCAGCTACTTTTGATATGCTTTTTTGTACAATGCTCTTTGCTAGTCTGCTTTGTCATTAGGATACTGGTTTCCCAGAGTTGAAGAGGGAGCTCTTATTCTGTGAGGTCAGCTGCTGGAGGGTGGAGATACCCACAAATACTGGACTAGACTGGAGGGACTCGAGGAAAGACAATTAGCAGGTAAGACCTAATTTCACCTTTTACTTACCAGATAATGTTTTTTTTCCCTTGATACCTGCTATACCATTCCAGGGTCCGCCCCTGAAACTGTACTTTCTCTGTTCTTCTGCTGTGGTACCCTAGGGTCCACCATAATTCTACTTGGCTCCGCAGGATCATTCTTCTGATAGCTTTCTGTTTTACTTGCTGTACATAGTTCTCTACTGTTGAGTACTTATTGTTGCCCGTGTTGAGGTTGTGTGAGGCTTGCTCTGTATCTTCCATATGCTTTGGGATGAATACCGAAGGGGTCTTTAGTGTCTGAGGCTGATAGAGACATGGAGTGATGTCATTAAAACTAGGGCTTTTTTCATTGGTCTTTGTCTCCACCAATCTGCTGGTTGGAGTCACACAACTCACTTGTCTGGACTGGTCGAACAGGAGTAAAGGAAAGGACGTCATCGGGTAAGTAAAATGGATAGGCCTCTTGGTTAATGGGGTCTAATTTTGACCTTGGGAGGGTGAATGCTGCCAAAATTTTATGAGAAATATTAGCTGTTACAAAAGAGGAGAGAGTGCCAAACAAAATTCATACCACTGTAATCTGCCTCATGATTGCCTGGCATTCCTATTTTGGATCCAGCTCTAAGTTAGCGATGGTACAGTCTGTCGACTGCAACATTTTCTTGCATTTACTATGCCACTGTACAAGTTACTGGTGAGGCCTCACTTGGAATACTGTGTTCAGTTTTGGAGGCCATATCTTGCAAAAGTTGTAAAAAGACTGGAAACTGTTCAGAGAAAGGTGATCAAAATGATTTGGAGCCTGCGTCAGAAGCCTTATGAGAAGAGACTTGAAGACCTAAATATGTACACTTTGGAGGAGAGGAGGGACAGGGGAGATAGGATTCAGACCTTTAAATACTTAAAGAGAAATAATGAACAAACAAACCTTTTCCAAAGACGGGGAAGCTGTAAAACTAGAGGGCATAACATGAAGCTGCAAGGTGGTAAATTGAAAGGCAATGTCAGGAAATATTTCTTCACTGAAAGGGTGGTGGATGCTTGGAATGCCCTCCCGATGGAAGTGGTGGGGGCAAACATGGTGACAGAATTCAAAACGGCATGGGACAAACAGTGGATGCCTTTACCGCAACAGGATAAAAACAAAATAAATGGTACCATCTAACGTCTCAACAAATAGGGGTGTCCTACATGGAGTGGTGGGTTCACCCCTAAACAAAGACATGTGGAGGGGTGGCCTGCACAGAGCGACAGGTGCACCTACTCTTGTCATCTTGCTGGGCAGACTAGATGGACCATGCTGGTCTTTATCTGCCGTCACTTACTATGTTTCATATTAATTAGTCAGCGGTAATCAGACATCTAGAAGAACAGAGTTGCTTCTAATTGGAGAAAAGAGAATGAGTAAGTGCCTTCTACAGCTGCCTGATGAATGTGGGACAGAGAAGAGCTAAATCATGTCTGCAGGAGCTGTTATGGGATTATCTTCCCTTAGGACTTTCCACAGTTGTGGTGATGCAGACAATGAGAAACTACCTACCCATTTCCTCAGAAAAGATTGCCAGAAGATGTTGTTGTTAAGTGCCGTCGAGTCGGAGTCGACTCATGGCGACCCTCTGGATAGCTATCCTAAATTGTGTTCGGTGTTCAGTCAGGTGGCTTATTGTTGACAGACTGGTACCCGTAGCTGCTGTTATTGTATCGATCCATCTCATTGCTGGCCTTCCTCTTTTGCGTTGACCTTCTATCTTGCCAAGCATGATGTCTTTCTCTAATGATCTCTCTCTCTGCATGATGTGTCCAAAGTATGAAAGTCGAAGTTTTGTCATCTGAGCTTCTAAAGAAAGCTTAGGTTTGATCTCCTCTAGTACAGACTGGTTTGTTCTTTGGGCAGTCCATGGTATACACAGTATTCGCCGCCAGCACCATAATTCAAAGGCATCAATTTTCTTCCTGTCTATCTTTTTCACTGTCCAGCTTTCACATCCATATGATGTTATTGAAAATACCATGGCTTGAACAAGTCGAATCTTTGTATGGAGAGAGACATCTCTGCTCTTGAGAATCTTATCTAGGTCTTTCATAGTCATTCTGCCAAGAGCAATGCGTCTGATTTCTTGAATGCTTGTTGCTTCTTTATTGATAGTTGATCCAAGTAGGTTAAAGTTATTCACGATTTCAATTTCTTCTCCTTCGACGATGAACCTGTTGATTATGCCAGTTGTCATGATCTTTGTCTTCTTTACATTAAGGTGCAGGCCCATATACCCGTTAAACTGCTAGACCAGTGCAGAGAAGCAGGTTATCTTTATCTTTGTTCTTGATAGACCGCTTAGGCCGAGGCATTAAAGCGGTGTACAAAAATATACAAGGACTGCATAAAAGAGAAAAGGAAAAGAAGGCCATTATATAGGGCAGAGAGAGAGAGAGATAGGGAAAGGAAAGAAAAAGGGCAGGTCAGGAGAAAAAGAAAGGAGGGGGTGGCGGAGACAAAAGGAGATGCCACTACAGGACACCAGAACTAAGTAGTGACAAACCGAAATAGCTTTTCCCTCCTGGGTCCCCCCCCCCCTTGACATTCCTAACTGGAAGAGATGGGTTTTCAGAGCGGCCTTAAACCTAGTGAAGGAGGGTTTGGAGCAAAGGGAAAGGGAATTCCACAGAGCAGGCCCTAGAAAGAAAAACGCAGAGCCCCGTGGGCATTCTAAATGTGCCTGGATTACAGAAGGGAGAGCCAAACGATGGGTGTGTATGGAACGCAACAAGCGTTCCTAAGTGTCCCTCCAGTCCCTTTTCCTCTGGGTTGTGCTCCCCTTCCAGCTGCTTGGAGACTGAGCCAGTCATCATTCTGATGACCCTTGGGTATAAATACCACTGGCACCTCCCACCAGCTCCAGTAAGCTCAGTCTCCAAGCAGCTGGAGGGAGTCAGCAAGCCAGGGTTAGGCTTACTGGAGAGACACTGAGGAGATAGTGGGGGGGGGGGGGGGGGTTTTGCTTCTTCTGGCTTACTTTATTTCCTTTTTATTTCTGTAATTTGTTGAAGGCTGTCCTTGGCAGCAGGTAAAGCCTAATTACTCCTGTGTGGAGTATGAAAACTGAGTAGATTGGCAAGATACTGAGGAGTGGAAGTGTGAATGGTCCTATGCACAAATATAAGGATTTTATACTGAATTTGGAAAGGGACAGGCTAGCAGTGGGGAGATGTGATCAAACCGAGAGAAGTAAGTATACGAGTGGCAGTATTCTGGAGGAGCTGAAGTCTATGAAAAAGGTATCGCAGGAGGCCAGCTAGGGTGATATAGTAGTCCATTCTGGAGATCACGAGGGAAAGGATTGTAGTCGGAGAGGCCGGGAAAAGGAAAGGATGGACTGCACAGATTTGACTAAGATGAAAGAATGACTGGTGAACAACTGAAGAAATGTGTTCTGTAAAGGAGAAGAGGCATCAAGGATGATAACAAAGAGGAAACCAGAAGGATAGGAGTAGAGGAAATGATGGAGGCCAGGGTTAAGTAGTGAGAGATCTGGCGAGGAGGAAGCGGTGCGGTGGAGGAGAATAATATCATCCGCATAAGTATACACAGACATACCAGACTGTTGAATAAGCAGAGAGAGAGGGGGGCCAGAAAGACGCTAGAGGAGGGGGGACAAAACAGCCCTGGGGGACACCACAGGGCAGGGGCGCACAGGAGGAGAGGAGGAAGAATTGGAACAGAGAACGGGCAGTGAGGAAAGATCGGAACCAGTGCAGAGGGGTGCCCCAGATCAGAAAGACGGGCAAGGAGGTTACGATGATCCACAAGGTCGAAGGCAGAGGAGAGGTCTAAGGAAACAGCCAAAGTGAGATCACCGTGTTTATGGGAGATGTGAAGTTCATTCAACAGGGACAGAATAATAGACTCGGTGCTATGTCCCGCTCTGAAACTGGACTTGTGGGGGTGAAATGTATTGGTGATAACAAGATGGTCAGAGAGCTGATCAAAAACACAGTACTCAAGGACTTTAGAGAGGAAGGAAAGATTTGAAGCAGGGCACCAATTAGAGTACAGAGGGATCAAGGAAAGGCTTCTTCAGGAGGGGGCGAATTTGGGCCCGCTTCCAGGGAGCTGGGAAGCAACCAGTGGAAAGACTAGAGTTAAGCATGGTAAGAAGGGAAGGAAAAAGATCAAGGGAGGGTTCAAGAAGACAATTGGAAGGAATCTGGTCTAAGAAAAGTTGTTTTTAGAGAAGACATAAGAATCTGATGCAATTCAGCAGAGGAGATAGGGTGAAAGGGAGACCACTTGTGAGCGGGGAAGAGGGGAGATGGGCAGGAGGAGAAAGCTAAGTGTAGAGAGAGAACCTTTATTGGAGGAGAATTCCGCTAAGCCGGCAGGATCAGGCAGTAGACAGAGATTGAAACACTGAGTATAATTGACGTGAGGAACTGGAGGATGAGAGAACCAGGTTGGAGTTATGTTTCCAAGCCAGTAGATGGAGACAGAGAACATTGACTTTCAGTGACATCATCCTTATAAGGGCTGGTTCAGCCTTGGGACTAGGTAGTATTTCTGTGTCTCTATTAGATGATACAGCAGGAATTTTAGTTTAGAAGCCTGATGCCCTGGGACATTGCCTGTGGCCCCATGGCAGAGTCCGGGGCTGTATGGGCTCTCTGGGATCGGTCTAAGGACCTTTTGCCCTGATTGAGCTAAAAGAGTTCAATTCCTTAGTCTCAAGCCTTGGCCCATGGGCGAGGCCAGTCTGACACAGGGTCTATGTGGCCTCTGCCAGCTGGGGAGAGTAACATACTACCTCCCATGGACCAAACCATTGGGGGGTGCGAGGGGAGTGGTTGCCTTTTTTGGGGGTCCTACTGTTGCTTCTCCTTCCTTTCCCCCTCTCCCATGTCCCTAACCCTAGCTGGAAAACATTTCGGGTATTCTTCCCTTTCTTTTGCTTGGCTGCCTCAATGAAGCTAATTGGGGTAGGGGGACAGTGGAGAGAGCAGCCAAGTCAGCCAGGCAGAGGTGTTCGGGGAAGCCCCCCGGTTACCAGAAGGGTTCTTTTTAATATTCCTTATTCATTCCAATTAACAAACCCTCTCAAATCACCATTAGCATGGCTATTATCCATTGACGGGTCTGGGATCTGCAAATTTAAACGGAATGAGAATAGTTTTTTATAAAAATCAACCCACCTTGCCCCAACCAAAATTCCCTCCCCAGGCTAAGCCTTAACCCCCTTCAAAAACAAACATCACACATCCTTTCTTAATCATCCCAAGTAACTGAATAGATCATGGTCTTCAATGAGACCACCTTAAAATACCCTGCTAGCCTTTCCCACTCTGGAGTGTCAGGATTATATCTTTCATTTTGCATGCCCGTTAGCTTTTCCATTAACCCAATTTACCCAAACAGCTTCTTTCAATCAACCAGGATAGGAACCTCCAATTTTTTACAATGATTTGTTCCTTATCGTTCCTCCAGTTCAGTCCTCCACCTCTGGATAGTGCACCTCCTCCTGCAGCATGGAGACTGAACATGTCAAATTCATGATATCACTGGATATATCCTGCTGGTCTCTCCCATCAGCCCGCAGTGTGTCCAGTCTCCATTCAGCAGGAGGACTTAGTGAGCCTAGGTCTGGGCTCACTAGAGGAACAATAAGGAGAAGATTTTTAGAATAGTTAGCCTTAGGGATTAATTTTCAGGATTTATTTTATTCCCTATCATGTAATTTGTTTTGGTGGTGGTTCTAATTTAAAAAAAAATAATAAAATAAACAAAAACAGGATTTGAATCACCTTCTGCCACTTTCTTTAAAGCTGCTCCGGTGCCTTGATCTGCCCTCCCTCCTAGTCTGAATGGAGGGGGCTGAGCAGTGCGGTGATAAAAGCTGCCTATCAGTTCCGGTCTGCCTCGTGGTGTATCTAGCACAACAGAGACCGAAAAGCCCTCTTTTCGATCGCTGCTCACATTTCCCGCTGGGCAGCGTTGGGGATTGCAGGGTCCTTGAGTGGACCGCATAGCGCAGCAAGAGTGCCTGAGGATGCTCCGAAAGTTAGCGGAGCGGCTGAGTGTGGTCCTTGTTGGGGCCGTGGCTGCAGCAAGCAGGCACGGTGGTTTCTCAGATCTTCCCATGCATTTTGTGCAGTGGATAGGCTGAGGCCGTTTGCAGCAATTGAAATGTATTTTTTTATTTTGGGTTCAGTGTTAGTTATTAAAAAAATAAATAAATAAATAATACATTTTAAAAAATTTTGTTATAAGAAGGGACAGGAAGAGGATCGGGACTTGCCTCTTTCTTCTGTCATTTCATTCGAGTGCGGCTTGCTTTCCCCTCCTGGTGTGGTCGGAGGGATACTGAGCAATAGCCGAGGAGAGCCCCTGACAGACTGCTTCTGTAGCGGCAATTTAAACGGAGCCAGCAGTCAGTGTTCTCTTAGCAGCAGCTGCCTGATAGTCGGTTCAGCACAGCGGCACTGATGGCAGGACCCCCCCCGTTTCAGCCGCGGAAGATCACAATGGAGTTTCTTCTGCCTTCCGGGCACTGAGGTAAGGGCTCTGACACTTTTTTTTTTTTTTCTCTTCATTCGGAGAGGTTTTGGACCTGACGTGGGGAGCAGCGTTGATTTCGGCTGGAACTAAATGGCTGAGCCGCGCGGGCCATTTCTTCCCGTGCTTTTTGCAGCGTCGGCGTTTTCTTTAATTTAGCAAGGCTTCAGATGGTATCCAATGTCATCAAAAAATTTAGTTCAATCTGGATATGGTGTCGCTTCTTCCACCCTTACCACCGCGCCACTCGAACGACAGAGCCAATGAGGTAATATAACTGAGAGACTGCAATCGTCTCTGGTGCAGATATGGGCAGCACTCTTGCAATATTTATGGAACAGTAAGGGGACAGTAAACAAGTTAAAGGAAAATATAAGAAGCGAAGATTCTTAGAGCATTTTCTAATTCTTCAATATGCATATTTAAAGCATAGGAATCTTTCCAGACAGTATGGCCTTGAAGGCTGCGAAAGACAGAAAAGTGGACGAATTGTTGAAGGAAGTCTTTGAGGTTAATGATCTCGCTTGGCAAGCTCCATCTACGGGGCTTGGGTGGCGAGAGCTTGCCTCGGATGACTCAACGCTTGCAGCAGCCGTCTTTTCTGGCTCAAGTGTGCTTAATGGTGGCGACATGGCTGGAATCAAGTTAGGCATATTTAGCGGATGTCCGCTATAATTTGATCAGGGCAAATAGAATGGTTTCCCTGGGAGCCGTGCGCCGTTATCTATGGCTAAGAAATGGGGCGGCGGATTTTTTTTATTGAGTCACATCTTAGCAAACTTCCTTTTAAGCAAAAGTTGTAGTTCGGTGAAGATCTTGACAAGTTGGTTAAGGATTTGGGTGAGTCCAAAGGCGGATGGCCGCCGGAAGATAAGCCTAAGCAAGGGAGGCCCATGCCGTGTGCACGTGGTCGGTTTAGAGTCTTCAGGCGATTTCATACCTCTCGATGGGGAGGTTTTCAAAGAGGAAGATTTGCTTCCAGAGTGCAAGGCTTTCAGGTTTCTCAAGGAGCAGGTAGAGGATTCGCAGCTTCCTCTGCCGCAACAGTCAGAAGGACACAATGAAGTGAGGCGGCCCCACGGGGGTGGGGGGTTCCAGCCGATAGGAGGGTGGCTTTGGGAGTTTCTTCCTGCCGGCGGCCAGATAACGGCAGAGCAATGGGAGTTAGAGGTAATACACAAAGGGTATGCCCTAGAATTTGCTTGCCTGGTACTGGATTTGTTTGTTCTGTCTCCTTGCAAAGGGGCAGTGGAGAGCATCCGCAATTCGCCAAACTTTGGATCGTTTCTTGCAGTTAGGAGCGGTTGTGCCGGGCCCACAGGAGTTTTTTTGGCGTCGGGCACTACTCTATTTCTTTCGTAGTTCCAAAGAAAGACGGGCCTCCCCATCCTTTCTCGATCGCAAGCAAGTAAATCGCTGTTTGAGTATCTCACTTTCGAATGGAACCGTTGTGATCGGTAATAGTGGCGGTGCGGCAGGGATAGTTCTTAACATGCCTCGATCTTACAGAAGCATGCTTACACATTTCGATAGGGGCAGAGCATCATAAGTTTCTAAGGTTTGCCTTCCCATGGGGATATTCTCAGTTTCAAGCCTTGCCCTTCGGTTTGGCAACAGCCCTGCGCACCTTCACCAAGGTTATGGGGGTGGTTGCAGCGGCTCTGCGGAAAGAAGGAATCTTAGTTCACCCTTACCTCGATGATTGGCTGATTCGACCAAGGTCCAGGGCCGAGAGTGTCCAGGTTACAGAGTAGTACAATTTCTTTAAGCTCTCTGCTGGGTAGTCAATGCGGCCAAAAGTCACTTAGTCCATCTCAAGTACTAGAGTACTTGGGGGTACAGTTTGACATCCAATGGGGAGCAGCGCTTCAGCCGGAGCAGCGAGATCAGCCTCTTCAGCAACTAGTATGCAAGTGTCTGGTAGATCCGGCGCCAGTGGCTTGGAGCTATCGTTGACTGCTCGGGACAAGGGCAGCGACTCTGGAGGTAGTTCTGTGGGCCAGAGTTTACATGCTCTCATTACAAAGGTCCTTATTATGACAATGGTCACACCAGAACGATTCTCTGAACAAATGTCTCCCATATCCCATGCAGGGCAGGCGGTCCCTTCACTGCTGACTAGTCCCAGGAGAACTTGCAGTGGGCTTGCCGCTGGAACAACTGCAGTGGCTCACGATGTTGACGGAGGTGAGTCTCGCAAGCTGGGGAGATCATTGAGAGAATCTTTTCGCACATGATGTTTGGAGCAAACAGAAGGCCCATGGATCAATCAACCGTTTGGAGCTGAGGGCGGTAGTTATTGCACTTAAAGCATTCAAATCCAAAGTGTAGGATCTGGCAGTGTGGGTGCTGTCTGACAATCCCGCAACAGTGGCTTACCTAAACCGGCAGGGGCACAGGCAGTGCGGCCATGGAAGAGGACTCGGAGGCTCTGTTCGCTCTGGTGGAACCTAGATTGCAGGCGATTTTGGCGGCGCACATTGCTGGAGCAGACAAGGTGATGGCGGATTTTCTTCTAGAAATTCGGGTGGATGCCGGAGAGTGGGAGCTTCATCTAGAAGTGTTCGTACAGATAGTCATCAGGTGGGGTCCTCCGATCTTGGATCTCATGGCAACCTATCATTCGGCCAAGGCGAATCGTTTTACAGCGGAAGACGAGAGAGGATGTCGGAGGGTATCGAGGTTCTGATGCAACTATGGCCGTCGCCCAGCCTTTTCTGTCTTTCCCCTGTGGGCGCTCATAGGGCGAGTGATTCAGCGCAGCGAGGCACATTGGGGGAGAGTGGTGTTGGTGATGCCAGATTGGCCGAGGCATCCGTGGTATGCCGACCTGGTCAGGCTTGTGGTTGGGAAGCCTTGGCGATTGCCCGCAACGGCGAATCTAGTGACCCGGGGTCCTCTTCGAATGTCAAGTGGATCTATTCTCGCTTACAGCCTGACCATTGAAAGGACAAGGTTAAGAAAGACTCTTCTGGGGTGGTGCCATGGCTTTACTTCAAGCCAGATAGAGGTCCACTTCCCTAACGTATGTGTATGGATGGCGTGTATTCGAGGACTGGTGCGCTCAGCGGCAGGTCCATGCTTCCACGGTTTCAATTACTATGGTTTTCAGTTTAGTGCAGGATGGATTTGATAAGGGCTTAACAGCCAGCTTCTTAAGGGTATGGCTGTCAGCAATTCTTGCTATCGGGGAAAGGTCCAGGGGTTGGCCTTGGGCACTCTGGTCGACGTGGTAAATTTCTTAAAGGCCATGTCTCGGCTGCGCCCTTCTCACAGAATGGTGGTCCCTCCATGGGATCTCAATTTTGGTCTAGGGGGCGTTGACTAGAGAACCTGTCGAGCCTTTTACATCAGGCTTTGGTCAAAGATTTGTTTTTTAAAAACAGTGTTCTTAGTGGCTATTGTTTGTCTCACCGAGTTTCGGGTTTGCAGGCCTTGTCTTGTTAAGAACCGTTCTTGTCCTTTTCTAGAGAAAAGGTGGGTTTGCAGTCAGTTTCGTCCTTTTTGCCCAAAGTAGTTCTCTCTTCCACTTGAATCAGTTGGGCTCATTACCAGTTTTGGAATCTTCGGAGGAGGATGCATCAGTTCGCATAAAAAGGGCTCTGTGTCAGTACTTAAGTGTCGGAGGCCTTCCGAAAATCAGATCATTTCTTCTGTTCAGGGTTCCGCGTAAAGGTGAAGCGGCAGCCAAAGCTTCAATATCCAGTTGGATCCAGGAGGCAATAGCATCAGCATATCTCTTGCATGGACGTCCGGCGCCCATGGGGTGGCAGGCTCACTCTACTAGAGTGCAGGCGACTTCTTGGGCGGAGCATAGTTTGGTTCCGCCAGCGGAAATTTACAGGGCGGCGGCAATGTCGTCATCTCTCCATACCTTCAGTAAAGCACTATCGTCTGGATATTCAGGTGGCGAGTGATGCCTGTTTTGGGTCAGCGGTACTGCTATCCGGGTGGAAAGGTCCCTCCCAAAGATTACGGCTCTGTTACATCCCAGAGGTGGAGGCCTGAACTGGAGGAATGATAAGGAAATATAAATTACACTTTCCTGGTAATTGTTGTTGCTTGAGGAACTCCAGTTCAGTCCTCAATCCCGCCCGGGGATGATCAATTCAGGCATGCGTTTTTGGTTTGGGGGGGGGGTGCCCGGTCACTAAGAGTGTAATATTTTTGATATGCCAGAGATCATGGTGCTATCTTTTCTTTTCTTCGACCTCCTTTGGTCTTCCCCTCTTCCTTCTGTCTGTCTTACTCTGAGCTGGGGGGGAAGAGGACAGGAGCAAGAAGGAGTTTGTTGCTTTCCCCTTTATCTTAGGGGATTTTAGTTTTAAAGGTCAAGCTTAGAATTGTAACTAATACTTTAGCTACTTATTTGTTGCTCCTTTGAGTCTGCTTTTTCAATATTTCACTGGGGGCTGATGGGAATGACCAGCAGGCTATATCCAGTGATGTCACGAATTTGACATGTCCAGTCTCCATTCTGCAGGAGGAGGTGCATTACCCAGAGGTGGAGGACTGAACTGGAGTTCCTCAAGGAACAACAATTACTAGGTAAGTGTAATTTCTATCTATTTCACATCTAGTCACAACTAACCCCATTTTCAGCAACTTCCACTCCTCTTTCATTTCAAAGAGAGAAGCCCTGACAGAGCCATCTTCACCTCCCACCTCGTCTTTGCCCCCATCCATCCCTACATTTCTTCCTCTTACTTGAATCCCAAAACTGGCCACTTGTTGAACACCCACCAAATGTTAAGATCATCCCTTTGATTACATCCTCTCCAACACTTATCCAAGCCCATACAGAATACTTTGAGCCTTACTGGTGATTATATACTCCTCCAGCAGCTTGGAGACTGAGCATGTCATCTTTTTGATTACACTAGTGTACATATGCAGCTGGCACTGCCCTCCAGCCCCAGTAAGTTCAGTCTCCAAGCAGCTGGAAGAGGTTGTGAGCCAGGGTACTGGAATCGCTGAAGAGACAATTAAGAAGATAGGTTTAGTTAGTTTGCTTTTATTTCTCCTGTTAAGGTGAGGGTTTCTTTGTTTGTTTTTTAAAGGCAGAAGTGTGGAAAAAAAAATCAGAAGGAACAGAGAGAACCCGGGGGACAACAGGGCTGAGGGGAGGATATTCCTTCTTCCCCCTCTCCCCCCAGGATTTCGGGGGGGGGGGGGGAGTTCTGTGGGGGCCTTCCTCAGTCCGAGACCTCTGGGTGCTCCTGAGCCCGTTATCGGGTGAGGAGCCGCTGCAGTTGCTTGACAGGAGTGAAAGCTGGTAGCCCTGAGTCATCTCCCTCAGCACCGAAGCCGGGAAGGAAGGTTGAGTGCGAGGGGTAGAAGAGCCATGTGGCAAAGAGGCTCCAAGTTAAGAGGGGGGGGGGGAGGACAGCAGGAACCCCTAGCAACCACCAGAGCACAAGGAGACAGCGAGCGGCCTGCAGTCGCATGTTTGGGAGCCTACAGCTGTATGGGAAACAACCCCTGTTGCGTTTAGGTGTGATTTCTTCTTATTCAGGCCTGCATGTGTTTAACCCCCTGCTGTGTTTTGGGTGCTGGGAGAGGCAGCCACTGGAGAATAAAGCAGAACAGAGAAGCCTCTTCCTAGGGGGCCATTTGCAGTTTCTTTTTAATTTCAGTTTCAGTTAATTAGATTTTGGTTTGGTTTGGTTTTATTTTAGTTCAAGTACTCTAGTGCTCTGTGCCTGAGCCTGTGGAGGTGCACTTTGCTGGGGATCCTTTTACCTATCCGGGTACAGATTGAGGGCATTCCTAGGGAGTGCCCCCAGCTCTTTCCACCATGCCGGCCAGACCGCAGTGCTTGGTATAGGAATGGTATCAAGGGGCGTGAACCCCACTTAATCCTTAAGCATTCCACATGCTGGAACGTGCTTCCGCCTGCCCTCCAGGCCATCACCGACCTCGCCCAATTTAGGAAGGCACTAAAGCACCACCTCTGGAGGCGGAGCCAGCGGCGATACAGGGTGGCTGCGTAGGAGAGGTTCTCTGGTGGCTTGTGTAGAATCCTGAGACTTTCCCTCTCTCCGAGATTCGGAAGTAGTGTCATTAAAGGTGTTACGATACCCTGAAAGTGGTGGGATAATGTCTAGCAGTAAGCCGACGAAGCTGGATTTTACATCAAGCCAGACTGCTGGGACGAAACGGAGCAAGTCAGATCCGCTCTCCCCGCAAAAGATGGCGGCTGCGCGGGAGACAGACGAGACGATGAAGGAGGTCCTAGGTGAGATCAGGGCGGTAAAGGAGATGGTGGCGGCGATGTTATGTCTCGTGTGCAAGAGGATCTGAGGGCGCAGATGGAGAGACTGTCTAACCGCCTAGAGAAAATGGATGCTACGCTAGCAGTGCACGAGGTCCAAGTTGAGCAATGTCGGAAGGCCCAGAAGCGAATTGAGCGACTGGAGGCGACCATAGAGGACCTAAGTAATCGTAGTAGGCGCAATAATATCAGGATTATAGGGGTCCCAGAGGGGGCCGAAGGTACTGATCTGATAGCGTTCTTAACCCAAGCTATTCCGAAAATGCTGAGATTAAGTCTGACGGGGCCACTGGAATTCGAGAGAGCGCACAGAGTGCCCGCGCACACAGGCCCTCGCAAACAGCAGACAAGGCCCATCATTTGCTGTATCCTGCGGTTTCAGCACGTCTTGCAGATAATGGCAGCGGCTCGTGCAGCCTCGGCGGTAACGTTTGAGGGTCGCAACGTCTCCTTCTTCTTTCCCGACTTTTGCAAGGCCACGATTAATAAAAGGAAGCAGTTTCTGGCTTTGAGGCCCCGACTGCAACACCTACAAGCAAAGTATGGGCTGTTCTACCCAGCGCGCTTCAAGATAACAATGGACAATTGCACCCGAGCTTTTGAGGATCCTGCGGAGGCAGCCCGGTTTGTCGAGGAGCAGAAAGCACTGGCGATGCAGTGACTAGAATGTTGGTAGGCCTATCATGGCTCCAGTGTGCTGCTCCCTGGCCTTGCCTGGATGATAGTGGGCCCAGGGGGTGGCACACTGGAGGGGCAGAAGGGGGATTGAAGACAACTGTTTTCTCTGGTGGAGGGGGATTTACCATTCTGTGACTGTTATCATTGCATTACTACAGATGATTATGTGTAGGGTAATTTTTGAAACTGGGGTGTTGAAGGGGGTAACGGGAGGGCCGGGTGGATTGCTAGAATTCCGCTATGTTTAGCGGGTGATTGTGTGGGTAGAGGGCGGGTGTCATTATGTACTCACGATTCTGTTTTTGGTAACCTTGGGGGGAGAGGGATTTGTCTAGTTGAGCACTGATTATTGTTATCTGATAGTCACTGTGGCCGCTTGTTGCATGTTGGCTCACCCAAATTTTGTTATCAGTCGCACAGAGGTGGTGCACCAGTCGTCTTGCAAGCCCTCTATAGTCAGACCTGTATATAAGCCATCTAACGATTGGGACATCCAGAACGCGCCCGGGGCTAAGTTTTCTTTCCCTATGAGCAAATGGCCCCCTTAAAGGTGCTGTCCTTAAATGTCAAAGGCATTATTCATCCGGCTAAGCGTAAGAAGATTCTAGTGTACGCCCAGAAGCAGAGGGCTGATATTGTAATGCTACAGGAGACGCATTTAGTCACTAAAGAGGCCCTGAAATTGGAACAAGGGAAGTTTGTGCTTGCGGCGCACGCCCCTGCCCTGGGAAAGAAGAACGGAGTGGCAATTTTAGTCCGGAAGACCATTGGAGCCCTTTTGCAGAAGACTAGATCGGACCCAGAGGGAAGATGGGCGAGTGTACAGCTTGACCTGGATGGAAAGAGGGTGGGGCTAGTGAATATTTATGCTCCCAATTGCGACAGTCCTAATTTTTTCCAAAACCTGGCAAATGTGATTCATGAGTATGCCGGGGTCCCTATTATACTGGGAGGAGACTTCAACCTGATCATAGACCACTTAGTTGACTGCAAGCCTGTTCGAGGCAGTCAGAAATGCAGAGCTCTAGAGGTGCTGACGTCAGCTATGTCTGAGTTTGGTCTGGTGGATATTTGGAGACTTCTTCACCCTTCCGAAAAGGATTACACTTTTTATTCCCACCCTCACGGTTCCTTCTCGAGGATTGATTTTTTCTTAGTCTCTCGACTGTTAGTGCCGAAGATCATGGATGCAGCGATCCTAAGTACGCACATTTCTGATCATGCCGCCATAACCCTGGAAGTGGAGTTATTGCAGGCCGAAGAGAGGAGTAATGGGTGGTTTTTCCCCAGAGCTCTGTTGGCGGCAGATACATTTAAGGAATATGTACGGCAGGCTATTAAAGAATATTTTGAGGTTAATGACCCAGCAGAAACATCCATATGGGCATGGTGAGAGGCATTCAAGGCCTCAATGAGGGCTAAGATCACTAGCTTTTCTATCGCTGCCAGACGACAGGAGAAGGCCAGGATCTCAGCTCTGGACCAGCAGATCCGTGCGGGGGAAAGATTGTTACAGAAACAAGCGAGTGCTCAAGTCATATTGCATCTCCAGAAGCTGCGTTTTCAGTATAACTCCATGTTAAGCAAGGAGGTAGCATAGTCTGATTTTGAGACCCAAGCAAGATATTATACTGAAATGGTTGGCCACGAAATTAAAACCCAGATACGGTAAATCCCGCATTGCAGTTATTGAAGAGGCCAATGGAACGGTCGTGAAGGATAGCACGGGTATTGTGGAAGCCTTTTGAAAGTTTTATGAGGGCTTGTACTCGTCTGAAATACAGTGGAATGAGGAAGAGGTGGAAAGCTTCCTGAAGCAGATAGAGCATCCTAGTCTGGGATTGGAACATCAAGAGGCTTTGGAAAAGGAACTGGCGAGCGAGGAGGTGCGGGAGGCCTTGCGGAGAATGCAGACGGGTAAAGCCGCAGGGCCAGATGGTCTTCCGGTAGAATTTTATCAGACCTTCGCAAAGGATTTATTACCTCACCTGTTGTTGTACTATCAACGATTGCGGGAAGCCGATAATGGCACAGGTGCCTTTGCAGTGGCTACTATTGTGGTCTTGGAAAAGCCCGGGAAAGATCCAAAGCTGGTGGGTAATTACAGGCCCATCTCTCTGCTTAACGCGGACTACAAAATTTACTCCTCCATCCTGGCGAGCCGTGTCAACGCAGTCTTGCACCTGCTTATTCACCCTGATCAATGCGGCTTCGTTAGTGGACGATCGACTGCGGACAACGCACGGCTCCTTTGTAATGTCTTTGAGGTTGCGGAAGGGCTGAACTTGCCTCTGATAGGCCTATCGTTGGACGCCGAAAAGGCATTTGACAGACTGGAGTGGCCCTTCCTGTTTCTTGTATTGGAGTGGTTTGGATTCCCCGCTCAGTTTATCCATATGATCCGGGTCTTGTATGCCAACCCAGCTGCGCGGATTCTCGCCAATCAAGTGCTCTCTACCTCCTTCCCTCTTTACAGAGGCACCAGGCAAGGCTGTCCATTATCTCCCCTGCTGTTTAACCTAGCCCTGGAGCCTCTAGCATTACTGGTGAGGCAGTCAGTGGAGGTCAAGGGAGTTATACTTCGAGACCTTCATATCAAACTCTCGGCTTACGCAGATGATCTGGTATTTTTTCTTCAACCAGCATCACTTCAGTCCCTTCTGCAGCTGATCGAGGATTACTCCCGGTTCGTGGGCTATCGTGTGAACTGGGCAAAATCATCGGCCTTCCCTCTGAGCAGATATGCCACAGCAGACATGGTACAGCAATTTGCTTTCCGGTGGGAATCCTCACCGATAAAATATCTAGGTGTCCAGTTCGGGGCCCCTTTGGATGAAACAATTAGACTCAATGCAGAAAGGATCAAGGAGATTGCTCGGAGTTTCGCATTGCAGTGGTCTCCGCTCCGTTTGACATGGTGGAAGACTGGAGTCTATCAAGATGACATTAATGCCTAAGATAAATTATATCCTGGGAATGGTCCGGGTGCAGTGTATAAAGAGGTAGAACGTATCCTCGTCTCCTTTCTGTGGAATGGGAAAACTCCCAGGATCGCCCTCAAGAAACTCAAAGCAAATAAGCTCGAAGGCGGTGTTCACTTCCCAGATTTCCTTTGGTATCATATGTCAGCTATTCTCAAGCAAGGTAGTTTATGGTCCGCTGAGAAGTCCTTAGCTCAGCGGCCGGTATGGCTCGAACTTGAAGAACGTTTGGCTATGCCTCTCCCAGGGCATCTGCTGATGGGTATGCTATGTCCGGATGAAGTCAAGGTGGGAAGAGTCATTATTTCCACGCAGAGAGCTTTTCAGAGTCTCTTGCTGGTTGCGGGCAAGGACAAGCTTCTCTCAAGGCAGCTTCCGTTATGGCACAATCCCTTGCTGAAGATCAACAAGGCCTCCTTCGCCTGGGGAACGTGGCAGAGCAGAGGGATTTGGACGGTGGGTCAGCTGTTCGCAGAGGATGGCTGGAAGTCCTTTGGATCACTACAGAAGGAGTTCGGGATCCCGTCCAAGTGTTATTATCAATGGCTACAACTAAGACATTGTTTGTGTCATGGGCAGAGAAAACCTTGTGATTACCCCGAAGATTGGCAGCTGAAAGAATTAGCAGAGATGGTGTCAGCCAAGAAAGGAGGCATGTCCAGGCTGTACTCCGTCCTTAGATGTCATGGCACGGAGATGGTAAGAGGCCCACAGAAGGTTTGGGAGGAGGAGACTGGCTCCGACTTGTCTCAGCCCGTGTGGAATCGCCTCTGGGGCCCAATAATCCGGGTCTCCAGATCTGCTGCGGTAACGGTCTGTTTTTTTTCGCTCACAGGGCTTACATCACCCCGGTAAAGCTGTCAAGGTAGAGCAAAGAAGCTTCCCCACGTTGCTGGTCTTGCAAGCAGGAGCTTGGCACCTTGAGACATATGTTCCTGGAGTGCCCGTGCCTACAAGTCTACTGGACCCCAGTATGGCGTAGGATACAGCGGGTGTTCAACTTCTCTTCTCCTTTGACGTGGAGTATACTGGGACTCGGATTACTGGCTGACATTCCTATGCTCCCCAAAAAGCATTTCTTTGGAGTGGACTTTATGCTGGCAATAGCGATAAAACAGATACTGAGCAATTGGAAAGACTCAACAGTGCTGTCCTGGCTGGCCTGGTGGAATCAAGTGTGCATATATAGTAAATATGAGAAAGCCTATGACAAATTTGTTCGATCCAGGGGCGGGAAATGTTTGGTGAACAAATGGGCAGCTCTGGATGACTTTGTGGGGATGGTTGACGGCGACTAATGATCTTGAAGGGCTTGCAAGATGGCTGACTGGTGCGGGGTAGGGGTGTGGGTGACATATGGTTGTTAGTTGTTATTGTTAATGGAGGTTGTTCTTGTGTGTATATGTGTGTTGTAAAATGTAAAATATAATAATAAAAAAAAAAAAGCACCACCTCTTCCTCCAGTACTACTCTCATACAAATGATATATCCCAACCAGACACTCTCGCAAACCAGGCCCTCACCCCTAGCGCACCAACACCACACGATCGCAGCTCCTAGCTCAACAATACCCCCAGTCTAAAGAATGTGTACATAGTGACCTACTGCTTTAAATATTGATGTAATACTGTAAAGATGCCACCAGGTAATAGACGCTAAGTGTATATACCCTGTATATAGTTAGTCCCAAGTTATCATCCCTTGTTCATTGTAAGTCCAGTGCAGGCCCGCCTGCACTGTTTGAATGTTGTTGACTGTAAACCGCACTGATTCCAAAGAGCGCGGTATAAAAAAAAGACAATAAATAAATAAAAATTATACAACTCAAAACTGATTCAGTGCACAATGACTTGATACAGACATGTGGGAAAGGCCTAATCAGATAGGCCATTGTTGGTTGCTGGGCGGATTTTCAGAGGGCTGTTGTGCTAGGTCAGGTGATGTAACTGGCACTTGGTTGAAACATTGTTGCTTTCTCCTGAGAAGGATTGGATAAAAAGTCAGAGGCAGAAATAAAGATAAGTGTAAAAAAGTGCTGCATATAGGTTTGTAGCAGCTACAGCTCTGGGGAAAACAGGAAGTACCTGCATACAAGAAATGTATGCAATTAGAAAGATAGGCAGTTAGTAGATTGGATGCAAATGAAATCCTTCCATCTGTCTATGGTCAGTGAGTAACCTGACATGATCATCTCTTGTCGCTTAGCCCAGATTATGTATCTATTAAATCTGTAATATTGCTTGTAAAGGAAGCTGTACTCCCTTATAGCCATTTGTAGTATTAGAAGAAAAACATAGACTTTACTCGGAGAACATGTCAGTTTGATTTGGATCAGGGCAAGGTCCATTTCATATCTTTAAGATACAACACTGCAGCGCAATCTAAAAATCCTCAAGATATGCAGTCCCCGATGTGGTGTGGTCTCGTAGGCAAGTGTCTGCCTAAACTGCACGCAAGAGGCTGTCATGGGAGCAGGACCTGCAGGATGAGATGAGTCAGGAAGAGTCCCTCTTGGTTGCAAGAGACCCTGGGGTGCCATGTTACCTTCAACGGATCCGGCCCCTTGTCCCTGCACGATGCCCTGACCATCCACCCCTCAAGCCCAGGGAGTATTTATTTATTTAGACAGTTTTGTATACCGCCTTATCCTTCAATCAAAGCGGTCACAACACAATTGGGGGATACATTTAACACGCGGGGATATGAGACACGTGGGGATATGAGACACATACACTAATACTTACAGGGAACATGGGCAATGGAGGGTTAAGTGGCTTGCCCAAGACCACAAGGAGCATCTGTGGGACTGGAAACCCCAGTCCTTCTGGCCCAAGGTTGCTGTCCTCTAGTGGGATTTGAACCCCCGACCTTCCGGCCTGAAGTACCTTGCCCCAACCACTAGGCTACTCCTCCCTACACGAGTAGTAGGGCTCCCGGGGGAGTTCTCGCTGGAGTTTCTTACTTTTGTATAAGGCGTTTTGCCTACCAAGTGGCTCCTCGGCCCCGGAACACAGAGCTAAGAGAATATCGGACACAAAAGAGCACGAGTCAGGAGCAGTGGCGTCTAAGTGGGCTAGAGGCTTAGAGGAGTGACAGCAGTCGCCGTTGTCAGAGGGGCTGGATGGGGGAAGACTTTGACACGGAGCTAGAGCTGCAGGAGGAGTTGGAAGAAGGAGAGAGCCCAGAACAGGAGGATCAGGCCTGGATTGTTCAGGTTTTCCGCCAGGAGGAGCAACCAGCACTCATCTTTATGCTTATGTTTATGCAATTTCTCGATATACCGCCCAGGCCGAAGGCCATCAGGGCGGTTTACAATCACTACAAGCGGGTACTGATACAATTCCTTGTCCCCAAAGGGCTCACATTCTATGTGTACCTTGGAGACCCACAAGGCCCTGAATATGCCCGCTAACCTCCCGGCAGAGGAAGAGGCGCTGTAGGATCGTCTGTTCAGGCAGTGCGGAAATCGCAGAAAGTCTTATCAGTACATGGAGTAGTAAGACAGATGATCCAGGATGAGTGAGATCTGCCGGAGGTTGGCCTTAAAGGGGTGCAATCCATGACTCGCCTATACCCGCTGCCGGAGCAAGAACGAGCTCCTTTCATCGCCCAAAGTGAGTGCAGCGGTGTTGTCAGCAGTAGAAGAGACCTTGACTTGTCTCCTGCAGCTGAGAGCTGTGGAACTGGTTTCACGAGATCAGTACATCTGCGGTCGATGCTTCATGTATTTCGTGGTGCCCAAAAGGAAGGTTCCTTTCGCCCAGTTCTCGACTTTGAGGGTATGAACTATGGTCTCCGGGTACCGCATTTTCACAGTAATAATGGCTGTAGGAAGTGGAGATTTTGGGCGACTCTCGATCTCGCAGAGGTGTATCTGTACATTCCCATCCATCCAGAACATCAGTAGTTTTCTCCACTTTGCGGTGCCAAGGGGCCATTTCCAGTTTCAAGTGTTGCCGTTCGGTCTGACGACCACCCCCCGTACCGTCACCAAGTTCATGGTGGTGGTGGCGGCAGCTCTCCACAAGGAAGGGGTTCTCGTCCACCCATGCCTAGACGATTGGCTGATCCAGGCGAACTCCAGGGATGATAGAGAAAGGAACAACAGCGCGGGTGGGAGAGTTTCTTCAAAGTCTTGGTTGGGGTCAACCTTGCCAAGAGTCAGTTATGGCCGGCCAGGAGCTAGAGTATTTGAGAGCTTGCTTTGATACCTACGTGGGCATGATTTTTCTGCCGGTTCGCTGGGCGCAGGTGCTATGACAGTGGATTCGGCAGGTCCTGAAGATGGCAAGACCATCAGCGTGGCGTTATCTGCAGGTTCTGGGGACCATGGCAGCCACTCTCGAGCTAGTCCCATCAGAGTCAACCCCTGTCCCAAGTATTCCCCTGCCCGCAGAGCGCCAGGGGAGCCTTCAGTTGGTGGCTGCATGTGGAGAGCCTGGAAGGAGTCCCTGGTGTGGGTTCCTCTGACTGATGCCAGCCTGTCAGGTTGGAGAGCCCATTGCGAAGGATGCTTTGTTCAGGGACAAAAGTCCACAGGAGGCCTGTGGCTGATTAACAGGCTTGAGATGCGAGCGGTGACCTTGGCGCTAGAAAGTTTCGAGCCATGGTCGCAGGGGAAGGTGGTCCAAGTCCTCTCGGACAATGTGACCACGGTGGCTTACATCAACTGGCAAGGAGGCATGGGCAGTGCAGCCCTGGAGGAGGAGGCCGAAAGGCTGTTTGGATGGGCAGTGATTCGTCTCCAGGCGTTATCGGCGGTGCACGTAGCAGGAGTTGACAGTGTGACAGCAGACTACCTCAGCCGAGTGCTTATGGACCCTGGAGAGTGGCAGCTCAATCAGGAGGTGTTCGAGCAAGTGGTCCGCCGATGGGGCACACCAGTCATGGAACTAATGGCAATGTTTGAGTCAGCCAAGGCCTGCTGGTTTTTCAGCAGAAGAAGAAAGGCAGTCCAAGGGCCTGGATGCTATAATTCAGCAGTGGCTTGAAGAGGGTCTTCTGTTTTTCCCCGTGGGTGCTCATAGGCCGGTTAGTGCAATGGCTAGAGGTGCACCGGGGATTTGTAATTCTGGTGGCACCAGACTGGCTGAGGTGCCTGTAGTTTGCTGACCTGATTCGGATACTAGCGGATTGACTGTGGTGGCTTCCAGTTGGAAGGTCCTCTTGACCCAGGAGCCACTTTGCATACCCCAGGTGGATCAATTCTCGCTTACGGCATGGCTCTTGAAAGGGCGAGGTTGAAGAAGACAGGATAATCCGGCTCGGGGATAGCGACCTTGCTACAGGCCCAGAGGTGGTCTACGAACCTGGCCTGCATCTGCATAGGGCACATCTTTGAATCATTTATTTGTGCTTACTTACCGCTTGGTGCGGAGAGAGGCAGGCGCGCCCTTCCACTGCCTCCGTCTTGGACATCTTGGCATTATTGCAATCCAGTTTTGATAAGGGTCTAGCTGCCAGTTTCTTGAGGGTGCAACTGGCGGCTATTTCCGGTTATCGTGGGAAAGTCCACGGTGTGCCGTTGGGTATACACCCAGACGTGCTGAGCTTTCTAGTGGCGGTGATCCACCTCCGTCTGCCAAAGAGGGCAGTGGTATCGCCTTGGAATCTCAATCTGGTGCTAATGGTGCTGTCTGGGGAACCCTTTCAGCCATTGAGTCGAGCTTTCCTGAAGGATTTGACTCTGACTCTGAAAATTGTATTCCTGGTGGCGATTTGCTCGGCACGCAGAATTTCTGAGCTTCGGACCCTGTCATGCCTGGAGCCATTCCTTTCCTTCTCCAAGGAGAAAGTGGTCCTGTGCCCGGTACCTTCATTTTTGCCCAAGGTGGTGTCAGCATTTCATGTAAATCCAGGCCGTTTCCTTACTGGCTCTGGCGAGTGCGGATGTGGATGAGAGCGGATATAGGCCCTGCCACTCCACAGCTGTGTCTCTTGAATGCGAAGGTATGTGAAAAGGGCATCATCCTTTCGGAGATCGGACCAGTCTGTTGGTTCTGTTTGGCGGGTCGTGCAAAAGTGAGGCGGCCGCTAAGCCTCCATTTCCAGATGGATCAGTGAGGCAATCATGTCTTGAAGGGTAGAGCAGTGCCGGCAGGGTTGCAGATGCATACCACGAGGGCTCAGGCTGCCTTGTGGGCAGAGTATAGTTTAGTTCCACTGGTGGAGATCTGTAGGGTGGCATACTTTCTCTGAACATTTTTTGCCTGGATGTCCAGGCGGTGGGGGATGCTCGTTTTGGATCGGTAGTTCTTCAGGCTGGTTGTATGGGTCCCTCCCGTTAGTTTAACTGCTCTGATATATCCGAGAGGTGTGGGACTGGACTGGAGGGACAATAAGGAAAGAGAAATTAGACTTACCTGCTAATTGTTCCTTGAACTCCAGTCCAGTCCCGGAACCCTCCCTGAGTGCTTTCTGTGATATACACACCCCAGTCCTGAAGCTGGTTCCCTTGGTGGAAGAAGTGGCCAGAGGGAGATAGGGAGGTGTGTGTAATCAGTGTTTGGGGGAGGGGCGGACCAGAAGAGCTGTCGGTTGTTTGCTTCCCATTGGTTGGAGTTGCTCAGGCGCTCAACAGGTAGGCCTCCCCATCCTGGAGGGGGGGTTGGGGTATCCTTTCCAGGGGATAGAGGGGGTACTAGTTTGTTTAGACGTAGAAGTGTTGGTTGCATGTTTAACTACTTATTTGTTGCTCCTCTGAGTCTGCTTTGTCATTAGGTACTGGGGCTGGTGGGCGGTGCCAGCTGCATATGTACACTAGTGTCATCAAAAAGATGACATGCTGAGTCTCCAAGCTGCTGGAAGAGGTACACTACCTAGAGGTGCGGGACTGGATTGGAGTTCCTCAAGGAACAGAAACTAGCAGGTAAGTCTAATTTCTCTTTGGCTTTCTCCAATTAGACCATAACTATATACATGATCAGTAATTTTATTCTTTATAATGGTTTCTACCATTTTTCCTAGTACTAATGTCACTCACAGGTCTGTAGTTTCCTGGATCACCCCTGGAACTCTTTTTAAATATTGGCGTTACATTGGCCATTCTCCACTCTTCAGAAACTACAGTTGTTCCTTATTGTTCCTCCAGTTCAGTCCTCCACCACTGGGTTGTGTACCTCCTCCTGCAGCTTGGAGACTGGCATGTCAAAAATAGTGAAATCACTGGATATAGTCCGCTGGTCTCTCCCATCAGCCCCAGTGTGTCCAGTCTCCATGCAGCAGGAGGACGTCGTGAGCCGAGGTCTGGGCTCACTAGAGAAACAGATAAGGAGTCTGTAGTTAGAGTAGCTTAGGGGTTTTTTTTGGTCCCAGCTTTTAAGAATTTAAATTTGGTTTGTGTCTCTTTTTTTTTTTTTTTTTTCTTTTTTAAATCAGGAGAGAGGCATTCCTCCCTTGACCGGTCCCTGCCTGTCTCTTGTCTTTTTGATGTGGGCAAATCGTTGTTTGCAAGGCAGATCTTTTCCCCTGGACTATTCGGGGGAGAGCCCTGTTACCGGCGCACACACTCTCTCCGTCGATCCCACAGAGCGGGTGGTGAACGCAGCCGTGGTTACTTGGAGGGAAGGTGGTGCTGCAGTGTGCTAGCTGGCCAGCAACTCACTCCCGTGGCAGCTGAGTGGCGCCGCGCTGAGCAGACTAATCCCGGCGCATCAGAAGCCTCGGGTAAGATGTTTGACGGGTGTGAAAGGATGACCGGCAAGAGACTGAGGCCGCCACGTGGTGAGCCGGCCTGAAGTCGGGGAGTTTGTCACAGTGCCGTTTGTCATTTACAACCTGACTTGGACGGTGGCCATTTTAAAGAGTGCGTGGGCGCCGCGTGGCTGCTGACCCGATTGAGACACGGCGTTTGGGAAAGCTTTGTTCTTTCGTGTGAAGGTCTTATTTTCTCTTGGTTTTGTTTTGCTTGCTTTTTTTACTTTCTTTAATTCCGTTCTGGTGTTTGCTTTATTTTCTTCATTTGCTGATGCTAGTTTTGCCCCAGAGGGGTGGGGGCCTTCTAGACTTCGGCAAGTAGACCTGGGGGGAGGTTTTCTTAGCATTGTGGTTTTTGGTCCACTAATTTAAAAAAAGACCTTTATATCTACAAGTCTTTGGGATTACATACCAGTGCTGGGGCTGGCTGCCTTATGGCTTTGCACCCTCAGTGTGTGGTCTGCAGCACTTGCAGAGGAACGGTGGCTGACTCCGGTATTTGCCGTGGCTGTGCTACACTGTCTTCCAGTGTGGAGCAGCAGATGGGGAGGTAAAGGGGTCGCCAGATACTCCAGAGGCACCAGCTGGAACGGTAAGTGAGGCAGGGAGGGCCTTATTGCAAGGGCCCAGCCTGGATGCCTCGGCAGGTCCGTCAGGGGCACTACCCGCCTCGGGACCGAGCACGGATCTCGGAGATTTTTGTCCAGACTTCGTGCTAATTATGCACCAAGCCTTTTGCCTGTGATGTCTGGGTAAAGGGCCGGAGCCCTTGTCCCTGCCTAGTCTCACGCAACAGTCTGGGGGAGGTGATGCTGGGGGTGTCTTTCAGTCTGCCCCTAAAAGGTTGAGGACTCGTGAGCTTTTGCTCGCGGAGGGCAACTGGCCAGAGACCGAGGAACCCGAGCTGGAACAGGATGAGGTTATGGAGGATTTGGAAGAAGGGGAAATCCAAGAGCCAGAGGATCAGGCGAAAATCATGCGTGTCTTTTTTGCAGGGACGAACTGACGGTGCTGATCTCTGAATCCCTTCAGACGCTAAATCTTGCTGCTCAGCTGGCAGATGAAGAGGTGGAAGATCCCATTATTCAATTCAAGCGGTGCAGCAAACATGGGTCGTGTTTCCAGTTCACCGGGCGGTAGACCGGATGATACAGGAGGAGTGGGATCAGCCGGAAGCGGGTCTAAGAGGGATTAGGACTGTGAATAGGCTTTCCTTATCGTCACTCCAGTCCAGTCCCTTTACTTCTGGGTTGCGCAATCCTTCCAGCAGCTTGGAGGCTGAGTCTAACCCTTTTGAGGATGGTTAGGTATAAATATTTATTTTATTTATTTATTTACATTCTCTTATATACCGCGCTATTCTGCATCAGTGCGGTTTACATTGAACAAACTGAAATTACATTGAACAGGGCATTATAACTTGGAGATAACTATTTTACAGGGAACATGGGCTATGGAGGGTTAAGTGGCTTGCCCAAGACCACAAGGAGCACCTATGGGACTAGAAACCCCAGTCCTTCCGGCCCAAGGTTGCTGTCCTCTAGTGGGATTTGAACCACTGACCTTCCGGCCTGAAGTACCTTGCCCCAACCACTAGGCTACTCCTCCACTCCAATGTGAATGTGGTGAGAGATGGCAAAGGACTATAAGGGAATCACTTATTCGAAGAGGAGACAGGACCCTGGCTCCCCCTGTTTATGTAGAACATGGCAACTTGGTTGCCCATTCTGACTAGAAGAGGTTGCCCCAATAGCTGGTGTTGAAAAACCTGAAGAGCACTTGTCAGTGCCTGTAGTTCTAGCAGGTTGATCTGCAGGGCAGATTCCTGTGGTGTCCACAGTCCCTGTACCACCCCTAAGCCCCAGTATTCTCAGACTCCAAGCAGCTGGAGGGTTCCGTAAGCCAAGGGCTTACTGGAGTCTCCTATTTTATCTTACTTGAATTTTAGTTGCATTTAATTTAATTTAAATTTAATTTTAGACTTTACTTTTCTTTAATTTCTTTAATCCCCTCAGTTGGTTAGTGCCCATTAGGTTTTCCTTCCTCCTCCCCCCCCCCCTTCTTCCCCCTCTCTCCCTCCTCCGGCGATCGAGGTCTCTGCTCGCAAGAGATTTTGGCTGGTGGGAGAGGGTTTGCAGGGGGTGGATCACGGGTCATCTCAAGGCCCTCCGCCTTCCCAGACCTCGGCAACAGACCCTCCTGCCTCGCGCCAAAGCCCTCAGGGGGCTGAGCGCTTGAGGCTCCAAAGTGCCGTCCCTCCTCGCTCCCGGCTTGGCAAAGCAGCTCGGGAGCGGTCGGAGGTTTCAGACGGCTGCGGGATCACGCGGCCGACGGGTAGCGTGTCCGGCGGTGCGTACGGAGACGCCGGGACCCGGCCTACTCTCCACGTGGCTGAGGCCTGGCCACGTGCAGGACTCTGGAGGGCAGTTTTCATTCCCGGAGGTTACCGCGGATCGTGGAATTCACTTAAAACCGCAAGTACTGGGGATCTCCCTTTTTTCTGATGGCTTAAACCTATTTTTGGTATCCAAATTTTATTTATTTTGCTTTATTTGTTTCCAAAGGCTACATTCAATCGGGGGGGGGGGGGGGGGGTGGAATTGTTACTTTGTTCAGCCTAGAGCTGCAACTTAAGAGATAGCTTAATGTTAATTTCCATTTAAGTTGAGGGGAGCATAATCTGCACTTTTTTACTTTTGTTTGATTCAGTGAGTCAGGGAAACTATGTCTGGCAAACTACGGTGCCCGTCTGGTGGCATTCACAGGGGCACTGCCTTAGAGTCAGGTATCTGCAGGGGTTGTGTTGCAGAAGCTGCCTCTGTGGAGCAGGACATACAGTTGTCCATCTCTCAAGCTAATGAGGGTTCAGTGGAGCTTTTGGAAGGAGAAAGAGAGCCCTTCCTCCCTCCGCCCTCAACATCCGAGTTACCTGCTCCCTCCCTGCCCCCCTCCCCTCTGCCCTTGGGGAAGAGGGTACCTGTGATCTATTTTCTCCTGATTTCGTCCTTCTGCTACACAAGGCCTACTGCATGCGCAAGCAGGGGCTGGGGGCAGGAGGCTCGAGCACAGGGAAGGAAGGCCTGGGGGTTAAACCATTGAAGGCCATTCCCCATGATTCCGGTATCCCAACTAAATGCGTGAGACTAGCGAGCGAAGAGCCGCCCACTTCCCCTCCTCAGGACACACAGGAGGAGGAGCTCTCCGATAGGGGATGAAGAAGAAGAACTTAAAGGAGAGATCCCAGAGGAGGATCAATCCCGCATAGTACGAGTCTTTCGTCGGGAGGAGCTCCCGGGGCTAATTAATGATTCCCTGAAGGTCCTCAAGGTGGCCTCGGACACTCCAACTGAAGAAGAAGCGCTGGAGGACCCCCTGATCCAAGCAGTCCGGAAGTCTCAAAAGGTCTTTCCTATCCACAGGGTCGTCCGCCAAATGATTCAGGAAGAGTGGGACCAACCAGAGTCCTCCCTGAGGGGTGTGCGTTCTATGACACGCCTTTATCCCGTACCGGAATTGGACAGAGAATTGCTGAAGTCGCCCAAAGTGGATGCGGCGGTATCTGCAGTTACTAAGAAGACGACTATCCCAGTAGAAGGTAGCGCGGCCTTGAGAGACACACAGGATAGAAAATTGGACACCTTGCTAAAGCAGGCCTTTGATGTTAGTGCCCTCGCCTTGCAGGCCTCGGTTTCAGGGGCCTGGGTGGCACGGGCCTGCTTGAGGTGGTCCCAACAACTTCAGCTGACAGAGGGTTCCGCAGGAGACGTACAGCCCATTGCAGCTAAATTGGAGTCAGGTGCAGCCTACCTGGCAGATAGCCAGTACGATCTCATCAGGAGCCTAGCTAAGAACATGGCATCAGTAGTCGCAGCTAGGTGCTATTTGTGGCTCCGCAATTGGGCAGCCGATACTTCTTCAAAGGCACTGCTGGGCCGTCTTCCCTTTAAGGGGAGATTATTATTCGGTGAGGATTTGGAAAAGTTAGTAAAAGATCTTGGCAAGTCCAAGGGAGGCAGGCTTCCGGAGGACAGACCGAAGCAGGCTCTCGCCCCCCAGCGCCAATGCAGAGCCAGCCAAGAGACCCCCGGAGGTTTCGTCCAGCCAGGTCAAACCCTTTTCCTAGGGGCCGCTTCCCGGCCAGGGGTTCAAACTTTAGGGGGTTTCGAGGAGCAGGGAGAGGTTTTGGGGCCTTTACCTCCTTCTCGGGACTTAGAAAATCGCTATGAGATAGAGGGGGTCCAGGCGGGCGACTTACCCTTGGGGGGCCGTCTAAGACTATTTTTTCCCACCTGGTCCCAGGTCACGTCCGATCAGTGGGTCCTGGAAGTGATCAGAGAAGGTTATGACCTCGAATTTGGAAAGAAGATCCTTCCAGCCTTTATTCAATCCCCCTGCGGCTCTCCGGCAAAAAGGAGGGCAATAGAAGTCACACTCTCAAGACTTTTAGCGCTCGGGGCAGTGACTCCGGTCCCACCAGACCAATCCGGCCCCGGTCAGTACTCCATTTATTTTGTAGTTCCAAAAAAGGAAGGATCCTTTCGTCCAATCCTAGACTTAAAGCAGGTCAATCGCTGCCTCAAGGTACCCCATTTCCGAATGGAAACCCTGAAGTCAGTCATTATGGCCGTAAGAACCGGGGAGTTTCTTACATCTCTGGACCTGACGGAAGCCTATTTGCATATCCCAGTTCGAAGGTCTCATCAGCAGTTCCTGAGATTCGCGGTGCCAAGAGGACACTTTCAATTCCAGGCGCTGCCCTTCGGTCTAGCTACGGCTCCCCGGACTTTCACCAAAGTAATGGTGGTGGTAGCCGCCTCCCTATGAAAGGAAGGGATCCTGGTACATCCATACCTCGACGATTGGTTGATCAGGGCGAAATCAGAAGCAGAAAGTCGCTCGGCTACAGCCCGAGTAGTAAAGGTCCTGGAGGAGTTAGGGTGGATCATCAATCGGACAAAGAGCAAGTTGATACCCACTCAGGAACTCGAGTACCTCGGAGCAAGATTCGACACCAGAGAAGGAAAGGTGTTTCTCCCCCGGAAACGGGCAAAGGATCTAAGGACCCTCGTATCACAGTTCCTGGGGAGACGGAACCCCTCAGCGTGGCTTTACCTTCAATTGCTGGGTACCATGGCTGCGCCAATAGAGGTAGTCCCGTGGGTCAGGGCCCACATGCGGCCTCTACAACGCTCCTTATTACGTCGTTGGTCTCCGCAGAATCATCCTTTGTCCGTACCACTACCCTGCGCGCCTCGAACCAAGAAGGCTCTCCAGTGGTGGAGGTGTCCGAAGAACCTGGAATGCGGGATGCCTCTCGAAACTCCTCAGTGGATCCTGCTGACAACGGACGCCAGCCTGAGGGGCTGGGGAGCTCATTGCCAGGGCCAGTTCGCTCAGGGTCTTTGGTCCTCAGTGGAGTCGCAGTGGTCCATCAACGGGCTGGAGTTACGAGCAGTAGTCTTGGCCTTCAAGGCGCTCGAGCCATTAGTGAGGCGGAACGCAATCCGCGTCCTCTCAGACAATGTCACCACGGTGGCCTACATCAACTGCCAGGGGGGAACAAGTAGCCCCGCCCTAGAGAAGGAGGCGGACAGCCTGTTCCGATGGGCTGAGACCCGGTTGTCGGCCCTATCAGCTCAGCACGTGGCCGGATCGGACAACGTTACAGCCGATTACCTCAGCAGGTTCAAGGTCGACCACGGAGAGTGGGAGCTGGAGCAGGAAGTCTTCGACCAGATTGTCTGTCTCCCTTTGGCAAATCGTTTTTACAGCTGAAGAAAGGAAAGAATGTCCGAAGGCTTGGATGCTCTAGCTCAGAGGTGGCCCTCGGAGGGGCTCCTGTACGTTTCCTGCCTTGGGCCTTGATCGGAAGGGTTCTTCAGAAGGTGGAAACCCACCAAGGGCTGGTCATCCTCATTGCTCCATATTGGCCTCGCCTTCCTTGGTATGCGGATCTAGTGAGGTTAACGGCCGACCAGCCGTGGCGGTTCCCCTGCAGGAAAGGCCTTCTGAGACAGGGGCCTGTCCAGATGCCTCACGTGGATCGATTCTCGCTTACGGCCTGGCTATTGAAAGGGCGTGGCTCCGGAAGCGGGGATATTCGGGTTCAGTGATTTCAACCTTGTTGAGTGCGCGAAAGCTTTCGACCTGTCTTTCCTATGTGAGAGTGTGGCGCATCTTTAAAGCCTGGTGTACGGAGCGCCGGAAGAAGCCCTTTTCAGCCTCTATCCCAGAGATCCTAGAATTCTTGCAAGCAGGTTTTGAGAAGGGTCTTGCTCCCAGCTCCCTACGAGTCCAGTTGGCAGTCATCTCTTGCTATAGAGGCAAGGTTCGAGGGAAGACCTTAGGAGTCCACCCGGACGTGGCCAGGTTCCTGAGGGCGGTTAGGCGTCTGCACCCCCAGAAAAGATCAGTAATCCCTCCCTGGGACCTCAACTTGCTGTTAAATGCCTTGACCAGAGAGCCTTTCGAGCCAGCAATGGAAGCCTCAGTTAAAGATTTGTCACTGAAGACGGTCTTCTTGGTCGCCATTTCCTCGGCCAGACGCGTCTCCGAGCTCCAAGCGCTGTCCTCCCAGCCCCCCTTCCTCTCCTTTTTCAAGGACAAGGTGGTCTTACGGACAGTTCCCTCCTTTTTACCCAAGGTAATTTCGCCTTTCCATCTGAACCAGCCAGTTTCGCTGCCTGCGTTCCCAACCGACGGGCGGGGAGGGAAGGATGACAGGCTACGCCGTCTGGGTGTGCAGAGAGTGTTGAAGCGTTACCTCTCCCGTACGGCCTCCTTTCGAAAGTCTGAACGTTTGTTCGTTCAGTTTGGGGGTCCTCACAAAGGGGAGGCCGTGGCTAAAGCGACTATCTCTAGATGGATCAGGGAAGCTATTGCTTCCACCTATATCCTGAAGGGGAAGCAGGTTCCGGGAGGACTGCGTGCCCACTCCACGCGGGCGCAGGCCGCTTCCTGGGCAGAGTACAGCCTTGTTCCACCGCTGGATATTTGTAGAGTGGCGACTTGGTTGTCGCTACATACCTTAACCAAACACTACAGGCTGGATATTCAGGGGTTTGCAAATGCTAGGTTCGGGGACGCGGTAATTCGTTCCGGGATAGCAAACCCAACCCAAGTTTGAACTGCTCTGTTACATCCCAGAAGTAAAGGGACTGGACTGGAGTGACGATAAGGAAGAAATAATTGGTCCTTACCTGTTAATTATTGTTCCTGAAGGAACGACAGTCCAGTCCCTGATCCCACCCGGGCTACGGAAAGTATAGTGGACCGAATCCCAGTCCGAAGCAGAGGCGGAAGGTGTCTTGCACAGGTCAAGTGGGCCGGGGGCCGGGGAAGGCTGTGGCAGCCTCAGGTGAACCTTCTCCTCCCTTCTACTTCTTGTTGACCCTACGGGGTTTTTCTTTTCCTACATTATTTACAAAAAAAAAAGTTTTGGGGTTTTAATTGTTTGTACGTTAAGTCTGCTTTTCAATAGATTACTGGGGCTTAGGGGTGGTGCCAGGGGTATTTATACCTAACCATCCTCAAAAGGGTTAGACTCAGCCTCCAAGCTGCTGGAAGGGTTGCGCAACCCAGAGGTAAAGGGACTGGACTGTCATTCCTTCAGGAACAATAATTAGCAGGTAAGGACCAATTATTTCATATCCCTTGGCGGATAAGGACAAAAGTTCCGATCTCCGCGAATCGATGCGGCGGTGTCCGTGGTTACGAAGAAGACTACTATACCGGTGGAAGGCAGCGTGGTTCTAAAGGATGCGCAGGACAGGAAGGTTGATGGTTTACTGAAACAGTCGTTTGAAGCGGACGCTCTGTCTTTGCAGGCTTCCATTTGTGGAGCGTGGATGGCAAGAGCATGTCTCCACTGGGCTCAGCGTTTGCAGCAGTCGACTCGCATGGAACAGGAAGAAATTAGAGAGCTGGGTCGTCTGGAGTCTGGTTCGGCGTATTTAGCGGACGTACATTACAACTTGATTCGGGCACTAGCTAACAGCATGACTTCCATGGTGGCCGCACACTGATCTCTGTGGTTGAGAAATTGGGCGGCTGATGGGTCATCCAAGTCCCGTCTCAGTAAACTCCCATTTAAAGGAAGGTTACTGTTTGGGGAAGACCTGGACAAGTTGGTAAAGGATCTCGGGAAGACTAAGGGTGGTAGGCTCCCGGAGGATAGGCCTAAACAGGGGAAGTCCGTACAGGCCTTTTGGGGCCAGTTTTGGCATTTCGGGAGATTTCGTACTTTCTGTTTTGGGGGCTCCCAGAGGGGACGATTTGCTGCTTGGGCCCAGGGATTTCGGCAGTTTTAGGGAGCAAATAGAGGTTTCTCAGCAAACTCCGCAGCGGCGACTCGAAAACCACAATGAAAGGAGGCGGGTCCCGGTAGGAAGTCAACCAGTAGGCGGGCGACTTCGGGAATTTTTTTCCTGCCTGCACACACATCACATCCAACCAGTGGGTGTTGGAGATCATTCGCGAGGGTTATGCACTGGAATTGGCACGTCTGGTGCAGGACTTTTTCGTCATGTCTCCATGCAGAGGTCAACGGAAGACCCTGGCGATTCGCGCTACATTAGATCAGCTCTTACAAATGGGAGCTGTCATCCCAGTGCCGGTGGCAGACTACGGCGTGGGTCAATACTCCATTTATTTTGTGGTGCCAAAGAAAGACGGGGTGATGCACCCTATATTAGACCTGAAAGGGGTGAATCGGTGTCTTCGGGTACCGCATTTCAGGATAGAAATGTTGTGATCGGTCACTGTGGCGGTGCGTCAGGGAGAGTACTTGATGTCCCTCGACCTTACGGAAGCGTACCTACACATTCCCATCAGAGCGGCACATCAAAAGTTTCTGAGGTTCGCTCTGCCTTGGGGGCACTATCAGTTCCAGGCGTTGCCCTTTGGTCTGGCGACGGCACCGCAGGCTTTCACCAAGATCATGGTGGTGGTAGTGGCGGCCTTACGCAAGGAAGGAATTCTGGTGCATCCATACCTCGACGATTGGTTAATTCGAGCCAAGTCTGCAGCCAAGAGCAGTCAGGTGACGGGACAAGGTGGTAATGTTTTTGCAGAGTCTCTGCTGGGTGGTCAACCCAGCCAAAAGCCGCTTAGTACCATTCCAGAAGCTGGAGTACCTGGGGGTGCGCTTTGACATGCAGAGTGGACAGGTGTTCCTGCCGGATCGTCAAATTCAAGTACTTGGCAATTGGTGCGCAAGTTCAGGTCTACCCCGGCTTCCTCGGCGTGGACTTATCTGCGCGTGCTGGGAACGATGGCGGCGACCCTGGAGATGGTGCCTTGGGCCAGATTTCATATGCGGCCGTTACAGAGGGCGCTGCTTCGCCGGTGGTCGCATCAGTCTGGTTCGTTGAACAAATGGCTTCCCTGCCCGATCAAGGTCAGGCAGTCTCTTCGGTGGTGGCTGCTCCCAAGTTCGCTGGCGGCCGGTATGCCTCTGGAGCAGCTGGAGTGGCTTCCGTTACTGATGGATGCAAGCCTCGTGGGATGGGGGCCCATTGCGGAAGTCGGTTCGCGCAAGGCGAATGGTCACTTCCAGAGAGGTCTTGGTCAATCAACTGGCTCGAGCTGGGAGCGGTATTCCAGGCGCTTCAGACGTTCGAGGCCTCGGTGGTAGGCCGAGCAGCACGAGTGTTGTCGGACAACTTGGCGGCGGTGGCCTACATCAATCGGCAGGGTGGCACGGGAAGTGCAGCCATGGAGGAGGAAGCTGACGCCCTGTTCTCTTGGGTAGCGAGTCGGTTGACAGTGATCTCGGCAGTGCACATCGCGGGGAAGGACAATGTGATGGCTGATTTTCTCAGCAGGGTCCGAGTGGATGCGGGGGAATGGGAGCTGCATCCGGATATCTTTGCACAGATAGTTCGCTGATGGGGTCCACCAATGATGGATTTAATGGCGACCTTCCAGTCAGCAAAAGTCGGTCGTTTCTTCAGCAGGCACAGAGAGAGAATGTCGGAAGGCATAGATGCGCTGTTGCATCGGTGGCCGTCGATAGGTCGTCTTTATGTCTTCCCTCCGTGGGCATTAATCGGCCGGGTGATTCAGCGGATCGAGGGTCATCCGGGTAGAGTTCTGTTGGTGGCGCTGGACTGGCCAAGGCGTCTGTGGTACGCAGATCTCATTCACCTCCTCGACGGAGAGCCCTGGAGGTTGCCGGTGTCGGCAGATCTGTTGGTTCAAGGACCGCTTCGCATGCCTCAAATGGATTGGTTCTCGCTTACGGTTTGGCCATTGAAAGGGCGAGGCTAACGAAAAAGGGTTATTCGGCGGCAGTCATTGTAACTTTGCTTAGGGCGTGGAAACAGTCCACCTCGCTTACTTATGTTCGCGTCTGGCATATATTTGAGGACTGGTGTTCGAGGCGGCAAGTCTGGGCAGCTACGGTTTCCGTTCCCTTGATCTTGAGCTTTCTGCATGACTGGTTTGATAAGGGTCTTGCAGCCAGTTCTTTGCGAGTCCAGCTGGCAGCCCTTTCGTGTTATCGCGGCAAAGTTCAAGGCGTTGCTCTCAGCGCTCATGCTGATGTGTTGCGTTTCCTCAAAGCGATAGCCAGACTGAGGCCCTTGCGTAGAGTCGTAGTTCCGCCATGGGATCTCAATTTGGTGTTAGGAGCGTTATCTAAATCTCCCTTTGAGCCGTTGCACCGGGCTTCGGTTAAGGACTTAGCCACCAAAAACACAGTTTTTAAAGTTATCTGTTCAGCTAGATGCATTTCGGAGTTGCAAGCGTTATCATGTAGGGAACCATTCTTGTCCTTTTCCAGGGAAAAGGTGGTGCTGCGACCTGTTCCATCCTTTTTGCCTAAGGTGGTGTCTCTGCCAGTGCTAGGTTCACTGGAGGGAGCGACTTGGACCACAGCTTATGCCGGTTGGATGTAAAGCGGGTGTTGCGGCAATACTTGAAGGTTTTGGGAGTATTTCGCAAGTCAGACCGTCTATTCTTGGTGTTCGGAGGCATCCGTAAAGGGGAAGTGGCGGCGAAGGCTTCCATTTCAAGATGGATTAGAGAGGCGATTGCATCAGCTTATCTGCTGCAAGGTCAGACGGTGCCGACGGGCTTGCGAGCGCATTCTACTAGAGCGCAAGTGGCTTCCTGGGCGGAACAGTTTGGTTCTGCCAGGAGAAATCTTTAGGGTGGCTGCCTGGTCGTCCCTTCATACTTTCAGTAGGCATTACCACCTCGATGTGGTGGTGGCGAATGATGCTTGTTTCGGGTCGACGGTGTTATGAGCCGGCTGGAAAGGTCCCTCCCAATGATTACTGCTTTGTTACATCCCAGTGGTGGAGGAATGATAAGGAAATGGAAATTACACTTACCTGGTAATTGTAGTTCCTTGAGTGGCGACAGTTCAGTCCTCATTCCCGCCTGGGGTGCTAACGCTGGCAGTGGATGGTCTGTTGGGAGTACCGGAAGACTACTGGTAGGTTTGTGTGTTGTGCAGTCTGTCCTACTTTTGGGTCTTTCTCTTTGTAGTTGATTATTCTTACTCTTTCTTCTTACTGATTTCTGTGTGTAGCAGGGAAGGGTACAGGAAAGGTCTGCCGGAGGAGAGTCCCCGGTGTGCATACTAATGGTTATAGTTAAGTTAATGTTATGGTTGATACAATAGCTACTTAATTGTTGCTCTTTTGAGTCTGCTTTGTCAATAGTTCACTGGGGCTGATGGGAGAGACCAGCGGGCTATATCCAGTGATGTCACGATTTTGACATGCCAGTCTTCAAGCTGCTGGAGGAGGTGCACAACCCAGGGGTGGAGGACTGAACTGTTGTCACTCAAGGAACTACAATTACCAGGTAAGTGTAATTTCCATATTTTAATAATAGTTCACAGATTACTAATAGGTCTGCAATCTCATATGTATACCATCCGGTCCAGGTGATTTGGTACTCTTCAGATTATCAAACAGTTGTAATGCATCTTCCCAGTTTATCGATATTTCTTTCAATTCTTCCAATACAGCACCTTTTATATACCATTTCAGGCATGGGTAAATTCCCTACATCATCTTCAGTAAAGACCAAAGCAAAGAATTCATTCAGCGCCCCTTTTACTCCTCTATCCCACAGGTTTTTTGATACAAAAATACTTGAAAGATTTTTTTATGCATTTTTGCTTCCACACCAAGCTTTTTTTTTTTCCCCCCCCAAATTCTCTTTGCCTGCCTTATCAATGCATTGCATCTAACTTGGCAATGCTTGTTTCCTGTTTTCGTCATTTGGCTCCTTTTTAAAGATGCTTTTTTGTCAACAACAGCCTCTCTGACCTCGCCTTTAACCATGCTGCTATTTCTTTGGCTTTCCTTTCACTTTTCATAAAGCATGGCATACATCTGGTCTGGGCATCCGAGATAGATAGTATTTTTAAACAATGCCCACGCTTTATGCAAATCTATAACCTTTGCAGTTGCTCCTTTTTTTAGTCTTTTGTTAACTATTTTCCTCATTTTATCAGTCTCCCTTTTGAAAGTTAAATGATGGTACTGTGGATTTCCTTTCTGTCCTTCTTTCATTTAGTAAATCAAATGCGATCATGCTATGATCTCTATTGCCAAGTGGCTCCAACACCCTTATCTCTTGCACCAGATCCTGCATGCCACTAAGGACTAGGTCCAAAATAGCTTCTTCTCTTGTCAGTTCATGAACTAGCTGCTCCATAAAGCAGTCATTTATTTCATCTAGAAACTTTATCTCCCTAGCATGTCCTGCTGTGACTCTGACCCAGTTGATACCCGGGTTATTGAAATCACCCATTATTACTGTGTTGTAACTTTTTTGTTAGCTTCCCGGATTTCTTTCAGCATTTCATTATCCATCTGTTCATTCTGGCCAGGCGGTCGGTAGTATACCTTCACTGCCATTGCCTTCCCCTTTTAACATGGAATTTCTATGCATAGAGATTCTACAGCATATTCTGTTTCCTGCAAAGCTTTAATCCTATGTGACTCAGTGCCCTCTCTAACATAGAGTGCAACCTCTCCACCAATTTGATCTTCTTTATCATTGTGATAGAGTTTGTACCGAGGTATTACAGTATCCCATTGATTGTCCTCCTTCCATCAGGTTCTGAGATTCCAATCATATCTAATCTCTTATTTAGAGCTATATAGTCTAACTCTCCCATCTTATTTTTTAGACTTCTAGCGTTTGCATGCAGGTATTTTAGAAGTTGTATTTCAATCGTATTAATCTGGTTATCAGTTGATAGGAGTAATTTGGAATCTTTCAGCTCTGTACTTAACGGCATCTTTATTGGAACTTCTCTGTTTGGATATCCAAACTTCTCCAGGACCAAGCAGGAAGTCAGTCCTCACTTATGGGTGACGTCGGCGCCGACGGAGCCCTCGCGGAGCAATTTTCCCCAGCTTTCAAAGAAAGCCTTTGGGAATTGCAGCGCGCATGCGCGGTCGTCTTCCCGCCCGAAGGTGCCATCTTAGCCAGTCTTCTTTTTTCCGCGGAGCCCTACAGACGTCCCCGTCTTGTCCCCGCGAAAAAGTTGATTTTCTTCTTTATTTTATCCTTTTTTCTTTCGGTTCGACGCCGATCGTTTTCCCGCCCGGACTCGCGACGCCGGTCTCGAGTCCTCTTACTTTTTTTCGGTTTTTCTGACTTAGTCAGCTTTCGTTTTCGTTTTCCCTGGCAGCCCGGTCCTTTGACCTCGCAGGGGCCCTTTTTCCCCCGATGGCTGCCAGTGGGTTTAAGCGGTGTGGTCGGTGTGACCGAAATATGTCACTAACCGACACACACGACTTTTGCCTCCGCTGCCTGGGCCCGGATCATGAGGAACTGATCTGTGGGCCCTGCAGCAAACTGTCCTCAAAGGCGTTGAGAAGTCGGCGGCATCAGCGTGAGAGAATCTTCGCTGACCCCAGCCGTACCCGGACCTCGTCGGAGGCCTCCGTGTCGAAAGGCTCCAGCTCGGACCGTCGCCGGAGCTCCTCCGACCGGGGTTCTCCCTCCGGGGACCATCGTCGGAAGGAAAAACCCACGAGGGCGGCGTCGGTGGACGCTCCTGGCTCCGCGAGGGCCAGGTCGCATAGCCCCGACAGCCGCCCCGGGTCCTTGGAGAAGGAACACATCCCGAAGTCGGAGATGCCTGCCCGGGTAAGTCCTGTGGTCCTTCTGGACTCGCCTCCGCGACAGCCGACGTCGGGCCCGACGCCGTCGGGGCCCGAGTCGGGGGCTGCTGGGTCACCTGAGCTCGGACTCAGGTTGACGGCCTTGGAGAGCAGACTGTCTGCCTTCATGGACCAGCAGAGGGCACTGCTCGCTGGCTTCGCTGGCGTCGCTGCCCCGACCGCCGGGACGTCGACGTCCAAGTCGACCCCGGAGACCGAGCCGATCCTCGAGTCGATGAGAACTCGAGTCGATCCTCGGTCGAGGTCGCCCTCGGCCTCCCGTTCGGGACCGAGGTCGCCGACGCCGACTCCCTCGGCGTCGGGGCGGCTGGCGCCGCACCCTGTCCGGGCCGACCCCACCGAGTCCTCGTCGGAGTCGGTCTGGGAGTCTGAGGAGGAAGAGTCACCTGATTCTTTCCGGACTCGGTGTGTCCCCTCGGACTCACCGGAGTCCGAGCCTCGGAAGCAGTCCCCCCCGGAGGATGCCCGGTTCTCGGACTTCGTTAGGGATATGGCCAAGGCTTTGGCCTTCCCTGCGGATCCCGAGGAGGAGCCTCGAGCCGAAGAGCTCGACGCCCTCCAGTATGACTCTCCCGCGAGGGAACACTTTACTGTGCCGGTTCCTCCTATGCTGGAACGACTACTCTTCCGCATGTGGGAGAGTCCGGCCTCCTCGCCGGTCCTGAGCAAGCGGGTCGATTCTATCTATCGGGTCCGCAAGAGCCCTGGCTTTCAAAAGGCACAGCTGCCACACCATTCCATGGTAGTGGAATCGGCCATGCATCGTCTTAAGAGCCAGAAGATGCACTCCTCGGTGCCTCCTGGCAGGGAGGCCCGTAACCTGGATGGCCTTGGCAAGAAGTGCTTCCAGGGCTCTATGCTCGCATGTCGTGTCCAGACTTACCAGCTATACATGGGCATGTATCTCCGGGATCTGGCTAAAGAGCTAGCCGGATTCTCCGCTGGTCTCTCCGAGGAGCCCTTGCGGAGGTTCCTAGCCTTGTCCACCGGCATTCGGGAATGCTCTAAGTTCATGTCCCGAGCAGCCTATGATGGCTTTGAAGCCTCGGCTCGAGTGGACGCAGCCGGCATCGGTGCCCGCCGACAGGCTTGGCTTCAGTCGTCAGACCTTGAGCCCTGGGTACAGGACAAGTTGGTCGATGTCCCCTGCCGAGGCGAAAACCTCTTTGGCAAGCCCATGGCGGAAAAGGCTGCACAAATTGAGACTGAGACTCTCACCAGGACCAGGCTTTCTAGGAAGACCTCCGCCCCTTCCCAGAAAAAGAAGGGCTCGGGGAAAAAGTCCTTTTACCCGAGGAAGGCGGCTGCCTACAAACAATACCCCCATTATCAGGCCCCTGCAGCTCCCCAACAGGGCCAGCAGGCCAAGGGACGGGGTAACGGGTCCCGTAGGCAGCAGGCCCCCAAGCCTGCACCACCAGCCCCTGCTCAGCAGGGTGGGGGTTTTTGACTCGCTCAGCATAGCCTCTCCCCCCCCGCTGGTCCCCCCCAGCACCGGAGGCCGGCTGGTTCACTTCGCCCACAGGTGGTCCAGCATCACCGCAGATGCCTGGGTGCTTCAGGTCGTGCGAGAAGGCTACCTTCTCCACTTCCATCAGGTCCCTCCCTCCTATTTTCCGGGGGAGCCTCCGCGCCCCCCTCTGCACAGGGAGTTGCTCCTTCAGGAGTTAGCAGGTCTTCTGCAGGATCAGGCGGTGGAACCGGTGCCACACCACCTGAGAGGTCAAGGCTTCTATTCAAGGTATTTTCTGATACCAAAGAGAACAGGGGGCCTCAGACCCATCCTGGACTTGCGCAACCTCAACAAGTTCCTTGTGCGGGAGAAGTTCAAAATGCTTACCCTTGGAATCCTTCTGCCCTACCTCCAGCAGGGAGATTGGCTATGCTCCTTGGATCTAAAGGATGCCTACACGCACATCCTCATCCACCCAAGCCACCGCCAATACCTAAGGTTTGTGGTGGCGGAAATCATTACCAGTACAGAGTACTGCCCTTTGGCCTGTCCTCCGCACCGCGAGTCTTCACGAAATGTCTCGCGGTCGTGGCGGCCCATCTCCGGCTTCACGGCCTCTATGTCTTTCCGTACCTCGACGACTGGCTCATCAGAGCAGCGTCCGCTCAGGAGGTCACCAACGCCACGTGTCGCACGGTGGCTCTGCTGCAGCACTTGGGCTTTGTCATAAACTTCGCAAAGTCCACTTTGCTCCCCTCACAGGATCTCGAGTTCATCGGCGCAAGGCTGCACACTCCTCAGGCGCGAGCGTATCTACCGCTCGACAGGGCTCAGCGGCTCATGGACCTAGCCGACCGCTTTCGCAGCCAGCCCCTGGTCTCCGCCAGGCGCTTCCTGAGACTGCTCGGCCATATGGCTTCCACTGTCCATGTGACCCCCAATGCCCGCCTGAATATGCGGTCTGCTCAATGGTGTCTCCGCCGGCAGTGGCGACAGGCCACGGGCGGCCTCGCAGACCTAGTGCGCGTTTCCGAGCCGCTGATCTCGTCTCTCCGGTGGTGGCTCCGGCAGCCGAACCTGACATTCGGTATGCCCTTCCAGTCACCTCAGCCGACCCGGGTGCTGACCACCGATGCATCCCTCCTGGGCTGGGGAGCGCATTGCCAAGAGGCGCGTACTCAGGGCCTCTGGACCACGTGGGAGTCTGCTCAGCAGATCAACTTCCTGGAGCTCCGGGCGATCCGCCTAGCTCTCCGGGCCTTCTCCCACCTGACTTCCCAACAGTCCGTCCTTGTCCAGACGGACAATCAAGTTGCCATGTTCTACGTGAACAAACAGGGGGGCACGGGCTCCTTTCTCCTCTGCCGGGAGGCTCAGAAGCTCTGCTCTTGGGCCGTCAGTCACGGCATTCTCCTCAAGGCAGTTTATCTCCCGGGCCGGGACAATTGCCTTGCGGACAAACTCAGCAGGGTCCTCCAGCCGCACGAGTGGCGTCTGGATCCCTTGGTAGTTCAGAAGCTCTTCCTCAAGTGGGGCCTCCCCACAATGGATCTCTTTGCCAGTCCTCGCAACCGGCAGCTTCCTCGCTTCTGCTCTCGTCTGCCACACCCCCTTCGGGTTGCGGCGGACACCTTTCTGATCTCATGGTCGGGGAGCCTTCTGTATGCGTTCCCTCCCATCCCGCTAGTCTCTCGGACTCTTTTCAAGGTTCTCCGAGACAAAGCCTTCATGATCCTGGTGGCCCCTCGCTGGCCCAGGCAGCCGTGGTTTCCGCTACTGCTGCAACTGGCGGTGGAGGATCCAATCCCTCTGGGGGTACAACCGGATCTCCTCACTCAGGATCAGGGGTCCCTCCTGCACCCCAACCTCAGGTCTCTCAACCTCATGGCCTGGCTGCTGAGAGGGTAGTCCTTGCTCCCCTTCTCCTGCCGGCAGAGGTGGAGGAGGTCGTCTTAGCTTCGCGACGGCCTTCTACCCGCAAATGCTACGCCCTTAAATGGCGTCGCTTTGCCGTCTGGTGTGCCCCACAGTCTCATGATCCCTTCTCCTGCCCGGTGTCGGTGATCTTGCAGTACTTGCTACACCTCTCTAATCTGGGACTTAAGTCCAACTCCGTCAAAGTTCACCTCAGTGCTCTTTCGGCACATCATGTGCCGGTGGACGGTAGACCTCTCTCCAGCGACCCTCTCGTAGCGAGGTTTCTCCGAGGTCTCCTTCTACTTAAACCACCTCTGCGCCCGCCAGCGCCTGACTGGGACCTGAATGTGGTTTTGCAGCGGATCACCTGTCCGCCTTTTGAACCTATGGCTACCTGTTCTCTCCGTTTTCTGTCTTGGAAAACACTGTTCTTGATAGCCCTCACTTCCGCTAGACGCGTAAGTGAATTGCAGGCCCTCGTGTCTGATACCCCTTACACTCGGTTCTACAAAAATAGGGTAGTCCTACGGACTCACCCAAAATTTCTTCCAAAAGTGGTCTCCCCTTTTCACATCAATCAGGAGGTGGTACTTCCAACCTTCTTTCCCAGACCACACTCCAGCCGAGCTGAAACGGTCCTCCATACCCTGGACTGTAGAAGGGCATTGAACTTCTACCTTGACCGTACGCGGGAGCACCGTAAAGCTGCTCAGCTTTTTGTGTCTTTTGACCCCAATAAATTGGGGCTCCCGGTCTCCAAGCGTACTCTGTCCATCTGGGTTGCGGACTGTATCTCTTGGGCTTATGGGGCAGCCGGACTCTCCTTAGAAAGTCGAGTCACGGCTCATTGCGTTCGGGCAAAGGCTACGTCAGTGGCTTACCTCCGCTCTGTTCCGCTGGCAGACATCTGCCGGGCCGCTACTTGGTCTTCGAGCCAGACTTTTGCGGTCCATTACTGTCTCGAGAGGGAGTCCCGCAGGGACAGTGCTTTCGGACAGGCAGTCCTCCGTAATCTCTTTGAGGTCTGAGCAACTCCTACCCTCCATCCCGGATGTGGGCTACCGGTGGGTGTTAATTCAGCGAAGATTCTTTCCTTCTGTGCTGCTGAGCTAGAGGGAGCTCATTTTTGTGCTTAGGGTCTCCGGTAGCCTTGAGCTTGGGAGTCCCATAAGTGAGGACTGACTTCCTGCTTGGTCCTGGAGAAAGCGTAGTTACTCACCTGTAACAGGTGTTCTCCAGGAGCAGCAGGAATCAGTCCTCACTACCCTCCCTCCTCCCCTTGGAGTTGCAATCGTCTGCTTATGTTCTTTTTGCAAATTTTTATGCTGTCTTTTTAGCTATGTCATCTGACTGGCTAAGATGGCACCTTCGGGCGGGAAGACGACCGCGCATGCGCGCTGCAATTCCCAAAGGCTTTCTTTGAAAGCTGGGGAAAATTGCTCCGCGAGGGCTCCGTCGGCGCCGACGTCACCCATAAGTGAGGACTGATTCCTGCTGCTCCTGGAGAACACCTGTTACAGGTGAGTAACTACGCTTTCCCTGTTTTCAAGGATACATTCTTCCCTGTTTCCCTTCAAGGATACATTCTTACGAACCGTGTGTTCTTGGATGACTGTTGGCTTTCCCCTGTTATCTAGTTTAAAAGCTGCTCTGTCTGCTTTTTAAGTGTTAATGCCAGCAGCCTGGCTTCATCCTTGTTAAGGTGGAGCCCATCTTTTCGGAAGAGTCCTTCCTTTCCCCAGAAAGTTGCCCATTTCCTAACAAATCAAAACCACCTTCTTTGCAGCATCGTCTCATCCACGCATTGAGATTCTGGAGCTCTACCTGCCTTTTGAACCCTGCGCATGGCACAGGAAGCATTTCAGAGAATGCTACCCTGGAAGTTCTGGATTTCAACTTCCTACCTAAAAGCCTAAATTTGGCCTCCAGAATCTACCTCCCTACGTTTTTCCTGTGTCATTTGTACCAATGTGTACCAAGACAGTAGACTCCTCCCCAGCGTTATCTAAAACCTTGTTTATGTGGTGTTTGAAGTCCGCTAGCTTTGCACCAGGCAGGCATGTTACCAGGTGATCCTCATGTCCACCAGCCACCCAACTATGTACATGCATAATGATTGAATTACTCATTATAATGGCCGTCCTAACCTTTCTCTCATGGGCACATGGCTCTGGAGAAACCTCCTCTGTGCAAGAAGGTGTTACATCTTCTGGTGGACAGGTCCTAGCTACGGGATCACTTCTATCTTACCAAGGTGAAGCTCCCTTTCACGAGACCCCCCTCCTCCATGACAGCTGAGAGGCTGCCAGACTGGAGGTGGGGCTTGAATACTACATCCCTGTAGGTCTGATCTATGTACTTCTCTAATTTTTCCTTATGTCTTCCAAGTCTGTTACTCTAGCCTCTAGAGCAGTGGTTCTCAACCTTTTTTTGTACCGTGACCCCTTTTAACATTGGTCAACTTGTGATGACCCCCAATGATAAAATCAAATGCGTCTCTCTTCCTTTACTGTTAACGCATTGTCGCTGTAATCATTTGTTGAATTATTAATATATTATAGGCCTTTGCAATATGTTTTTATTTATAAAATTTACTTATTTAAACCACAATCACAATAACACGTAACAATATTTGATTTCAAAATTATTATGATTTTGTAGTCAAATCACTAATATGAAATAAAATTATTTTTTCTACCTTTTTGTTGTCTGACCAATTTATTCTCTGATCATGCTAGTCCCGATCTGAGGCTTCTGCTTTCCTGTCTTCTCTTGGCTCTCTTTCTGTGGTCTATGATTCATCTGCCATTTCTTATCTCTGTTTTTCTTCACTTTCCGTCAGCCTATTTCCAGTCCCAGTAACCCTCCCCAGTATCAGCCCCTTTCCAGTCCTCACTCCCAGTACCTTCCAATGTTAACTTGCATTCCCATGACTTCCACTGGTGTCCAGTCCCTTCTAGTACAAATGCCATGGCAGCCCCTCTCAGATCCACTCCCTTCCAGTTCCATTCTCCCATCCGCTCGTATCAGCCCATTTGTAGCCTTAGCTCCCAGTTTTCTTCCAGGGCCAGCAGCTCTATCCTCCCTTCCCCACCATCAGCCCATTCCCAGTCGAAGCCCCCCAATCAGCTCACTTCCAGTGTTAGTCCCCCCTCAATCCCATTACCAGTGTTAGTCTCCCTTAATCAGCCCAATACCAGTCCTACCCCCATCAGCTCATTACCAGTACTAGCCTCCGCTAATCAGCCCATTTCCAGTCATAGCCCCCCCAATCAGCTCATTTCCAATGCTAGCCTCCCATCAGTCCATTACCAATCCTAGCTAGACTCCCCTAATCAGCTCATTTCCAGTGCTAGTCCATCCTCAACCCCATTAGCAGTGCTAGGCTCCCCTAATCAGCCCATTTCCAGTCCTAACCTCCCCGATCAGCTCATTTCCAGTGCTAGCTGCCTATCAGCCCATTACCAGTCCCAACCCCCCCTTGATCAGTCCATTCCCAGTCCTAGCCTTCCCTAATCAACCCATTACCAGTGGTAGCCCCCCCTCCCCATCAGCCCATTATAATCCTAACCTGCACTGTCTCTCCTGTCTGTCCAGTATGTCCCCCTGTCAGCCCTCTCTGTCCATGTCAGCTCCCCTCCCTCCCTCCCTTCCTCCCTGACCCCTCCTCCCCTCTCCCTATGTCTGCCTGCTACTGCCCTGTTCTTCTGCAGCCGCGGCTCCCTGTCTCTTAGGGAACTGCTGCTGTGCCTGTGAAGCCGTTGCGGAGCCTTTCTGTCTCTCAACTTGCTCCGTGCAGCATTGTCCCACCTCCAAAGGAATACTTCCTTTGGAGGCGGGACAATGCTGCACGGAGCCCGTCGAGAGATGGGAAGGCTCCTTAACATTTTCACAGGCACGGCAGCGGTTCCCTAAGAGGCAGGGAGCCGCAGCTGCAGAAGATTGGAGGCGGTGAGTTTGCCGCTGCTGAGAAGCGGACTCGGCAGCGGCAGCAACTTGTGCACGCTTTTTTTTTTTTTTTTTTAAACGGCGGAGTGAGGCGACCCCTGCTAAATCCTGTGGTGACCTCCGTGGGGGTTGCGACCCACAGGTTGAGAACCGCTGCTCTAGAGGTTCCTTGATGGTAAAGAGCTCCTTGCACCTGGTGCACACGTAAGACCTCTCACCAACTGGGAGAAAATCGTACATGTGACACTCAGTACAAGACTGGTTAACTCTCAACTTGCTGCTGGACTGCTGTTTGCATCTTAGTTTTCAAGTTTTGTTTAGCTATTTAAGTTGTTTTTAGTTGATAGGGATACTTGTACTAATACAGTTATACCAAATAAGTTTTTAAAGGACTTTGTTCACCTCAAGATTAATTACTTTCAGGGCCTTAACTCGTCTATTCCTGGTGAGGATAATCACTTTAATAGGCGTAAGACCCTATAAAGCTAGGATGATGCCTGGGGTGGGTAGGTGGGAGGGAGGGCACCAAAACCTAGTAAAGGCTGGCTTGCTGCACAGGTCCCAGACCCATGTTTCTAAGGTAATCTGTGACAATTTCCTGGGTGATTCACACAGCCCTTGCTTTGATAGAGGGATCTTTCAAAATGCCCCTCTGATCTGTCACTTGGCTTTAACACCTATTTTAAGCAATTTCACAGGTCTCTTGCCCCTATCTAAAAAGCCTCTTTGTAACGATATCTAGAAACAATTTATAGCTCACCCTGTTTTTTCCTTTTATGCTAAGTTATACTCTGATTTGATTTAAATTAAAGCTCTTTGCTGATACTAGGCTCTGACTATTTATTTATTTTAAACTAGAAGCTCTCTGCTGGGTTCTGAATTAAAACTGAAAGCTCTCTGCTGGGTTTTAAACTTAAACTGAAAGCTACTTGCTGAGTTTTTAAATTTAAACTAAAAGCTCTTTGCTGATACTAGGCACTGACTGATTTAACAAATACATTGGATTCTAATTTACATGGATTAATCAGCTTTAATCTAAAGAATTCCTTTTTCCCCAAGATTTAGAAAAATTCCCAGAAATAAGTACTTACAATTGCAGGTCTCTCTCCAGATCTCTCTCTCCAGAGGTAGCAGTCCCTTTTTGTAGTCCTTCAAGACTGAGTCCTTCAAGAGCTCATGGTCTCTCTGTGGGCCTTAAGGTCCTTTTTTGGCTCTACCCTGTGCTCCAGAGTGAGATGGATCATCCATTCGGGCTCTCTCTGGTGGAAGCCCTGGTCATGACTGTGGCAAAGCATATGACTATCCCAGTGAAGAGTGATGTTACACTCAAGGGGTTTGATGACAAGCAGTGCCGTTTGTAGGCTTTGCATTCCAAGACCTCCTATGCTGAATCCAGCAACTGCCAGACAAACCAAAAGCTGCATGATTGGAGTCATGGGCCTCCTATTTGGCTGGTGCTCTCAGACTTGATCAGAATCTCTTCCAATTCCATGTCGGCTCCACAATTGTTAGTGAATGCTGCCTTCAAGCTGCGCCTGAGCAAACTCCCCTTTTAAGTGCTGGTTACTCTTCTGGTTGGACCTGGAGAGTTTGAGACTTGCCAACAGAGATTCCCAGATGACAGACCTGAGGGTCATTCCATGTCAAGTGATCTAGGGCTCCCCGCATGACCATCACGGATTTCGACTAAATTTTATATTTAGAGCCCCCCATGTCTCAAATGAACTTTGGTAGAGTTTTAGGTTCTCTGGTGTTAAACCTGTTGAGATATAGCAGTTTGTTTGACCCCCATAGCCTGAACATGTACAGTACGATTCAAACTTTCAGCAACTTTGAGACCTAATATTGTTCTTATTTGTTTATAAGAAATGAAACTTAACTACCCTGCACATCTTCTTGCGCTCTTTTTAATGAGACTAATAATAATCTTTTTTGATTGTGTCAGAAATAGACACATTGCACCAAAGTCGGGCAAAGAAATTGGCGGCCTAAAAAAATTAAAAGTTTAACATTGCATAGCTCCTGAAATAAGTAAACAACGAACATGAAATTTGAGGCATAGTATCCCGTGGTACTGTTTTTGTGTTTATAATTTCAAGCTCCTAGCCCTTTTCATTAATTTGCAAATTAAGTGTAAAGTTGATGATTTTTGCAAAAAGGCTAAAGATAGGGTATTTTTAACTCCCTTTTACACAAAAGTATCTTCTAGAAACGTTTTCAAACTACTACCATTAGAAAGAGCATGTTTTAAACTCCCTAAAAAAGTTAATTTGATTGACTAACGCTGGCATACAGTGCTCTAAAAAGAGGACCAAAGTCAGCGGACATTGCCATGGCAACAGCATATATTTCATCATATTATTGTTAATTTTTTGGATCATACTTGTGTTAACATTTTTATATTGAAAAATGTATCAATATTGTATTGCGTTGGTCCATGGTGACATTGTCACTACCAGTTCAGGAACATGAACTGGCAACCCCATCGCCATAAAGGTCACGCCCGATAGCTGTGCAATACCAGCCACGGGTGGGTTTCTTAATCTAGGTTCCCAAGCCTTTAATTTGGTTTCTTATTTGAGGTTCCAAAGCCTTCAGTGGGTGTCTAGCTGGTTCCCAAGCCAATGATTGGGCATCTTATCCTAGGTTCCCAAGCCTAAATTGTGTATCTTATATGGTTCCCAAGCCGAAGTACTCACCTCAATTTTAATGCTAGCAATTTTTTTACATTCTGTTATGTTTGCAAGCCACTTCTTTCAAAATGGATTCTGGGAATTGATACTGTCGGCCAGATGTCACTGAAGGTGCAGGGAGCATGCTAATGAGGTGCTGCTCTGGAATCCAGCACTTGCCTTTCTGGCCAATAAAACGAATGAGTAGGACCTTGAGGATGCATAAATGTTATCAATGCATCATTTTCCTCAGCTGAAACTTCAACAACATTGCCAATCCACCATTTGTTGTCATAGATGCAAGCTACATAGCAACCAAGGGACAACTCAGATAATTTCAAATACAAAATAGCAGTATTGGAAATTTTGGCTGAAAAACTTATTGTATCATTTGAAACTCTGCTGACACAAACCAAGTTTGAGTCAACTGGTACAAATTGGTGATGCTCTCTAGTGCCAGCTATTGTGCTGCTTTCTTTCCACCTTTCTTGAAACTTCCTGCTTTTTTCAGTTTCATCTTTTGCGACATAAATATTTTAATTCCGTGTATATTTTGGTCACACAAGTTATACAGATCTTTTGGTGTCAATATTTGGTCAGACGAAGGTCTTTGTAGAGTTGCTTGGGCTGCCAAGTGTTTAGTTGTGCCACCAACCCCATCACAAGGTGATTTTCCATGGCTTGTGCCGAAAAAGTTCCATTCAGCCTCGATATTGAAATCATTTTTGTGGTTGCATAAATTGACGAAGTTTTTTTGTAGTTTTTATATTGTGCTGCTGAGCCATCACTGAAGTAGTATATTTTCGTAACATCTGCTTGGGTCAACAAAAATTTGATAAACTTCTGAATAAACACGTATACTGACATGGTATGTTGCATATGATCGGAAATTATGCAACAATTTGCAAGGTGCCCACTTTGTCTGCATAATAAGCAACAAATGGATGTACTGTGGTCTGTGAATTTTCCCAGTGAAAGCCCTGGGCAGCATCTTGGACAACAAATAAGTAATTTTTGGCAAAGTCCATCAAAACAATGAACTCCGTTTCTTTTAAGTCAGCTTTCAGTGACTTCAGATATTCACTTTGGTGTTTTGAAACAAAATGATGGCCTGTCAGCTTCCAAATTTTGCTTGAAAGTTTTTCAACAAAGTTGTCCACTGTTAATATGCTTGTTTCCAGTGTTTCTCGGTCAGTGTGAATCTATTGTTTGAATTCAATTGATTCCTCTGCATCATAATCCTGGAATATTTCATCCAAATACGCTACAAGTGATTCTTTGCCAGGGCAGCTTTGGCATCTTTGTAGCATACATTCCTTGGAATTCAGGTCACACACTGACTTTTCCATTAGCAGCTTGTAGTCCTCTTTAATATTTGCAGCTTGCAGCATGAGCTTTACATTCTGATGTATACTGCAGACGCAAACAGAATGCATGCCTGAAGCACCAACAGTCACACACCACTTTGGCCTGAGATCAGAGTTTTGAAAAACCGATTTCTGCTCCAAATTTATTATGATATGCTACATACAACTCTTTAAGATTACACAACAGCAACCGTTTTTGTTTTTGAACTTTGACACCATCGAGTCGCACTGAAATGCAGTCTTTTTTGCCAGGACACATTCTGCTAAATTCATCATCCTCATAGAAATCCTTGACTCTTTTAGCGACTTCCTCTGATAATGGTTTGCCAATTTTTGCATCAGGTAAAGCACAAATGCCTTTGTCTTTCTTGACTTTTCGGGCCATTTTGACCATACGTTCAGAAACGCCAAACTTCATTGCTGTTTCCTTTATTGACCAACTTTTTGGGGCCAAAGTCAACAATTGAACTTTTGTTGACCTATTGGATATATCAGTCTTTGCTTTCAATTCTTTAATAAGCTCAGTGTAATCGCTACATAGACTGCATTCTGCAGATAGACTAGATTGTTCAACGTTGTCAGCCACTCCAGCAGCAGACATTTTTTTTGTTACCACGTTCTGTGTGCGCTCAATCTTTTGTTTCAAATAGCCAGCTTTGTCTCTACTGCTTATTCTTCGTATTTTTAATGGAGAAGTGCCTAAAGCAGTCGAGCTTTGATCAAGGGTGTCCAAGGCATCTGGATCAAAATCATCCGAAGATGAAGATGCTGTGGCTTCAACCACAGAAGCATATTTTGCTTTGCACCTGATGCAAATTTTCTGTCCTGGCTTTACATTCATTTTGGTCACTTTTTTCAAGCCCTCAGACATGGCTAAAGTTACTTTTGATAATCCACTTTTAGTGACGTGATTCTGCTTTTCAAACGGATTGCAACACGACATTTGGTTCATTTCATATTTGCTGAGATACTGTGCTTGGTGATGCAAGCAGATACTGTCATTGTCTGTGAGGTCAACTTCTGATCGTCATGTAACAAGCAATTTCTCGCTTGCTGACAAGCAGCTCACAGAATTGAGCCCAGTTTTATTGGAATAAAATGAGCCATGGTGACATTTTGATAATTTTTGTCCAACGGTACATAGGAGGATTGTTATCAAGTGATTCGTCGATGTCCATTTTGAAGTAAATTAATTAGTAAATGTGTACCAACTAATGCTAATCTGAAAATCTATACGTTAAGCTCACGACATTTATGCACTTAACAGTTATTGAGCAACTCCTATGGAAATAAATGAGTTTTAAATATAACATTTGGATAACGTTAGAACTGCAGGTTGAATTACATGCCTTTGTCAAGCATGGTAATGTCCGCTATGTTTAGCCCTCTTTTCAGGGTATTGTACGCCAGGGTTAGTAAATTAAATCCGCTTTTCTAGAAAGCTTAAAACGTGCTCTTTCTAATGAAATTGGTTTTAAAACGATTTTAGAAGATACTTTTGTGTAAAAGGAGGTTAAATATACCCTATTTTTATGTTGCAAAAAATCATCAACTTTACACTTAATTTGTAAACTAACGGAGAATGCTAAGAGCATGAAATTATAAATTCAAGAACTTCAGTACATAGAGGTATTATGTACAAAATTTCATACTTTTTACTTGATTATTTAGGAAGCTGCATAATGTTTAATTTTTTTAGAACGACAATTTTTTTGGCTGACTTTGCTGCAATATATCTGCTTCCGACATATTCAAAAAAAATTATCATTAGTATCATTAAATAGAGCGCAAAATGTTGTACAGGATAGTCAAGTTTCATTTTTTATAATAAAATAGCAAAGACAATATAGGGTCTCAAAGTTGCTGAAAGACTCGTACTGTACAAAGTCAAGGTATGTGATCAGACAAACGACTATATCTCAAAGTATTCCACGAGAGAATCTAAAACTTTACCAAAGTTAGTTTGAGACACATGGTAGTGTACATACAAAATTTCAGCAAAATCCAAGATGGTCGAGCAGGGCACTTTTTATATACTAGACCACTTGACATGGAATGACCCCTAAAGATGATTTTCGTAGGTGCTGTGCATGGATCCTGGAGACACCCTTGGACTGCTAGGAGCCCAGGTAGGGCCTATTCATTTTATGGGTCTCAGCCCATGATGGAGCAGTCCTTCTTTTTGGGTTTTCAGTTTACTCAAGACTCCAGAGCCAGTAAAACCGCCCTCAGTGAGATCTGGCAAGTCCATTCCAAAAGGAAGCTGGTTGGGGGTGGCTCTAGCTGTTTCCTTATCGTTCCTCCAGTCCAGTCCTGCACCTCTAGGGTAGTGCACCTCTCACAGCAACTTGGAGCTGAGCATATCATCTTTTGATGACACCCTTGTACTTATATAGCTGGCACCTCCCACAGCCCCAGTATGCTCAGTCTCCAAGCAGCTGGAGAATGGTGAGCTAGGGTGCAGGACTTACTGAAGGAGCAAATAAGGATTTAGCTGTAGTTAGGTTCTTGGTTCTTTTTGTTGTGGCTAGAGGCCTCTTTTAAAAGAAGAAAAAAATAAAAATAAAGGAAGTTTAAATAGAGAGGGAACGGCTTCAGCTGGGGAAAACATTTCGGAAGAGAATCCGTGAATCTTCTCTCCCTCCCTCCCCCCCCCCCAAGGTATTCTGAGGGGGTTGATTGGTAGAGCAGCAGCCGTTGCTTCAGGTGGCAGGCAGCTCCCAAATCCTTCAGAGGGTGAGGAGCTGCCACAGACAGTGCCGAGGCCTACAGACAGCTCCTGGGTGGCCCACCCACTCTGCGCCGAAGCCAGAGAGTGGTGGCTGAGCGTGAGGGGAAGAAAACACCTGAGTTGCAGTGCCCAAGGCAGAGGTTCGCAGAGGTAAGCAGGGTGTGGGAGATTTTTCGCCTCATCCGGGAGCCAGGAGTGGAGCTGACCGGAGCTGGGGTCGTGGCCTAAAGCCGCATGGCAGTATGTGCTAAGGTGCACGGGAAGGTGAAAGCGCTTTTTTTTTTTTTTTTGTCACACTCTGGGCCTGGCACGGCAGACAGTTCTCTTGTGGCATTTCACTTCGTTGGAAGGGGGAAACGTTTGGCAACGATTCACCTTGGCCCCCTGCCTTTGCAGAACCGCTAGAGAAGCAGGAGTCCCAGCTGTAGATATTTTCTAGATATTTAGGCTAGCTGGGGGGCTTCATTTTGCTTTCATTTTGACTTTCAATTCACTTTTTTAGGTTTCTAATTTTATTTAATTGCAATAAGTGAGAGTGGTAGGGGGGCCTTTGGTAGGGCTGCAGACCCACCATGCCGGCCAGACCGCAGTGCCTGGTCTGCAGCACCCGGTGGGGGGGTGGTCTCTGAGACCGGCATCTGCTTAGGCTGTACTCAGGAGGCTTTAATGGTGGAACAGGACCTGCGCACCCATCCAAGGCAGGAGGAAACTCCATCCCCACCTCGGGAAGCTCAGGACACAGATCTGTGCTGGCTTCAGGAGAACCAGTTTCGGGAACTTCAGCTACTCTCGGGATCTTGACGGCACCAGGAGTGGGGGAGATACCTGGGGGTTTCTCGCTGGAATTGGTCCTGCTTCTGCACAAAGCATTTTGTCTGCACCAGCAGGGGTGGCAGAATGCGCCTCAGCGCAGGAGTGCAGCACAAAGGAGGAAAGCAGACAGGAAAGAGAGCGAGGCAGAAGTGGTGACTCCTAAGAGGACTAGGGTCTGTGGCACAGTCAGCCTTCGTCAGAGGGGCTGGATGGTTAAGACATGGACATGGAACTACTACTATTACTGAGCATTTGTTTAGTGCTACAAGATGTACACAGCGCTGCACAGTTATGTAAGAGACAGTCCCTGCTCATCAGAGCTTACAATTTATTCAAGACAGACAACACAGTAGGTGTAGACAGGGATACATCTAGGGGCAATGGTAGGAAACGCAAGGAGATCAGGTGAGTCAAGATCCGAAAGCAGCAGCGAAGAGGTGAGTTTTCGGCTTCAATTTGAAAAGGGTCAGAGAAGGCGCCTGACGTACAGACTCAGGTAGTTTGTTCCAGGTGTAAGATGCAGTAAGGTGAAAGGAACAAAGTCTGGAATAAGCAATAGAAGCGATTTGCCAGAAGAGCAGAGTTCCCAAGGAGGCAAGGTGAAGAACTGGAAGAAAGTGAGATTCTGTAACAGGAAGATCAGTCCAGAATTGTGTGGGTATTCCTTCGGGAAGAGTTGCCGGTGCTCATTGGGGAAGCCTTGAGGGCCCTCAATATGCCCACCAACCAGCCCACAGCAGAGGAGTAGCTGGAGAACCCACTGCTTCAGGCAGTACGGAAGACGCAGAAAGTTTTTTTTCTGGTGCTCAGAGTGGTAAGGCAGATGATCCAGGATGAATGGGATCTGCCGGAAGCAGGCCGCCGGGGGAGGGGGATGGGGTGTGCTATGGTGTGCCTGTATTCGTTGCTGGAACAAAAGCAGGAGCTACTGCAATTGCCAAGGGTGGATGCGGCTATATCAGCAGTCACTAAAAAGACGACTATTTCAGTAGAAGGCGGTGTAACCCTCCTTGATGGCCAGGACTGAAAGTTGGACACCTTATTTAAACAGGAATTTGATATCAGCGCCCTTTCCCTGCATGCCTCCATCTGCAGGGCCTGGGTGGCTAGGTCCTACCTCCGCTGGGCGCAACGGGTTCAACAGCCAGGAGAGCCGGCAAAAGACCTATCAGGGGAGGCGGCCACATTGGAGTCAGGGGCAGCCTACCTGGCCAACACCCACTACAATCTTGGACTATTGAGGCCTCCATAGTAGCGGCGCGACGCCACCTGTGGCTATGGAACTGATCCAAGTTACCAATGTCCTTGTTTAATGTACATTACCAAGTTTAAGTACTATGTAAACCGCTTTGACTGACTGAAATGATAAAGTGTTATAAAAAAAACCTGCTAAATATTGTAAAATAAACTGGGCAGCAGACAGTTCCTCTAAAGCCTGCCTTGGTAAGCTTCCCTTTAAAGGGAAGCCTCTCTTTGAGAGGATCTGGATAAGTTAATGAAGGACTTGGGCGAGTCCAAGGGAGGTTGCTTGCCCGAGGATAAACTGAAACGGAACCGTACTCCGGCTTCGGGTAAAGGGCAGTCACGGGAATTTCCTCACCGTACCTCCAGGCTAAGACAGTGTACGGGTGGGTTGTCGCTTCCCACCAGCAGCTGAGGGCTGAACATGACAGAATCCTGACATCACGGTACAAGGTACCCATTCTCCTGCTCCAGGATCCAGTCTTTCAGTCCTCAGCAGCTGAGTAGGCAATCCTAGGTAGTGGTCTCCCTTAGGGCACTGTTGTTTATATATATTTATAGATAGATAGATATTAAAAAATTTTTTGTTTGGTTTGTTTGGGTAATCCCGTGTGTCTGTGGGAGGTTGTCTAGCAGGCAACCTTAAGATGAGTTTGGGGAAGGACTAAAGCCATTTGGTGGCATCGCTGCAAGGTTAGGAGCCATATCACTGTTGGAGCCTGACAGTCTGGAGCCGGAGTAATAAGTCCCTGGGTGCCTCAGGTGCTCTTATTGCTGCCTACAGTCTTGGAGGAACCTGCAGCCATGCGGCTGGTGCCTGTGAGCAGCAGATCACTGGACTGACTTCCCCTGCACGACTGCTATTTCTTCTCTTGTCTCCCCCCCCCCCTCCCCACAGCTCAAGCAGGCATGATGCTGGAAGGCCTGGAGAGGAAAGAAGGTAGCTAACGGCTACATTCTGTCTTTTGGTGATAAGAGTCGGGTACTTTGGGTAGTGCTTCAGGGCTGGTTGTCCTCCGTCTTTTGAGCGGCGGTCTTCAGTGCACGTGGCATCCGGTGGAGGTAGGTGCATGCAGGGGACTGCTCCGGTGTGTCTCTTGTGCTCGAGGAATCACGGGTTGCAGGAAGGCCTTTGCCAGTTTAAGGCAGGGGCGGTCTCTCGAATGTGGCGCAGGCATGGATGATGGCAGTCATTCATGTTCACGCAGGAAGGAACAGCAGCTGTCTTGGGGCAGCCAGTTACAGCCTCTCAGAAGTCACTGAAGCGTGGGAAGAGCAGAAGTAAGTCTTCGGGAAGTTCAGCAACAGCACCTTCGCTGCTAGTAGCAGCACAGATGGGGTCTGTATCGCAGATATTTTCTCCGGTTTTTATATTGGCCCTACACAGCAGGCTGCTCCAAATATACAGGAAAAGACTTTGCCTAAGCAGGATCTCCTGCTCCCTGCAGCTTGACAGGATCGGGGGTGATGGGGCAGACATCCTTCCTCCTCTTCAGAAGAGACATAAAGGAGATCCTGAGGCTTGGCAGATGCAGGGAATTCTGCCTTCCCATTGTTCAGAGGACCTGGAAGAGGACCCTTCTATGGGGAGAAGTAGAGTCGGGGGACTTACCCTCAGGGGAGGATCCCAATGTGGTCTGCGTGTTCCATCAGGAAGAGCTTGCTGCCCTTAAGCATTCGCTAGCCACTGTCAATATCCTGCCTCCGGCGGCAGTCCCTTTGTTGCAGGGGTTCAAAGGAGCTCAGATATGTTTCCTGGTCCATCGGGTCATTAAGAAAATGATGGAGTCTGAATGGGAATGCCCAGAGGCCATGTAAGGGGGAGCAGGGCAATGGGGTCACCTTTATCCTATTCCACAGGAGGAGCGGGAATTGCTCAAGATGCCTAAGGTAGACGCTATAGTCTCTGCGGTCACTAAAAAGACTAACATTCCTGTTGAGGGAGGTGCAGCCTTAAAGGATCTGCAGGATCGGAAACTTTAGTCCCTCTTTAAGCTCACCTTTGACTCCAGTGCCTTATTGCTCCAGGCCTTTATCTGCGGGGCCTACATTTCTCTGGCTTCTATTTGGATGCTGTAGGGCCTGGCTCTGGAGGAGTCTGAGGGAGTGGAGGGGGCAAAACTGTAGTCGGCGGCGGCATACATGGCAGATGCCTTCTATAATATGGTTCGCACTTAAGCAAAAACTATGGCCTACATTATCGCAGCTCAGAGATTCCTGTGGCTATGCAATTGGGCAGCAGATGCAGCGTCCAAAGCGCATCTCAGTAAGCTTCCCTTTAAGGGGAGGTTGCTGTTTAGGGAGGTGCTAGAGAAATTGGTGAAGGACTTTGGCAACTCTAAAGGAGGTTGCCTGCCAGAGGACAGGGCAAAAGGGCCCAAGACAGGTACGCCACAGCGTGGGCAGCCAAGGGATTTCAGGTGTTTTTGCGTCGCTTGGTTTGCACCATACCAACTGGAGTGTTTTAGCACCAGGGCTCAGCCCTTTCAGGGCTTCTATGGTAGCACTTTGGATTCCTTCTGTAGCTCCTTGGCTGCCTCCAAAAAGCCACAATGATGCCAGGTTAGCTCAGGCGGGGGTACCAATCGGAGGGCGTTTGCAGCAATTCTTCCCCGCCTGGGTCAGCATGACCTCTGATCAGTGGGAGTTAGAGATCATCCAGAAAGGCTATGCGCTCGCGTTTGTGCAACCTCTGGCAGACACTTATGTCAGCTTCTCCGTGCAAGGCTTGGGCAAAGGCCAAGGCGGTACACGAATTGTTGCAGCTCGAGGCTGTCATGCTGGTTCCTCTAGGCCAGCGATGGCGAACCTATGGCACGCGTGCCAGCTGTGGCACGCGAAGGCCTTGCAGCTGGCACGCGTGAAGGTCCGCAGAAAAAGAAAAAGCGGGCTCTGGCTGCTGCCGCGGACGCGGCAGCATGCAGTGTCCCGCGGGGCCCCCTCCGCCCGCTAAGCCCCTCTGCAAGGGCTTTCAGATTCGCGAGGGAGACAGCGTCTCCCTCGCGTCTCTGTTAAGCCCGCAGGGGCTAATGGGAAATTTCCCATCAGCCCCTTTAGATGCGAGGGACTGATGGGAAATTTCCCATTAGCCCCTGCGGGCTTAACAGAGACGCGAGGGAGACGCTCTCCCTCGCGAATCTGAAAGCCCTTGCAGAGGGGCTTAGCGGGCGGAGGGGGCCCCACGGGACATTGCATTCTGCCGCTGCCGCGGCAGAAGCCAGAGCCAGCTGCTTTTTTTTTTTTTTTTAATTTGCCATGGGGGGTGGGTTAGGACTGCTAATGGGCTAGGGGGGGGGTTAGGACTGCGAATGGGGTAGGGGGGGGTTAGGAATGCTAATGGGCTGGGGGGGTAGGACTGCTAATGGGCTGTGGGCTGATGGGGGCTGTCTGGAAATGGGGTGATGGGGGGTTAGGACTGGTAATGGGCTATGGGGGGGGGTTAGGACTGCTAATGGGCTAGAGAGGGGGGGTTAGGACTGCTAATGGGCTAGGGGGGGTTAGGACTGCTGATGGGGAGGGGTTAGGACTTGAGGTGGGCTGTTGGGTGGGGTTAGGACTCGAAATGGGCTGATGGGGGGTTAACACTGGAGGTGGTCTGATGGGGTTAGGACTGGTAATGGGCTATGGGGGGGTTTAGGACTGATAATGGGCTATGGGGGGCTATGGGGGGCTGGGACAAGAAATGGGCTGATGGGGAGGGGTTAGGACTTGAGGTGGGCTGATGGGGTTAGGACTGGTAATGGACTGTGGGCTGATGGGGGGGGGTTAGGACTGGCAATGGGCTATGGGGGGCTGACTGGAAGTGGGCTGATGGGGGGTTAGGACTGGAAGTGGGCTGATGGGGGGTTAGGACTGGTAATGGGTTATAGGGGGGGGGGGGCTTAAACTGAAAATGGGTTGATGGGGGGGTAGGACTGGAAATGGGTTGGGTGGGGGGGGTGCTAGGACTGGAAATGGGTTGGGGGGCTGCTAGGACTGGAAATGGGCTGATGCAGGGACTAGAAGGGAATGGATGCTGGGTGAGGCTGGAACTAGAAGGGAGCTGGTGTTGGGGGAGGATTAGAATGGGATGGGGCTGGGAGAGTAAATGGAGAGGGGAAAAATATTTTGTGTGGGAGGGATAAAAAATCTACAATTGGCCGGCCCGGGTAGTGGGAGAGTAAGTGGGGATTGAGGATGGAGGGGTAAATTTTGAGTAGATGAAATAGGAATGAGGACAGAGCAAAAGGAGAAAGATTAGTATGTTAAAGCAGATGTAGAGAGAGAATGGAAAAAAAAACCCAAGAAGACAGAAGAAAGGACAAATGGACAGCAGATGGAGAGTTAGCAGAAGACATGAAGAAACCAGAAGAAAGTGGCTGGAACAATTGCAACTGAAAAAAAATGCACAAAAGGTAGAAAAATATCTCTTTATTTTGAATTTATTAATTGGAATATGTCAGCTCTGGGAAATGTGCATCATTAATTTTTGCGCTTTGTTTAGTACAAGAGGAAATTAATATATAGTTTTATTTCTACAGTGTTGTTGTATATTCCAAGTTTGGCTTTTGGGGTTCCCAGTTTAATTATTGTCTTCCTGTTTCTAAATTGTGATTCCTTGTTTGGTAATGGTCTGTTCTGCATGTGTAACTGAGCTGAGGTATTCTGTTTATATAATTCCTATTTGACATTGCCACTTGTTCTTTCCCCAGTAGGTCATGTATTGTTGTTCTCTGAGATGTATTGGTTTAATATTTGCAGTGTTGCCTTTTGATAGGTAGAGTATGGTGCTTTGTGAGTCCTGGTAGTGCTGTTAGGATACGGCGGGTTTGCTATGGGTTCTAAATGGGCAGCGTTTGTAGTAGTTCCTAATGTGCCTGGCGGTTGGTACTGGATTATAGTAATGTAGAAACCTTTTAGTCTTTCTTTATCCATATACTCATTAAGAGGCATGTTTACTAAAAGTTAGTGTATGGTAACATTATGCAAATATTTATGCAAATGAAGCACCTTATGCAAATGGAGCTTTAATTGACGTGCTGGCACTTTGAGGAAATTCTTTGGTTTTGTGCGGCAGTTTGGGCACTCGGGCTCAAAAAGGTTAGCCATCACTGCTCTAGGCCAATGCGGGTGCAGTCGATATTCCAGAAAGGAGGGCCTCTTCCCCTTTCTCGACCTCAAGAGCAACAATCGCACATTACGGATACCACACTTTTGCATGGAGACCGTGAGATTTGGTCATCCTCGCAGTGCGGAAAGGAGAGTTTTTTTGTCGGTGCTGGATCTGTCGGAGATGTACTTGCATATCCTGATCTGGCCGGGACATCAGACATTCTTGCGCTTCATGGTGCCAGAGGGCCACTTTCAGTAAAAGGCCATGCCCTTTGGTTTGGCTGCCACACATGTTCACCAAGATCATGATGGTTGTGGCGGCGGCCTTACGGAAGGAGGGGTGATAGAGCTGTTGCAGAGCCTGGGCTGGGTAGTCAACCTGGCCAAGAGCCATCCACAGTCAGTGCAGAGGCTAGTTTACCTCAGGGCACAATTTGATACCCTGGTGGGACAGGTATCGTTGCCTGAAACTTGAGATCAGAGTTCTCAAGTTTCAGGCACTGATCCATAGCTTCCTCTGGAGGAGGGCACCAGCGCCGTGGTTTTATCTCCAGCTGCTCAGTTCTCTGGCAGCGATACTGGATCTGGTGCCCTGGGCGAGGGTGCACATGCATCCCTTGCAGCAGGCACTGCTTTCCCATTGGTCCTCACAGCATCATCCCGGCTACCGTGCCTGGAGCAGACACGTTTGAGTCTCGAGTGGTGGTTGCAGAACACCAGTCTGTAGGTGGGTCTTCTGCTGGAACAGCCACAGTGGATTTTGTTAACAGATGCCAACCTAATGGGCTGGGGGGCTCAGTGTTTAGTGCAGGTGACGCAGAGGGTATGGACTCGACGGGAGTCGTCTTGGTCCATCGACAGACTGGAGATGATAGCGGTGTTCTAGCATTGCAGTCTTTTCTGCCAAGGATCAGGAGCAAAGCAGTGTGTGTTTGTTCGGACAACGCGACTACGGTGGCATGTATCAATCACAAAGGCAGAATGGGAAGTGCTGTCCATTTGGCCGTCAGTCTGGTACTTTTGGGATGGGCAGAAGAGTTCTTGTAGGCTCTTTCTGCAGCGCATGTTGCCAGAAAGGACAATGTGTGCAAGTGGATTTTCTCAGCCATCACAGACTAGATCCCGCAGAATGGGAGTTGAATGCTGCGGTCTTTCACAAGATCACAACACGGTGGGGCACACCGATGATGGATCTCATGGCCATGTTGCACAATGCCAATGCCGCATGGTTCTTCATCAGGCATCGAGAGCACATGTCAGAGGGGCTTGATGTGCTCTCCCAGGTATGGCCAACGGAGGGAATTTTGTATGTGTTCCTGCAATGGGCCTTAGTAGGTCGACTGCTGCAACATATAGAGTGCCACCCGGGGTTAGTGATTCTAATTGTGCTGGATTAGCCGAGGCGCCTGTGGTAAGCAGACCTGATTCGACACCTCGTGGACAGGCCCTGGCGGCTGTCGAACAAGATGAACTTATTTCATCAAGGACCGGTTTTCATGCCACAGGTGGATCAGTTTTTGCTTATGGCTTGGCTCTTGAGAGGGTGCATATGAAGAGGAGAGGATATTCTCCTGAGGTGGTGACTACTATGTTTGAAATCATGGAAGACGTCTACCTCGCTAGCTTATGTGCGTGTTTGGCGTATATTCGAAGACTGGTGTTCGTTGAGGGGAGCGTGAGCCCTGGCGGCCTCTCTGCCGCAGGTGTTGCGATTCTTGCAATGTGGGCTGGAGAAAGAACTCTCCCTCCAGTACCTTTAAAAGTACAGGTGGCAGCAGTAGCTAGTTACAGAGGGTGGATCAAGGGAGTTGAGGTGGAGAGTCATCTGGATCTCGTACGTTTCCTTAAGGCCGTCAAGTTGGTTCGTCCTCCCGTGAGGCCGACAGCGCCACTGTGGGATCTGAACTTGGTGTTGCGGGCCTTCACCGGGGTTCTCCTCGAGCCTCTGGCAGGGGCATCGTTACAAAATCTTACTTTTGAAGGCAGTATTTTTGGTGACTATTTGTTTCGTGAGACGTATATTGGAGCTACAGGCTCTTGCGTGCAGGGAGCTGTTTCTATTGCTTTCCAGGGTAAAGGTGGTCTTGCGATCCATTCCCTCTTTTCTGCCAAAGGTGCTTTCTTGTTTCCACTTGAATCAGACCATGTTACTTCCAGCCTTTCCAGTCCTTGGGAATTCAGAAATAGTTCGCCAGCTCCATTTGCTCGACTTGCGCAGGGTGCTCTGCAGATATCTTCGGGAAAACGACAGTATTTGCAAGACAGATCAATTTTTTTGCATTATTTGGTGGGTCTCGAAGAGGGGAAGCGGCCTCTAAAACCTCCGTTTGCTCGTTGGGTGAAGCTTACAAGACACAATGGAGAGTGCCTCTGAGGGGGCTTCAGGCCCACTCTATGAAGGGCGCAGGCGGCATCGTGAGCAGAGTCAAGTTTGGTGCTGCTGGCAGAGATTTGCAAAGCTGCAACTTGGTCGTCTCTTCACACTTTCCTAAGGCATTACCGGTTGGACGTGCAGGCAGCAGCAGATGCACAATTTGGGTCTTCGGTGCTTCATGCTGGTCTTGCCGGATCCTCCCACATGTAGTCACTGCTTTGTTACATCCCATATGTAGCCTGGAGGTGCGATGAGGAAGACAAAATTAGTTCTTACCTGCTAATTGTGTTTTCCTTGAGTACTTCCAGGCCAGGCCAGAACCCTCTCTGGTAGTTTCTGGCATGGTGAGCAGGTTTTTCCCTCAAAGGAACAAATTCAGCAACAGAGAGCAGAGCTTCTGATGATTAAGTAAGGCCACGTAGGGTTTCTTGGCTAGATGACTCTAGCAGTTGGTCTGGCTCTTACTCATTACAGCATGTACAAAGTTTAAAAAAAAAAAAATAGTGGTTTGAAATTTTTCTAAAATTGTCTGTCAGTTAGTATGCCTTTCCACAGACATTCCTTCAGTACTTTTCAAGATGGATGTTTTTGGGAATAGTCGATGGCCTTTAGATGTTAGGTAACTGCTTTTGTCAATAGACTGTGTATCCTGGAGCAGGAGGAGGGGCTCTTGTACCATGATGTCAGGATTCTGTCATGTTCAGCCCTCAGCTGCTGGTGGAAGGTGACAACCCACAGATAGCCTGGCCTGGAGGTACTCAAGGAAAGTCAATTAGCAGGTAAGAACTAATTTCACCTTAAGCATTTCTAGGTGTCCCACTTCACACTGTACCAGAGGGGCAGATTCCCCTCTAGTAGACGGGCGTTTCGGGGGTTTTGAGGAGCGGGCAGGGTTTCGGCACCGCCTCTACCTTGGGATCCAGAAAACTGCAATGAAGTGAGGGAGGCCCGGGGGAGAGGGGGGCGATGCAACCCGTGGGGGTCGATTATTGGATTTCTACCCTGCCTGGGCCCAGATCACGTCAGACCAGTGGGTCCTGGAGCTCATCCGAGAGAGCTATGCTCTCGAATGGGCTCGACCAGCGAGTTGTTCCTTTGTTCAGCCTTCCTGCAAGGCGCCAGACAAGGCAGCGGCAGTGAAAGACACTTTGACATGACTTCTGCAGCTAAGAGCCGTGGTGCTAGTGCCCCAAGACCAGTGCAGTTGTGGTCAATACTCCATTTATTTTGTGGTAAAATGAGGGTTTCTTTCTCCCGATCCTCGATATCAAGGGTGTGAACCGTTGTCTGCGGGTACCACATTTTCACATGAAAACTTTGTGGTCCGTCATAGTAGCAGTAAGAAGCGGGGAATTTCTAACGTCTCTCGATCTCATGGAGGCGTATCTACACATTCCTATCTGACCAGAACATCAACAGTTTCTCTGCATCGCTGTGCCAATGTGATATTTTCAGTTCCAGGCCTTGCCCTTTGGACTAGCAACAGCTCCACATATCTTCACCAAGGTTGTGGTGGTGGTGGCATTCCGCAAGGAAGGAGTTCTCGTACACCCGTACCTGATGACTGACTGATCAGAGCAAAGTCCAGGGATGAAAGTGAGAAGGCAATGAAGTGGGTGGTACAGTTGCTTCAAAGTCTTGGTTGAGTGGTCAATGAGAGCAAGAGCCATTTGGTGCCATCCCAGGAGCTGTAGTATTTAGGAGCGTGCTTAGATACCAGTGTAGGGAAGATTGTCCTTCCGGATCAGTGAGAGCAGGGCTGCGGAACTTGGTGTGTCATTTTCTGAAGATGAAGATGACGATGACGGCGCCGTCGGCCTGGCATTATTTGCAGGTCCTCAGGACTATGGCAGGAGCGATAAGGAAATGGAAATTAGACTTACCTGCTAATTGGGGTTCCTTGAGGATCTCCAGTCCAGTCCAGTCCTGGATCCCTCCCATCAGGGTTCTTAGGTATTTTGCTGTAGCGTCCTGGGCCTAAAGCTAGTTCGCGTGAAGAAGTGGACAAAGGATGCCGGAAAGTAGGGGAGGGTCAGCATTGGAGGGGGACTGTCCAGGAGAGGTATTTGTCTCATGCTTCAGGATGCATGGCGTCAATTGGCGCCCCACACGTAAGCCGCCTCATGCTGGGGGGGACGGACGCGTGATCTAGGTTATGTAGATGAAGAATTGTTTGTTTAAATAAGATAATTTTATTACTTACTTTGCTCCTGTGAGTCTGCTTTGTCAATAGGTTACTGGGGCTGGTGGGAGATGCCAGCTATATAAGTACAAGGGTGTCATCAAAAGATGACATGCTCAGTCTCCAAGCTGCTGTGGGAGGTGCACTACCCCAGAGGTGTGGGACTGGACTGGAGTTCCTCGAGGAACCCCAATTATTAGGTAAGTCTCTAATTTCCATTTCTTTGATTGGACCCATATCACATCAGACCAGTGGGTTCTCGTGGTCCTCACTCGGTCATGTGCTGGAGTTTGCTTATGTTTCTGTAGGATGCCTTTGAGTCTCTTCTTGTGGCTTTCTGCTCAAGTGGTCAAAAACTCTTTAGTGCCTTCTGCAGTTGCAGGCTATTTTACCCATGCCTTCTGCAGAGCAGGGACAGGGGTTTTAGTCTATCTACTTTGTGGCACTCTGAACGGGGGGGGGGGGGGGGGATTCCTTCTGGTTTATTTTTAGACTTGAAGGTGGTCAATGCCAAACCTTTTCATGTGGGGATCATCAGGTTGCTCATTGTGTCAGCCCTAAAACATTTTGGTCTGTTAAGAGGATTAAAACTACTATACTATATATATCCTCTAATTTCCTTTCAAGCAAATTACCATCCATTAGTTCTGCCACTCCAAATTTTTTTTATTTTTTCATATATTTTACCTATGAAGGACTTAAAGGTCTCAGACTTGTGTTGCACTTATCAGGAAATACTTCTCATGTAGTGCCGGTATTGCATCAACAACCTTAGTCCAAAAATAATGTAAGCATTTATAAAGTTTTCTTATTTCTTATTTTCAATATTTCCAAGTTTTTAATCAAAAAAGTGCTTATCTTGCTCTTCAGTGTTCCCCAACACCATTATCCGGCGCCTTGCTTGCGTTTCACTTCAATAAGTTTCCTCAGGGGGTCCGTTCAAGCACTGTCAATAAAATGACTTGGTTACAACTCCCATTGTTATGCCTGAATTATCATAATACATAACTAAAATGCTGTCCTTTAAATATCACATACCTTTGTTATAACTCATAGTTAGGGATGCAGCTATATCATTCTTCACTTGTGTCAGCCCAACAAGGGAGGTTTACCTAGTAGTAGTAGTAGTATTCCAACATTATTGGCACCCTTGCAGTTCAACCTTTTAATGTCCAATATTTCCTTAAAAAAAAAAAAAAGGTGGCCAGTGAAATGTCTTTGGACTATATATGCACACACACATTTTGACGCACAAAAGAATCAAATAAAACAAGACCAATTAAAAAAGGAAATGGTGGGAAATAGTATAAAAACTGGGACATTGCCAGGACATGATTATGGGCACCCTTATAAACAATTCAAATCAGTTTGAACAGAAGAATCATATTCCCTTTGCAATAAAATTAGACGCAGCTGTGATCGATCAACTGTCAGTTCCTTAGCGTTCCTCCAGCTTAGTCCTCCACATCTGGGTTGTGAACCTCCTCCTGCAGCATGAAGACTGGATATGACAAACTTGTGACATCACGGGATATAGCATACTGGAACCTCCCATCAACCCCAGTGTGTCCAGTCTTCATGCAACAGGAGGACTTGTGAGCCTAGGTGCTGGGCTCACTAGAGGAACGGATAAGGAGTAGTTTAGGATTAGGTTTAGAATTTTTTTTTGGGGGGGTTACTCTATACCATTCTTTCTTTTGGCTGTAAAAAAAAACAAAAAACACAGGAACGAGATATCAGGAAGACAAACAGAATTGGAGGGGGGGGGGGCTGGTCGGTTCCCCTGTCACACCAAGACCTCCAGATCGTTAGGGTATTCTCTCCCCGGACAGTGTGGGAGAGAGCCCCTGAGGCGCATTGCCTGTTCCTGTGCATTACCGCCTTATTTCTGTGTGGCCCCGACGCGCTGATTCCTGACCGGGAGCATGTTCGGCGGCGGCAGTGCAGGCATAGCGGTAAACTCTCGCGGCGAACGTTGCCCCTAGGTCGGGGTAACGTCGTTGCTGGCAGAGCTCGGAGTTCTTCCGGTGAGTGCATATTTTGGGTTCCTCGGGGCCCGTCAGGAGGGCAGAACGGTGCGGCGGTGGAAAAAGGCACCAAAACTGTCTCTCATGTGAGACTGTGGCCATTTTAGAGTCGCGGTCTTTTTCCCGCGTGCAGCCTTTGCCAGCGGGGTGCGGGAATCGCTCTTCTGTGGTTACAAATTCTCGGTTCCTGAGCGGTCCTCCAGTTTAGTCCTCCACATCCGGGTAGTGCACCTCTTCCTGCAGCTCGGAGACTGGACCAATCAGAGTCTTGAATACCCCAGGGTGTATGCTGCTGGAGCTCCCATCAGCCCCCAGTGTGTCCAGTCTCCAGCAGCAGGAAGACGTGTGAGCCCGCCTGGCTCACTTAAGGACTTATTGGCAGCACTAGTTAGTTTTGGTTTTGTTTGAGATTGCTTTCCTTTTAATTGGTTTTTCTCCCTTAGCTTGTTTTCTTTTGGGGTGTTCTGTCACTTTAAAAAAAATAAATAAAAATAAAAAAATAAAAGAGGAAACGAGCCGAGCCGTCACTGCCCTTCTCTCTCCTTTGCCTGAGGCAAATTTCGGCGGTGCTTAGATCGCTCCCCCAGGAAGGTTCGGGGGAGAGATCTGTTCTCCTGGCAGCAGCCCTTTCGCTGGTGCAGAGGGCTGACTCCGGAGGGTTGAACTGCAGTTCTCAGCGCTGCGGGGTACTCGGCTTCCCACACCATTTTCTGAGGCGGCCCGATTTCAAAGTCTCACCCTGCTCTGGATTCGAGCGGTTGTTGGCTGGTTCCTTGGCTGCGGTGAGTTGATTATCCCTTTTCTCCTGTTTCTTTGGATCCTACAATCCGTTTCCTTTTATTTTGTTCCTTTGGTTTTTTTTGCGCCTTTTTTCGCCGGTCCCGGCGGCCATTTTCTGCTCTCCTTTTTGCCGTGTTTTTTTCTTTCTTTCTCGAGGCTTCAGGCTTTCCCCTTTAGCGTTTTGCACTTTGCTTCCTTTGGGGTTTTTTGTTGCTTTCTTCATTTGCAGGTATATTAAAGTAAAAAAAAAAAGGGGAGAAAACGGGGTTTTGTTTATTTTCTCTTTTTAACAGTTCTGTGCCCTCCCCCCCCCTCCTTGTTGGGTGCTGGGACTTGTTTTTTCTTTTAATGTCAGCAAGACCGCAGTGCGTGGTCTGCGGTTCCCGCAGGGGCGCTGTGCCGGATTCGGGGGTTTGCAAGGGCTGTGCTGCTGCCTCTGCAAATATGGAACAGCAATTGGAAGGCAGGTCCATGGCAGATCCCTTGGCCGCCTCATTACCTCTGGACGGGGAAGCTTCGCTGGGCGCTCACATTCCCCAGGCGCAAGCTGTTCCTAAGGCGCCGGGAGCTGAGTTGCAAGAGACAGAGTCTTCTTCCTTGACTGCTTTCTCTCCGGACTTCGTCCTCCTTATGCATCAGGCTTTCCAATTGGGGCGTTTAGGTAAGCTACCGGACGCCTTCGCGGTGCCGCCCCCTTTGCCGTCTCCTCAAACGGAACGGGCCGGTCGGGTTTTGCCGAAACCGGTGAAACGTCCTCGGGTCTCTGAGATTGCCCAGGATGAGTTGGAGTGGCATGAGGTGGAGCATGAGTTGGACTCTGAGGATGTTTTTGATGATCTGGAAGACGGGGAGATTCCTGAGCCTGAGGATCAGGCACGGATTATCAGGGTTTTTCGTAGGGATGAATTAGTTCCTCTCATCACGGAAGCCCTTCAAACTCTCAATCTCACGGCTCCACGCCCAGCTGAGGAAGAGGGGTTGGAGGATCCCCTCATCCAAGTGGTTCGGGATTCTCAAATTGTGTTTCCCGTGCATAGAGTTGTAGAGCAGATGATTCAGGTGGAGTGGGATCAGCCGGAGGCGGGACTGAAGGGTATTCGGATGATGCACCGTCTCTATCCCCTAGCGGACAAGGACAAGGAAAAATTCAGGTCGCCTCGAGTTGATGCGGCTGTCTCGGCGGTGACCAAGAAAACCACCATTCCAGTTGAAGGCAGTGCGGCCTTAAAAGATACTCAGGACCATAAGGTGGATGGTTTGTTGAAGCAGGCTTTTGAGACCAATGCCTTGTCTTTGCAAGTCTCTATCTGTGGGGCCTGAGTGGCTCGAGCTTGCTTGAGGTGGGCTCAGCTTCTGCGGCAGGATGCCCACTTGGACCAGCAGGGTGTACTCGAGGTCACGAGGTTAGAGTCTGGTTCAGCTTATTTGGCTGACGTACAATATGATATGATCAGGACGCTGGCGAATAGTATGGCTTCCTTGGTGGCGGTGCGTCGCTCTATCTGGTTGCGTAATTGGGCGGCCGACGGTTCCTCCAAGTCTCGACTCAATAGACTCCCTTTTAAGGGCAGGTTATTGTTCGGGGACGATCTAGACAAATTGGTGAAAGATCTTGGCGAATCCAAGGGCGGCAGGCTGCCGGAGGATAAGCCTAAGTTAGGCAAAAGTTTGCCGGTCTCGCGCGGTCCTTTCCGGGATTTCCATAGATTTTGGTCCTCCTGCCCTTGTTCTATGTAAGCACATTGTGTTATGTAAAAAACATTGTTGCATTGTTCAGTTGTAATGTAAACCGCACTGATCTTAATAGCGCGGTATATAAGAAAAGCAAATAAATAAATAAATAAATAAATAAACGTGGCCACTTCGGTTCCAAGTCGCCGTCCTTTCGGGGCTTCCGAGGTGCTGGCAGAGGTTTCTCTGCTGCATCCTCCTCCTCTAGCTCTTCCTTTGGTCGCAAGCCGCAATGAAGTGCGGTGGACCCAGGAGGGAAGCCAAGTGATCGGCGGTCGTCTGCGGGACTTCCTTCCTTCTTGGGTCCGCCTTACCTCGGATCAGTGGGTGCTCGAGATTATCAGAGGGTTATGCGCTGGAGTTCGCTTCCCTGCTCCGGAACTCCTTCGTGCTGTCTCCCAGCAAGGGATGGCAGAAGGAAGCCGCGATTCGCTCAACGTTACTTCGGCTGCTAGAATTGGGGGCGGTAGTTCCTGTTCCGGAGTCCGAGCGCGGGGAAGGTCGTTACTCCATTTATTTTGTGGTGCCAAAGGAAGACAGCTCTCTCCATCCTATCTTGGATCTCAAGGGCATGAATCGTTGTCTCCGGGTGCCTCATTTCCGCATGGAAACCCTGAAATCCGTCATTGTAGCGGTTCGCCTAGGAGACTGTTTAGCGTCTTTAGACCTCTCGGAAGCCTATCTGCATATCCCGATCAGGCCCGTTCATCAAACGTTTCTGCATTTCGCCTTTCCCTGGGGTCACTACCAATTTCAGGCTCTGCCGTTCGGGCTTGCTACCGCTCCGCGCACATTCACCAAGGTCATGGTGGTAGTCGCAGCAGCGTTGTGGAGAGAGGGTATTTTGGTTCACCCTTATCTCGACGACTGGTTGATTCGAGCAAAGTCAGCAGCGGAGAGTTTCCAGGCCACGGACCGGGTGGTTCGTCTTCTTCAGAGTCTCGGCTGGGTGGTCAATGCGAAGAAGAGTCACCTGCTTCCCTCGCAGTCCCTCGAGTACCTAGGAGTTGTGTTCGACACGGCGCGGGGCTTAGTGCTTTTGCCGGCTCGCCGCGCCCAAGCCTTGCGCCGTCTGGTGCGCACGTTCTTGGGGATTCCAGCACCGTCCGTGTGGTGGTACCTTCGACTCCTGGGGACGATGGCATCCACTCTGGAGGTGGTCCCTTGGGCCAGGTTTCATATGCATCCGCTTCAAAGGGCCCTGTTACGTCGGTGGTCGAACCAGTCCGATTCCTTGAGCTGCCGGTTACCCTGTCCGAGATGGGTCAAGCTGTCGTTGCAGTGGTGGCTCTGCGCGAAGTCCCTTCAAGCGGGGATGCCGTTGGAGCAGCCGGTATGGCTCCCCTTGATAACCGATGCGAGTCTGACGGGCTGGGGAGCCCACTGCCAAGGCCAGTTCGCTCAGGGGACGTGGTCGGCCAGAGAGTCTCTGTGGTCGATCAACCGTCTCGAGCTCCGGGCAGTGCGGCTGACGCTTCAAGCCTTCGAAGCGACCGTTTCAGGAACGGCAGTGCGAGTTCTGTCGGACCACTCGGCTACGGTGGCGTACATAAACCGTCAGGGCAGCACAGGCAGCGTGGCAATGGAGCAGGAGGCGGAAGCGCTCTTCGTCTGGGTGGAGACTCGCCTTCTCACCATTTCGGCTGCGCATATCGCCGGAAAAGACAACGTGATGGCGGACTTTCTCAGCAGAGTGCAGGTGGACTCCGGAGAGTGGGAACTGCACCCGCAGGTTTTTGCGCAAGTCGTTCGCCGCTGGGGTCCTCCGATTATGGACCTCATGGCGACGTTTCGGTCGGCGAAGACAGGTCGGTTTTTCAGCAGGAGAAGGGAACGCATGTCGGAAGGGATCGACGCTCTCATCCAGCCGTGGCCCAATTCCGGTCTTCTGTATGTTTTTCCGCCTTGGGCGTTGATCAGCAGAGTAGTCCAGCGCATCGAGGCGCACTGCGGCAAGGTTCTGCTGGTGGCTCCCGACTGGCCCCGGCGACCTTGGTACACGGATCTGGTCCGACTTCTCGACGGGGTTCCGTGGAAGCTTCCTCTCCTAGTGGATCTGCTAGTTCAGGGTCCGCTGCGCATGCCTCAGGTGGATCGATTCTCGCTTACGGTATGGCCATGAAAGGGCTCGGTTGAGAAAGAAGGGTTATTCTCCGACGGTCATTGCCACTCTTCTGCGTGCTCAAAAGCCTTCTACCTCGCTGACGTATGTCCGGATCTGGCGGATATTTGAAGATTGGTGCTCACGGAATCAAGTTCGGGCTTTGACGGCTTCCGTCGCGGTTATTCTCCAATTTTTGCAGGACGGGTTCGACAAAGGTTTGGCGGCCAGTTCCCTGAAGGTTCAACTGGCGGCTATCGCTTGTTACTGGGGGAAGATTCAGGATGTTCCCTTTGGAGCGCACTCGGATGTGCAGCGTTTTCTTAAGGCAGTATTTCGGCTGCGGCCGACGCGGAAAGTGTCTATTCCCCCATGGGATTTGAATCTGATCTTGCAGGCGCTCGTGAAGAAACCTTTTGAGCCTCTTCGTCAAGCTTCCGTTAAGGACTTAACTTTGAAGACCGTTTTTCTCGTAGCCATCTGTTCAGCGAGGCGAATCTCAGAGCTACAGGCTTTGTCTTGCAGGCCTCCTTTTCTCTCCTTTTCTTCTGATAAGGTCGTTTTGCGGCCGGTTCCTTCCTTTCTGCCCAAGGTGGTGTCTCCTTTTTCACATCAATCAATCCGTTCTTCTCCCAGCGTTTCCTTCGGATTCGGTGACTTCGCCCAACGACAGCTTGCGTCGTCTTGATGTCCGACGAGTGTTGCGTCAATATCTAAAAGTGTCTGAATCCTTCCGTAAATCGGATCGCCTCTTCGTGCTTTTCGGCGGAGTTCGGAAGGGCGAAGCGGCGGCCAAAGCTTCTATATCTAGATGGATTAAGGAAGCAATTGCTTCGGCGTATATCTTGCAAGGCCGCTCGGTGCCTTTGAGGTTGCGAGCCCACTCTACTAGAGCGCAAGCGGCGTCTTGGGCGGAGCATAGCCTTGTCCCTCCAGTGGAAATTTGCAGGGCGGCTACTTGGTCATCTCTTCATGCTTTTAGTAAGCATTATCGTTTGGATGTTGCCGCATCTCGGGATTCTTGTTTTGGTGCGGCAGTGTTGCGCGCCAGTTGGCAAGGTCCTCCCCGTTAACTGCTCTGTTACATCCCGGATGTGGAGGACTAAACTGGAGGACCGCTCAGGAAATGGAAATTACACGTACCTGGTAATTGTAGTTCCTGGAGGGTCCAGTTTAGTCCTCCGTCCCTCCCACGGCTCATTCTTCTGTATTTCCTAAACGGCGTGCAAACACCGGAGTGCGTGGAATCTCGTGAGAACCTTTTTTATTTTCGGTTCCTCGTAGGTGGTGTTTTTTCTTTCGCTCCTTTCGGTGTGAAGGGGATTTTACTTTCTTCTACGGACAGCTCTGAGTACCTTTTGCTTCAGGTAAGGGGGAAGAAGCAAGGTGCGCTCTTCTGGCTCTCTCGTTTGGGGAGGGGGCCACTGTTATTTATGGGGGGCTTCAGTTTTTTGTAGTTATACTATTTTTCGTTAATGTGTTGCTTCTTTGAGTCTGCTTTGTTAATAGTTCACTGGGGGCTGATGGGAGCTCCAGCAGCATACACCCTGGGGTATTCAAGACTCTGATTGGTCCAGTCTCCGAGCTGCAGGAAGAGGTGCACTACCCGGATGTGGAGAACTAAACTGGACCCTCCAGGAACTGCAATTACCAGGTACGTGTAATTTCCATTTACTGCTTGTTCTCTCTCATGGGGTTTTCTTTTACTTTACTTTACTTTACTTTTTATTTACTTTTTTAGTTACCTCTCATTTACTTTGTTCGTGTATTAGCACTGCACATTCCCTCAGGGCAGGGTACTCTTGTTAGCCTGACGCTTTGCGGAGCAGGAATTAGCGGTTAGGGAGCTGAGGAGGGTTTTTTTTTTTCATTGATTGGGGTTCCTTTTAAAAAAGGCACAGTCAAGCACAAATGCTCAATCACAGGGCAGTGTATTGCTCAGTCAGCACATGTCGCTGTGCCCTCAGTGCGTGGTGTGTGGAACACACAGAGGCACGGTGGCAGATACTGGCATTTGTTGGGGCTGTGCTGCAGTATCTGTCAGTGTAGAGCAGCAGATGGACAGCGCTGCTTCCCCGCCTTTGCAGGGGGCACGGCTGCGGGGGAGGGTGAGCAGTGGGGGTCTCCTCCGTTGGCGGTGGCGCCAGAGGCTCCGGCTGGGGGTCCTTCACCGTCCCCCGGTGCGGGAGCGGATGCGCAGCAGATGGATTTTTCTCTTGACTTTATCCTGTTGATGCACCAGGCATTTTGTTTAAGGCATCAGGGGAAGGTGCCAGAGGCCTCTCTGATTCCATCGGCGGTCTTGCCGGTAGCTGGTACGGATGGTGGGGCTCGTTCTCCATGGCCGACAAAGAGGTCTCAGCCCTTGGACCAGCCCTCCTCAGAGCTCGGGTGGCAGGAGATGGAGGACATAGATCTAGATGTGGATGCTGATATGGAAGAGTTGGAAGAAGGCGAAATTCCAGAGCTCGAGGATCAGTCCAAAATTATTCGGGTATTCCGGAGAGAGGAGCTCGTAGCTTTAATCTCGGAATCTCTCCAGACGCTGAAGCTCGCCACTGCTCCGCCGGTTGTGGAGGATGATGGTGAGGACCCTATCATTCAGGTGGTGCGTCAGACTCAGTTAGTGTTTCCGGTCCACAAGGTAGTGGATAAGATGATCCAGGATGAGTGGGATCTGCCCGGACAGGCGCGCCGAGGGATTCGGACTATGAATAAGCTGTATCCCTTGGTTGATAAAGACAAAGAAAAGTTCCGCTCTCCCCAGGTGGATGCTGCGGTTTCTGCGGTTACTGAAAAGACCACTATTCCGGTGGAAGGTAGTGCGGCCCTAAAGGATGTTCAGGATCGTAAGGTAGATGGCTTGTTGAAGCAATCCTTTGAGGCGGATGCGGCATCCTTGCAGGCTTCCATTTGTGGTGCTTGGGTGGCATGGGCCTGTCTCCGATGGGCGCAGCACTTGCGGCAATCGGCTACCTTGGACCCGGACAGTGTGAGGGAGCTTGAGCGGCTGGAGTCGGGTACCGCATATTTGGAAGATGTGCACTATGACCTAGTCTGCGCGCTGGCGAATAGCATGGCCTCATTTGTAGCTGCTCACCGGTCTCTCTGGCTCAGGCAGTGGACGGCAGATGGGGCGTCCAAGTCTAGGTTGAGTAAACTTCCGTTTAAGGGAAAGTTTTATTGTTTGGAGAGGACCTTGACAAGCTAGTCAAGGATTTGGGGGAGTCCAAGGGCGGGAGGCTGCCGGAGGACAAACCTAAGCCAGCAAAATTCTCCCCGGCTTCCAGAGGTCTAGGATTTCAGGAGATTTCGGTCTTCTCGTTTGGGTGGTTTCCAAAGGGGACGGTTTGCTTCACAAGCGCAGGGGTTTCCTGGCTTTCGCGGAGCAACCAGAGGTTTCGCCGCGGCGTCCGCTGGATCCGCC